>OU898284.1:118532044-119132044 GCA_918026665.1 Diabrotica balteata | reverse complement strand
AACTCGAAAACAAATGAAAATCGAATAACAACATATGAGTTATTTTTACTTATTTTTACGTATATTATACAGTCTTAAAGTTTGGTGCGTTCCTCCCCACTCACCCTGTATAAATAGTAAATAACAGCGGCCCCAACACGGTTCCTTGTGGGATTCCGTAAGTCACAGTTCTGGTCATGCTGATTTTACCACCTTTACTAGTTTACTAGTTTAATAATGTGGATTCCGAAAAGAAAGGTCAACAATTGATCAGATTTTCCTTCTCAGACAAACCTTAGAAAAGACATATGAATATGGAATTGATACCCCTCACCTCTTCATAGATTTGTATATAGCACTTCATAAAAGTGCTCATGACAGTGTAAACAGAAGCGCACTTTATAATGCCATGGCAGAACTAGATATTCCGTCGCATCTAATTGGTCGCAACATGGGTAACGGCAACTCTTTCGAAAGTTGAGTGCAAAGTCAAGGTACAAAACAGAGTGTCAAGGTATTTTCAAACACATACTGGATTATGCCAAGGAAACAGTCTATCGTGTCTATTGTTTAACGGTTTCGTAGTACTTTTGAGTATAGTCGGCATATAGTAGCAATCACTGCGATCCCTCTATAGTTTTTAGGATCCGTCTTTGTGCCTTTTTTGTGTATTGGAGAGATATACGATTGTCTCCATTCTTATGGAACTTCTTCTCCGTTTAAGCATCTTTCGAATAATTTTCGGATCATTTTAAACAGTTTTGATAATCCATACCTAATCAACTCTGGATGTATTCCGCCTGGGCCTGGAGGTTTTCTTAATTTCAGTTTTCTCGTAACTTTATGTTTCAAATTATTTGAATAATTTTATAACCAGTGCACATTTAGCGAATACAATCCTGGCAACTGTCAAATTTGTCTCAAATTGCACGCAATAATTCTAGACATTCCTAATATACAAGAATACATCACGACTGAAAGAAAGCTATAAGAACCGTATCAAAACGTCATTGTCTTTGTGTTTCATTAACATCCATGATCAACTTGATTTTTGTTATTATTGTTTTTGCTTTGATTTGTTTCTTCTTCCTTCCAAATTCTTGGTCACATTTCTGAATTCTTTCTTGTTTGTTACTAGGTATCTACACTTTCTTACCCGTATCTAATCTCTCTTTACTAATTTACCATTTTTTCTGTCTCCGTTTATTATTATTGTATCTGTTGTTTCAAAACTATTTGTTTGAGGACAAACTGTATTCAAAAATTGATATATTTATTGGCACAAAGTCAGCATACGTTATTCACTGTCTCCGTTAATCCATCTCCTCTCCGCTAATTCTGAGAGTAGCAAAACTATGTGTAGTATGTTGTAATAAGTAGTGCCAACTGTCGCAGTAAATTTTTTCACTGATTCAGCCAAATTGTGTACTCATTTAAAAGCACTCCTGCTTGCATAAATACACCAGGGGTCATTGGCGTCCTATATAAATACATGGAGCGGCTAGTCGAGTCGCTATTGCTGCCAACACGTCTGTAAGTAATTCATTTTATTTTGATTTTTTTTTCTTATGAAATGGTGTGTATTCACGCAGTTGCCAAGTTTTAAGATGTGATAATGAGTCTGAAGAGATCGGTAAATAGTGACACAAAACGACGTACATTCTTTTGTTTTCCAAAGAAATCGTCCAGGCTATTTAGTCCGGTAGAAAATAGTGCTTTCACGAAAAAAGTCGATGAACTTTTAAAATGCTTAAACATTTTCAAGTTAAAAGTATTTTGCTTCTAGTATCTTACGTTGCTTGCTTCTAGTATCTTACGATGCTTAAAAAGAAAAATTAAGCAAGCCAAAGAATCCTGGCTTGAGAATTTATGTAAAGAAATAGAAGACCTCCAAAAAAAGCATGACAGCTTCAACCTGCATAAGAAACTTAAATATACTGCCGGAATTAGAAAACAGAAAAATGCTCACATACTTAAAAGCGCGGACAGAAAAATTTGTGATCACGAATATACTGAATTCGGAAGTCGAAAAGGCAATACAGCAAGCCAAAAACAATAAAGCATCTGGACCAGATCAAATCCCTGCCGAACTACTTAAACTTTTGGATGAGGAAAGCATTGCCTGCTTAACCACTTTCTTCAACAAAATTTACAATGAAGGAAAAATACCAGATGATTGGTTAGGGTCACTGTTTATAACATTACCAAAGAAAAGCAGGCCCACCAAATGCAGCGATTTTAGACTAATCAGTTTGAGGAGTTACACACTGAAGATACTCTTACGAATTATACAAAACCGAGTATTCCTTCTATGCGAAAGTAAGATGGGTGATAAGCAATTTGGATTTAGAAACGGTCTAGGAACTAGAGAGGCACTATTCTGTATGCGCGTTCTATTACAAAAAAGTTATGAATTCCGAAAGAATGTTTATGTTTGTTTCATCGACTTCGAGAAGGCGTTCGACAGAGTCCAACACAATACACTTTTCGACTGCATACGGGCAGCAGGACTTGACCACTATGATATAAGACTGCTGAAATACTTATATTACAATCAAGTAGCGTCTATCCAAATTGGAGACAGTCCCACTGAAAAAATACCCATCAAACGAGGAGTACGGCAGGGTTGTGTTTTGTCACCCACTCTTTTTAATCTGTACTCTGAAGAACACTTTAGGGAGGCTTTGGATGACAGACAAGAGGGAGTAAGACTAGGTGGAGAAGTAATCAACAATATTAGATACGCTGACGATACAGCCATTCTTGCAGAAAGTTTACAAGATCTCCAAACATTACTAAATCTAGTCAGTGAAGCAAGTTATCGGAGAGGCCTAAAAATCAACATTTCAAAGACAAAGTGGATGGCAGTTGGAAAGATCCATATAGATCAAGGTCTGCTTTCTCTTAATGGAGAAGAGATAGAAAGGGCAAATCATTTCAAATACCTTGGCAGCTGGTTAAATGTAAATTGTGACTCTGATGAAGAGATAATATCCAGGATCGAAATATCACGTAAGTAAGGCTTTTATGACCTGGAAACCAGTTTTATGTAACAAAAACCTGTTAATGAATATTCGTAAGAAGGTCCTGAAATGTTATGAGTGGTCGATCCTATTGTATGGTTGTGAGACATGGACGTTAAAAACCACAATGCTAAACAAGTTAGAAGCATTCGAATTGTGGTGCTATAGACGAATCCTAAAGATATCGTGGGTTTCGCACACTTCCAATGAAGATGTTCTTCAAATGATCAATTCAGAACGTCTGCTCATAAACACCATAAAGAGGAGAAAAACAGAATACTTCGGCCATATAATTAGAGGACCTAAATACCATTTACTTCGCCTTATAATACAAGGAAAAGTGTAAGGAAAGAGATGGATTGGTCGAAAGAAACTTTCATGGCTGCGTAATATTAGACAATGGTGTGGTTTCACAGTAGAGAAATTATTTCGCGCAGCAGCCGACAGAGAAAGGTTTCAGGAAATTGTAAACATGATGATGGCCAACGTCTGAATACGGACACGGCACCCAAAGAAGAAGAAGATCTTACGTTGACAACGTGTAGAGCTGGTTTCTTAAATGTGGTGAATGTCTTGAATGTTTTGAACCTACGAGTATTTTGCTCCAGATCTTGTTTTGGTTTCACTACATAAAGTAGTCCTAGCTAAAGTCGAAAATAGTCTTTTTGCAGTGGATCCCTACTAACCGCAGAAAAGGGAAAAGACCAAAAAGATTGTGGAGACAAGAACTGGACAGTGTTATGGAAGATATAGATCTACAAGTTGACGACTGGAAAGATCGCAAGCGTTAGAAGCTAGGATGCCAGAAACGGTGACAGTTGTGTATATAAAAGATTCTTATTTTGTATTGAATTCTAAGAAGTTTATCCATTTTGTGTCGCCAACGTACTGGCTATCAGACTTAAATAAAACCCCCGATCTTCTAGACTTTGCCATAACTAAACTAATTGACAAGGACTATATGCATGTTGAGTCATGTTTTGAACTGTCTTCTGATCATTCGTCAGTTATTATAATAAATAAAAAATCCTCCACAGGGAAAACCATGTGTATTACATATACGAAAAACAAGTTGGAATATAATTAAACATATAGTGGAGAAGATACTCTAACTAAACATTTCTCTAAAGACCAATGAAGACCAATAGAACATACTGTAGAACATTTTAACTCAGTCACACAGCAAGCTACCGCAGACTCAATAACACCCAGCAACAATAAAATTAAGACTGAATACACTTCGATATCTATAAGAGAAAGTAATCAAGAAAAGAAAACTCAGGAAACAGTGGCAAGCAACTAGATGACCACAAACGAAAACGCAGCTAAACAATGCTGTCAATTAGCGAGAAAAATTATACCAACGAAAAATAATATACAATTCAGTGAATGCAGAAAATAGATACAAATATCTAGATATAACGGAACCAACAAACTACTCCCTAAGAAAGGCTACTCGAAAATTAAAAAGACCCCAATACAATCATCATCATTGGTGCTACAGCCCTATAAAAGGGCCTCGACCTTCCCAAGTCTATTACGCCAGTCAGTTCTATCCATTGCCAATTGTTGCCAGTTACCATCCTCATCTACACCATCCCTACATCTGAGTTTTGGCCTACCCCTACTTCTACTTTCCACAGGTTATGACATAAGAATTCTTCTAGGAGGGTTGTTCTGCTGTGATCTTGCCAGATGTCCTGCCCATTTAGTCTTTCTATTTTTATAAGAGATACTACGTCTTTACCACCAAATATATGTCTATATCTGTGATATTATATCTCGTAGTTGTACCTCCTTCGCCAAACACCATTTTCACAGATGCCACCAAATATTCTTCTCAGGAAACTTTATTCAAATATAAGCAGAAGGTTTTCATCTGCTTTGGAAATGGTCCATATCTCCGATCCATATATGTCAACACTGGTTGTATAAGGGTTTTGTATATGGTTATATTAGTTTTTTGGCTTAAGTTTCTGCTTCCCATATGTCTACTCAATCCAAAATAGCATTTGTTTGCTAGGATTATTCTTCGCTTGATTTCTTCCGTTATGACGTTCCTCTTGGTGATCAGGGAACCTAAGTATGTGAATTTGTCTACCACTTCAAAGGTAGAGTTGTTAGCCGTGAATTGGTGGAAGATGTTTCTGGCTCTATTGTTGGGTGTTGATGCCATTATCTTAGTTTTCTCCTCATTTACTTGCAGGCCCATATTTTTTGAGGCATTTGACAAGGTGGTATACATTTCTTCTAGCTTGCGTGTTGTGCGGGCAACTAGGTCAACATCATCTGCATATGTCAAAATTTGGGATGATTTGTTAAAAATGTTTCCTCTGTTGTCTATTTGGGCATCCCTGACCGCCTTTTCAAGAGCTATTTTAAAAAGGAAACACGCCAGCGAATCTCCCTGAGTCTGTCACAGCCCAACAGCATTTCAAACGGCTGTGATTGTTCGCCCTGTATTTCGACTTTGCTAACAACTTTACGCATTGTAGCCTTTACTAATCTTATCCGCTTATCGGGGATGTAAAATTCATTCATGGCTTCATACAATTTATTTCTTAGGACACTCTCATAGGCGATTTAAAATCTATGAAAAGATGGTATGTGTCGATATTGAATTCATTGATTTTGATACAACACAATACAATCTACCGTCATTAAAAAAAAAAGCAAGGCGGATGGTTCAAAATACCAGAAGAAAAAGCAGGGACATTTGCAAACAACCTAATAACTATATTCATTCCGAAGGAAACAACTGACCCTAGCCGAGAGGAAAAAATAAACGAAACACTTCAAGAACCATACCAGCTAGAATTGCTAGAAGAAAGATTTAAAAAAGTGAAATAAAAACCACCACAAAATTCAATCCCAATCCTAAAAAATCCTCAGGGTACGACTTTATCACAGGACAAATATTACAACAGCTACCGGAAAAAGGATATACATATCAAACACAATTATTCAATTACTTCATGAAAATCAGCACCACAATGGAAAATAGCTGAAATAACACCGATTTTAAAACAAGGTAAACTACCTGAAAGGACGGAATCATACCGGCCCATCAGTTTACTGCCATTGCTCTCCAAAGTGTTCGAAAAACTTTTACTAACAAGCCTAACATCTCCCCTAGAAGACAAGAAAATAATTCTACCATTCAACAAGTACATCAACTCTGTAGTAGCTCAACAGTAAAGTCTCTAAATACAAGAGAGCAGGGAATTACAAAAGAGCTTGTAGAAAAAAATATAGACATATGTGCACTACAAGAGACAAAGAAAAAAGGAAAGGGTCAAATTATGCTAGAGAACTATCTGATGATTTACAGTGGTGTTGCAAAAGAAACCAGAGCCAAAATTGAGAGCGAACGAACTAATTCTACTATCCAAAAAGGAGATAGAAAACCTCCATAAAACTACAGAGGTGTAAACTTGTTAAATACTACGCTAAAACCTACAACTAAAATTTTACAAGTGCTAATAAATTGGAAGATAAGTTTAGCAAATAAACAACAAGGTTTTCGTAGTGACAGATCGTGTACAGATGCAATATTCGTTATAAAGCAAATTACTGAGAAATCACTAGAGTATAATAGACCAGCATTTCTGTGTCTGATTAACCTAAAGACAGCGTTTGACAGAGTAGGACTCAAAGATGTAATCCATCTTCTGTATAGTAAAGAAGTTCCCCTGAAATATTATAAAAACTATCGAAAAAATCTACCAAAACAACAAAATATAAGTCAGAATAGATGGACAACTTACAGAACCTATAGAAATAGGCTTCGAACGACAAGGGGATTCATTGAGCCCCATGCTCTTCAATTTGATCATGGATGAAATCATCAAAAGCTCTGTATTTGTTCCTGCTCATCAACTTTGGCATTTTATAAAGGAGATATGGCGTCTTGTGGCTTTTTTAATTTTCTCGTCGCTTTCCATAATAAAGAATAGTTTGTATAGGTAAAAAAGAAATAAATAAGACTTACTCACAATCAGTTTAATTTAACTACCTAGTTACGACCGGTTTCGCTTTTTACAATTTGCAAAGCATCTTCAGATCAGTCGATACAAAGTTAATTAAATGATGCCGGTACAAGATTTATTAATGATTTGGAGAACATAGTTCAAACTATCCTGTAATTGCTGATGAGGGGGATCTTCAGTTTTTACTATTGTAACTTATAATAATTAACGGGGCAGTTTCTTGAGGAGATAGATAGTAACCAATGAAGTAGAAAAAAATGTATAATGTGATTGGTTGTTAAATGAAAGTGATGTTCTGTATTATTTGATTCATTAAAAGTTATATATATTTATTCAAGAGATATATTTTTGAAATGTGTATTAATTTATTGAAATTTTTTTATTAAGGTGATAGTTGTCCGACTATGAGTTGTAGGTTAATGAGATTACTGTTGTTTGGCAGATAATTGTAATGTCAAACATGTTAAAATTATTAAAACTAAAAGAATTAAGGACACTTAGGGATAAACAGAACACACTTAAAAGGACAAAAAAGACATGTAATTTAAAAAATGGGACTTAATAGCACTACATCTCTGAATTGGAGAAAATGATTCACACAAGCAACACATTCATGATTTGAATAGTTTGTATCTTTGAATGGCGTCAGATTTTCTAAATGAGTTTGGATCCCTTATTTTTTTCTTCTTTTAACAGATTTTCAAGTCTTTTGGTAATTCTGTTTGGGTTTGCTTTGTCAATAGGTGAGTGTTTTACTACTTTCTCCTTAGTTTTCATTTCTCTTCAATCAAGCATTTTGCATTTGATAATAAAAAGAAGATAATTTAGCTAAAAAGGGCATATATTTTGTAATTCAGGCGCATACATAAAAGATATAAAACATTGTTGGAGACAAACATGTTAACAAATCAAGTCTTCTAGGAATTCTACATTGAGACATGTAACGCGAAATAAGGAGGCTTTTACGCCGAAAAGCGCACATCCCTGTATTGCAGACAGGTATCAGCGTGACACCTTTAAAGCCTCATAAATAGATACATATACGTCATGTTTCGTTTACTCTGCTACTAATAGAATCTTAAATAATCAAGAAATGGATCCAGAACCGGCAACACTTCACTAAAAATAAACTACCTACACCGTTGCGAATTCTCGTCTGACTTTATGTTTTTTAGCAATAGTTCAAACATACGATTTACGTGGATTTTATGGTTTTTAGCGAAGAGAGTGAAGAGACAACATTATTTGTGGTGGTCACGTACATTAAGTAGAATAATCGCAAATAGAGATAAATATTTCATAACATTTTAGAAGTTTTTAAATTATTATAAGTACCTAATGGCCCTTTGTAAATTTTAAATTTTGTTTTTAGGAATGTGAAGTTTATTATTTCTGCCAACTAAAATATTAATTCTATTCCCATTATCAATTGCTTTTTGGTGTTTGTACTGCTAGTCTTTTGTGATGTTCTTATTGGTCCAATTAGGTATTTTGGTCCTTTGTAATTACTATTTCGTTTTTTTCTCTATCTTATTTCATACTTCCCATAAAAACTCGCAAAAGTCTTCTTTTCCTGGTTTTTTTTTAAGTGGATGTTTGCTTATTTTTAGTCGTATTCTTTTATTTATTTTTATAGTTCCAGATTTATCCATTCGGCTCACACTCCCTCTAGGAAAAAAAATTACTCATCCCAGATACCTACGGTATCAAAAAAATTGCTGTAGTATCTTCCGCGGTATGCTGGAGTATCTTCCAAAAGTTTTCTTACACATCTGGACCTCGCGGGAAGTACAGCTTTCTGCATGGCTGTGTCAGCAGTTTTATGTTCCCTAGGATGTTTTTGGGAATAACACCAGTAGTAGATAGAATAATAGGTACTGTCTGGGTACTTTCCATTCTCCATTGTCATCGTTTCGTTGTATTTAACACGCAAATTATTGGTGTTAGGTATGGTTACTAAGTGTTGTTTGCCTAGTAAGTTTATTAACTAGTATTAAATCCGGTCTATTATGTGCTACTGGCTGGTCTGTGAGCGCAGTGCGGTCCCAGTAGACCTTGTAGTTGTCATTTTTAAGCATTCTGTCAGGGAAGTATTGATAATAAGGAAGATGGTCGGTTTGGAAAGAAAAAACATATTTTTCAAACTCCTTTGAGATTATGCATAGTAAGGAGATTGGCCTGTATCATGTTAATTCATGGTTATCTTGTCCTACTTTGGGTACAATATCATCTCTGGCGTTTTCCAAAGGATGAGAACATGTTTAATATGTTAAGTAGTAAGTTTTACTATGGCTTTTCTAGGTAATTTTTTTAGTATCCCACCATTGATCAGGACAAACCTAGGCACTTTTTTTGTATTTATTTTTTATTTAATTTTTTCTTCTGTATTAGTCAATTGTATGTTAATAGAATCAGTATCTACTCGTTCATCGTCTACATGAGTTTTCCCAGGGTTTGGTTGAACTATATTTTCTAAATAATCAGCGGATGCATCCACTTTTTCTTTGGGATTTCTTGCCCATGTTCTGTTTTCTTTTCGTCTTCTTCTTACGGTGCCTTATCCTTAAGGACGTTGGCCATTACATTTGCCCATTTAATCTTATTTGTAGCAGCCCTGAATAGTTCTATGGAGGTCATGTTCGTCCATTGCCGTAGGTTTTTAAGCCAAAAGTTGCGTCTTCTTCCTGGTCCTCTTTTGCTATTGACTTTGCCTTCGATTATAAGTTGGAGCATACTTTTGATTTCTTATGATGTGACCAAAATATTGTGTTTTCCGTTCTTTTATTAAAAGCATAAGCTCTCTTTCCTTATTCATCCTCCGCAAGACTTCCGCATTTGTCGTATGGCTTATGTATCTGAGCATTTTACAGTAACACCAGAGTTCGAATGCTTGGATTATTTTTTGTGTTGCTTCTGTCATTGTCCAGGCTTCAACACCATAGAGCAAGGTGAAGAAAACATAGCACTTAATTATTCTAGTTCTCAATAAGATGCCCAGCTGGCGGTTGCATAGAACTTTTTGCATTTTGTAAAACATTGTACGTGCCTTTTCCAGGCGTATTCTTATCTCTAGTGAGTGGTCCCAAGTTTCATCAAGATTACTTCCAAGGTACTTTGTTCTTGTTAGTCTTTCCAGATCTGTTCCGTCGACATTGACCTTCACCCTTCTGTTTTGGTGCTTCCTGATGACCATCGTTTTTGTCTTCTTTGTATTCAATTTCATTCCAAATTCTCTACAGGCTGTCGTTACTACGGTCCATTAAGCGTTGCAGGGCTTTAACATTTTTTGCCAGTATGACAGTGTCATCAGCATATCGCAGGTTATTTACCACATTGCCCGTTTATAATTATACCATCCGAGGTGCCTTCCAAAGCTTTCTGAAATATCTTCTCAGAGTAAACATTGAACAGCAAAGGTGATAGGACACATCCCTGTCTTACTCTCCTTCTCGATATTGATTTTCCCAGATGTTTCGCTTTTTATTCTGATTTTAGCCTTTTGTTCTTGGTAGAGATTGAAATGATCCTAAGTCTTTATCGTCGATATTACATACCTTAAAATATCTATTAGTTTATCATGTTTCACCAGGTCCAAACGCCTTCTGAAAGTCTATAAAACACAAGTATTCATCAGAATCGACATCTCCACATCTTTTCAGCTAGCACACGTTATTGAAAAAAAGTGTTTCTCTTGTTCCGAACCCATTCTTAAATACCAAACTGAGTTTGACCAGTGTGTTCGTCTAGTTTACTGTATACCTCTATTGTGTATTACTCGTAAAAAGAGCTTCAACATATGATTCTTCCAGGCTAATAATCCTATGGTCTTCACATTTATTGGAGTTTCTCTTCTTTGGTAATGGTAAAACACCGATTCAGCTAATCATTTGGTATTATGCCTGTTTCGTATATTTTGTTAAATATATCTTTCATTGCTTCGATGTTTTCGTCTAGTAATATCTTTATTATTTCAATTGGGATATTATCTTCCCCAACAGCTTTTCCGTTCTTTAACTGATTTGCCGCTTTGATAATTTCTTGCTTTGTGATATAAGGTCCAGTCGATGCCTCCTGCATAAAGGTTGTTTGTCCTCTCGGTCTTGAAACATCTCTTCCACGTATTCTCTCCCATCTAACCTATTTGATCTTCTATGTTCAGTAGCGGGTTCCCATGTTTATCTTCGATGAAAGACGTAGAGTTTGTTTAATATATTCCAGCGGCTTCTTTTACTTTTTTATGTAGATTGACAAGTATCATCGTCCTTTGTCTAAGTTCACAACTCTTCAATTTCTTGAGCATCTTTCACCACTTAGCCCAGGTGTCTTTGGCGCTTGTTGGATCTTCTTTATTCGCTGAGATTCTTGTGGCTAATTTGCTTATCTGGTTTTGTTTCTCATTGTGTTACCTCTGAATGTCTTTTACGTAAGGGAAGGTATATGTTGCAGAACTAACATGAGTCTTATTTATCTCTGTCTGGCAACCTGCCTTCCAGAGTTAGTAATATGCGCGGTGCATTATCTATAGATCATGTTAGTTCTCCCGTCAATTATCAGGTAACTTTTACTGATGTGATTCGTTGTTAATTCTTAGCCGTTTTCTATCACCCTTTGCCAGTTGTTGTGTCTGAGCAATGTTTAGTTTATTTTTCTTATTTTCAGTGCTCCTCAAACCTGTGTGACGATGTTTACCACTAAATACATCAGTTTTTTCTCCGTTCGTGCCACTTGTAATCCTCTCGCTTGTAATAAATCTCATTCTAAACTCAATTATTCTCATTCATTTCTGATTGGAAAATTCCCTCTCTAGAGCGCGTGACACGTTATTTGGTCAAACGCTGGTTGTATCTTTCAGTGGTAACAATTTGCTCTCTACAATGGGTTATCATAGAGATATAGGGAAGTGGTCAGCAATGAAGCTCCATCTACATCTTCTACTTTTATAATAATTTTGTCTGCTACCACAGCTGGAATATCTAAAAAGTCCCCTAAAGAGATCCGGGATTCTGTTAGGATCAGTATGTGGGTTGCTGCCAGTAAGAGTCTGCCCATCTACATTTTTTGTCCAGGTCCCTCAACATGCTTGCCTTTTCTTTTCTACCGTTTAGTGTTGGAGAGCCTGCAGCCCCAACAGGTATTTTTTCTGCATTCTAATGTGTGCGCCACAACTATGATATTTTGTACCCCAGGTTAATAAGAAGTTAAGCATAGTTCTCTCTTGAAGGTTCTGTTAGGAGCAAATGTTGCTAGCTTGTAATGTCCCTGCGAGTGTGTATTGCCTTAATTTCAACATAGTAGATAGAAGCACATTCATTTTCATGAGGTACATTTATTTCTCAACAATAGAAAAACAACTTGAATAGGACAATAAATGTCAGTTGAAAATATTTTAATGTATCATACAAAAATGAGATCATTCCCTCTCTAACAATTACCTCTGAAGGATACATTTCATTAAATGTTGGCCATGACTACGATTAAGTTCGGTTCATTGCTGAATTGTTCCCAAATTCGGCGACTTACTTGTTCACACAGCCTTTTCGGTATCTTTCGGTCATTTCACCAATGACTTGAGTAATTATTGGCCTCCAATACCTTCAATCGGATCTGGTTTATTTCATGTATGACTTTGGACTTTACGTAGCCCCAAATGAAAGAGGAGGAAATGCACGGAAAAGGGCTTAACAAATTCACGCAAAAACAAAAACACTACAGAAGACACATCCGCTACTAAGATTAGATACACCAAATCCTGGAAAGCGGTGGAACAGACTTTAGGTATCTTGGGTAGCTGGTGTACAACTATGGGGAAGGTTGTATGCTCTATTGTAAAAATCTGGAACTAGAGGGTGAGAAAATCTTTACCACTGTACAACGCTGTCACCACTGTAACATACTTGATATAGACCTTAAGGATGCTTATCCCTGCGAGCGGCTGCAAGGCTACTGGTCCCAATAGTCTGAAATGACTGGCTCGCCTTCGTGGATTTCGGGATAGGGATTTAAGGACTGCTAGGCCTCAGGTCCTGTAAAGAGTTTGAGTCTATGGGCTTACTTTAGAAGCCAGATAAATGTATAAGCCGAAACTTGTTACTCTTCTGGTCTCTGTCTGAATCGGCCGGAAGGAACGGCGCGAAGGAAGACGAGAAGAGATCTTAGCAAGAAAGTAAAAGGGTGACAGCGTACTGGACGCTATCGCGTCCGAGCGCCCACAAAGCTGGCAATTAATGCCTTGAGCGCTCCCTCGATACTACTGCCTGGTTGACCAATTTTTTTAGTTTTTATGTCCCGCGAAAATTCCTAGTTTATTTTGCTGATTCTGATGTACTGTTCCACGTGTTGGAATGTAACATTCTTAATTTGCTGTATTTATCTTATTATTTGTTGTTTTTTATTTAAATAAATATATTTCTATCAAACAAAACGTGTTTTCTTGCCATCATTTGTGATATTAATTGTCATTTGTCATCTACCAATGTGTCAATGTCAAAACTGTCAATTATGCCATCTAATTAGTCTTCTTTTTCGATTATTATGATTTCGGATAATTTCGGATATTTGGTTTCTAACATTCGGATAATTTCGGATATTTTGCTCCCAACATTCGGATAATTTCTAGTTATAGTACAATTTAGCTCGCTTTAGCTACTTTTTTGTGTAATGTGTTGCAATTTTAAATAATTTCCAATGGACTCTACTCCCAAAAGTTTGTAGTTCTTTACTTGAAAATCTGAAGATTACCTACACAGTCCACTAAAGCCATCAAAAGATTTGTTGTATTTTTGTTTGCTGTATTTATGTTTTAGATAAACTTTGTTCAAAATATTTATTTGTTTCATAGACTAAAGCACCATCAGCGTCTTTGAGCACACAGTAAGAAACTTACGTGTAGTAAAGATATAAGACACCATTAGCATTGTTGTTCTAAGAATTATAACGAGACATTTAAATTATAAACATATTTACCGTGACCGTTGACCCGTCCTAACTAAGAAAAACTAACAGTAGTTAGTGTTGCGACCTATAGCTCATGATCTTATAGTTGATTTTCCTAGAAGAGCTGCCAAGTCATGAATCTTGTCACTTTTATTAAATGAGCAGCCAGCATACTTCCTGGTTTAGGACATAAAGTAACACACAATTTACAAATAAATATCAAGTACGCTCAACATACCCCAACAAATAATTCATATTAATTAAGCTGATCTTATAGAGATGGTCGGTATTTCAGTACCGTTATTTGGAACGAATAACAGTAAACAATGTCTGTATCAAAATGTACAACACAAATATAAACAACGTAGGTGACGCCCACTTAACAGATGTATGCTGAAAGATGTCGTTGATAAATCCCTGACTTCTACTGGCTGAGAACAACGTCACTGTCAACAAACCAAGAAAAAACCTCCCTGATCCAAAAATTCCCATACTTTATACATCCTTCTCATTTTTATAGTTCATCCTGATGAAGAAAGGAACCCGACAATTGATTAATAAAAAGTTTATTGATTAAGAAGAAGTTCATTGTTCATCTGCTAAACTTATTCCATGATTTATTACCACTTGTAAAATTTTAGTTGTTTTAGCGTAGTATTTCTGACTGTTTTTTATCTCCTTTTTTGAACAGTAGAATTAGTTCGCTCGTTCTCCATTCTTCCAGTATTTTATTGTGTTTTATAATTTTATTAATTAATGTTGAATTGATTAATCCAACCTAGCTGAACAAAATAAAAGCAAATTTGAAGCTGTGAGAGGAAATGCTAAAAACTGTGTAGGAGTAAGAAAAGCGTATGAATAAAAAGCTCCAAGAAATTAAAGAATACCATAATAATAAGCATATCAGGATTTTTACCAAGATGGAAATTGAAGCAGTAAACAATATGAGTCCAGAAATACTATAAGAGCAAAGAGGGGCACAGAATAGGAGACACTAAGGGGAAGTTAGATAGGTGGCAAAAGCATTTCAGCAAGAGTTGATTAACGAGAAACTGGATCGTAATGATGAGGAGCAACTAGGAGTAATATGGGAAAGCAACAATCAAGACGATACAGTACTCCTAGCTTCTGCAAACACTACTTGATAATGTCGTTGAGAGTTGTAGGGAGGCAGGTCTGGATCTGAACATACGAAGAACCAAAATACTCGTAGTAAGTAAACAACAGCATATAAAACCGTCTATATATGTAAATAATACCAAACTTGAGCAAGTTGATAAAATCGTTTACCCAGGACAGCAATTAAATTGTAACGCAGAAAGTCATGGCGAAATAAGATCTAGGATAGAGCAGGTTAGAGCTGCTTTTAGAAGGATGTCCAAGGTATTATGTAACAGAGACCTAAAATTGACATTGAGGATCCGCCTAATTCGCTGCTACGAGAAGATTCGAAACTCCACAATACTAGAACGTCTCAGCAAGACTACTGATATCATAAAAAGCATCAAGCAGAGAAAGCTGGAGAATTTGGACATGTAATTAGAGGTCCCAAATATAGGTTGCTACAAAATATCATGCAAGGAAAAATAGCAGGCAAGCGCAATCCAGGACGAAGAAGAACCTTATGGTTGAGGAACTTGCGAGATTGCTATGGTGTTTATGCAAGCATGCTATTTAGTGTGGCAGTGAATAAAATTAAGATAGCTATGATGGTAACCAACGTTCTGAAAGGGCATGGTACATGAAGAAGAAGAACAATCAAGAGGAAGTAATGGAGACACCGACCATTGAAGAAGTGAAAAACAACATAAAAATAATAAAAATGTAGGTAGTACACATCAATGCAGAACAGAGATACCGATCATTCAAGAAATAAGAGAAATAAATCCCCGCAGAACTAATTAACCATGCGGAAGACGTACTTATAGCATGTAAATGTAGGCTACTGATATCAAAGGCTGTGAATTAAATAAAATGCCGGAAGTGTGAAGAGGCAAAAGTATTTCTCTTCCATAAAAACCGGAATCCATTATGATTATATATTCATCATTTGGAGTCTGGTTTATTACAGTTTGAATGTATTCACAGAAGTTTTCCCTTGTGGTGGTATCTCTGTTGTTCTCTGGTGAGTAGATAAGAAATAAATAAAGAAAGTAAAGACTAAGTATTTGACAGTAATACTCTACAAGCCATTTTCGACTGAGAAAGCACCTGAATTTATTAAAGAAATGATTTGATCATGATATTTGAGTATCAAAATGCAGATAGTAAACGATGAAACTTATACGTATAGGCTACTGGATCCCAAAGAACTGCAGACCATGTTAACTGGTTGCATTTAAAATAGAAGGATTTTAAAAAATCCTCTAGCGAGATATGCTAAAGGTACTAGTAAGTCTGCGTGAGTAGGTTTAATACCTTAAAAATTATGAAACAAAGTAAGAAAAGAGAAACATGAAGGTATTGTAACTTCTATTTAGAGGTCCAATTGTCCTCATATGCGCAAATGAGAAAAATGTGAGGTTGTAACAATTTAACATTATTAAATGTTTTTTAAGTATTAATTGATCAGTTTGTGATGTTTTCTATAACGTTGGCAATCCAGCCACTTTACAGGGGTATTTTGTCAGTAAATACCCTTTCAATTACACTCTATTTAGTTTTCAATTGTAAAGATGATGATGACAATGATGTCCAAATGCGTTCTTTTTTAGTAAATATAAAAGTGTTTTGTTTTACAATTTGTGGTTTCATTTGGAGATTGATAATCGATATTATTCTCTTTAGTTCTGTTTTTTTAATTCCGGTATAGTTATAGCTCGTCTTATATTATCAAATGCCTTTGACTAATTAATAAAAAATATAAAGACATCATTCCGTTAATCATAACATTTTTAAACTAGCAATTCCATGCAAGAATACTCCTTTCGTGTTTCTAAGCCGTTTTTGAAACCAAATTACGTGCCTCTTCTGTTTTCTTCACATTTATTATACATTTCCATTTATGCATTATCTCTAGTAATGCCTTTTAATCATCAATCAGCCAATCGCGTCCACTGCTGGACATAGGCCTCCCTCAGTTCTTTACAGTGTTCTCTACACTGGGCCGCTTGTAGCCAGTTTCCCGCTACACGTTTAATGTCATCGGTCCATCTAGTCGGTGGTCGTCCTCGGCTTCTTTTATAATTTCTAGGCCTTCATTCCATAATACGTCTTGTCCACCGTCCATCTTGTGTTCTGGCTAAGTGCCCTGCCCAGTTCCACTTAAGCGTCGTGGTTCTTTCGATGACGTCTTGAACTCCTGATCTTCGTCTGATTTGTTGGTTTGTTATGTGGTCTCGAAGGCTCACGTTCAGCATTGCACGTTCCATGGCTCGTTGTGTAACTCTAAGTTTATTCGCAGATTTTTGCGTGAGTGTTAAAGTCTCTGCTCCATAAGTTTGTACAGGTAAAACACATTGGTTATAAACCTTTCGCTTGAGACACATGGGAATTGAACTTTTTAGAATATGGCTTAATTTGCCAAATGCTGCCCATGTTAGACCTATTCGCCTCTGTATTTCATGTGTTTGATTGTCTCTGCTTATTTTGATTTCATGTCCCAGACATTTGTAAGTGTCTGTTTGTTGTATGGTATTATTGTCAATAGTTATATTTCCACTCATTACGAGATTTGTTATAATTTTAGTTTTCTCAAAGTTTATCTTTAATCCTGCTCTTTCAGACAGACTTTTAAGCGAATGCATCATAGAAACTGTATCATGTAAGTTATCTGCGATTAATACAACATCATCTGCAAACCTTAGATGATTTAATCTTTCTCCATCTATATTGATGCCCATATCTTGCCATTGAGTACCCTTAAATATTGACTCTAGAGCTGCCGTGAACAATTTTGGTGAAATATTGTCTCCTTGTCTAACTCCTCGACCAAGCTGAATTTTTCTGTGTCTTCGTGCAGTCGTATACTTGATGTAGCGTTCTGATAGATGTTTTTGATTAGTGTCGTGTACCTGTAATCTATTCGGCTTTGATTTAGGGCTTCCAGTATTGTTTCAAACTCTACAGAATCAAAAGCCTTCTCGTAATCGACAAATGCAAGAACCAGTGGTATGTTGTACTCGATGCACTTTTCTATTAAGATCTTTATGGTATGCAAATGGTCATTTGTGCCATATCCTGCCCTGAAGCCTGCCTGTTCTTTGGGCTGATAGAAATCAAGTTTAGGTGTTAGCCTCTTTGTTAAGATTTTCATAAAGAGTTTGTACATATGTGTCAAGAGGCTGATGGGTCTATAATTTTCTAATTTAGTAATATCGCCTTTTTTGTGTAACAAGACTATTACTGCATTATTCCAGTCTTTTGGAATCGTACCCGCATGTAAGCATTTAGTAAACAGTTCGCTTACTGATTTTAATAAAATTTCTCCACCTGCTTTTATTGCCTCGATAACGAGTCCATCATCACCAGGCGATCGATGGTTCTTCGTTTCCTTTAAAGCTGCTCTTGAAATTGTCTTTTAATGCTTCTATAAAACCCAATTTTTTAAAATTTAGATTTTGTTTTTTCCTTATTAAGAATGATTTTTAATTTATGTTTCATTTCTCAAAACCAAAATTCATAAATACACCATTCGATACGAATACCGATGTTAATGCACCTATAACGAAGCACATATTCAAATATCGATGCATTGACTCCATGAATAACACATTGTCGTCCATCTCTAATCGATAGTAGTATGCAATTTTATTTCATTTCCCTTGGTGGTCACATTATATGCGTGATTCATTCAATTTTATTTGTAATTTTATTTTATACCCAATAATTCCAGTTAATGCGATAGTAGTTTTGATAATGTTTGTTATTGTACGATGTAATCTGAGTAAAAAACCTTTACGACTCTTTTCTTCTGTTTATAGGAGCATTTGTTTTTATTCATTTTCTTAATGAAAAATAAAAGGATTTCTAAAAAAATATTACTACCCTATTATATAAGGAGTCAAAGGGAAAACAATGTGAGTCTACAAAAACAGTTTTCATGGAAATCGAAATTTAATGTCTCAAATTCAACCAATTAGTACTTTTTTCACTACCAGTTAATACAGTCGTTAAATATTTAGGAATTCATTTGGATAGCAAACTTATTGGGCATCAAAATCAAATCTTAGCCTGGAGAACAAACTTCTGATCTATAAATGTAGTCCACAAATCCACAAATCTGGGTTACAGCAAGTAATACCAACATACAAAAACTTCAACGATTGCAATCGAAAGTACTGCGCCAGATCTGCAATGCCCTTTGGTATATTTTATTTTAAAATTTTAATTATTGGATTATTACTGACTCTAGCGCACAATTAATTGTTGTAAATATTAAAATCACAATTAATTTTACAAATAAAATATTACACTTTTCGGTGAACCTTGTATAAAACGTTTGATTGATATTCAGAGTATGTTCTTGCTGCAAGGATTGTTGATGGTTGACATTATATGCAAATTTATCATTTAAGTACATCCATCTTACCGATGCGGTGAACAAAAAGATAAGACCTTTGTAAACACATTTAAAAATAACCTATCCAAAAATATCAGCAGCATTCTGCTAAAATTATGCATATCACATTGTAAACAGCCATTGTCTCACATCATGCGGTACAAAGGATATCTTGTTGTAGATAGCATAATTTGGTATCGAATTTTCGACACTGAAATCAACACGAACATCAATTAATAAAAATCTGACTTACATATATATATATATATATATATATATATATATATATATTGTTTTTCTTTTTTCACAACAAAGTTACTACATGTTACAAGGGAAGAATGCCGCATACGATTAATCCATAGTTTAGATGAGAGTGAAGTAAAGACAAATATGTCATTTTTATTGTTTCAAAGTTAACAACCCTTGCTAGTTGCCGAATAATAAGTAATGAACTTGATAGCTTATTCTTTAGTTGTGATATAAGAGCCCACCAGTTCATTATCTATGGTTATTCCCAATAATTTAAGTCTTCTTATGATCTGGATCATTATGTAAATTACTTGCAGATATAACCAAATTTGAAGTTAAATACGTCGATAGCAGTTAAAGTAAACTGTATACCCAAGCTCAATCAAGCCATTCAGAGCGGTGCTGGGAATAATTATATTCCACTATGCACCAACAATTTACCCATATAAATTACCATCATTCTTATACTCATGGCGTCGAGTAAGGAAGATAAATATACGAAGAAGGTTGCGTTTCGATTTAATTTGAGTCTCTTACCACTCCCTGATACGTGTTTCTGGGTCTACCCGTCATCAGAAGGAGTTTGTAAGAATACTCAAACTAAATCAAAACGCACCGACTACTCTGGCAATTACAGGAAAATAACTACCAGAGTATGCTACTAGAGACCTCTAGTGAGGAAAGAAGAAGTTAAATACGTCGATAGCAATTAAAGTAAACTGTACGCAATGAGTATAAGCATGATGGTAATTTATAAGGGTACATTGTTGGTACATAGTGAAATATAATTATTCCCATCACCGCTCTGAATGGCTTGATTAAACTTAGGTATACAATTTACTTTAATTGCTATTGACGTATTTAACTTCATCTTTCCTCACTAGAGGTCTCTAGTAGCATACTCTGGTAGTTATTTTCCTGTAATTGCCAGAGTAGTCGGTGCGTTTTGATTTAGTTTGAGTCTTCTTACAAACTCCTTCTGATGAAGGGTAGACTCAGAAACACGTGTCAGGGAGTGGTAAGAGAAACGTCAAATTAAATCGAAACGCAACCTTCTTCGTATAACCAAATTTTGCATTTTATCAGAGTTAAGTTTTAGGTTGTTTGCAGCAAACCATGTGGTAGATTTATTAGAAACGTGCTCTGCTTACTTTACTTTACTACTTTACTTTATCGTGTTCGGACATGTCATTCGTACAATTTCGGCCCAGTATCGGGCTTCGAGGGTGCATCAATGAGGACAGTTTCTGCATATAAGAAGATGTTCCATATTCTGCGTTTCTCCACAATCATAGTTCACATCATCTTGGTTTCGATTTCTCCCCATTTTGCCATGTTTGATTTTACTGGAGCGACCCCCGTTCGTATTTTATTCATAGTTTTACACGTTTTAAAGTCTAGGGACTGGCCGGTCCATTGAACCAGGGGAAGAGTAAAATACTCAGGCGGTTCATCCTGCACTGTTACAAGGAAGCTTTTCCTGAATTTTAGTCGCTTTCGTGGTGTTCGAGCTTTGTATAGGGCATGCGATCTCGTCCGCGATCTGTTTAAATTTCTCTATGTGCTCTGCAACCCCTCTGCGTATTGAGAGTTTTGCAAAACCCGCTGCTTTGTATAGATTGGTGAGAGTAGCGTTGGTTTCATGCACCCCGTTACTTACTGCATGTCTCATTTAGCGCAGCATCAACTTGTTTGGTGTGGGCATATCTGCCCCAAACAGGGCACGCTTATTCAGCAGTTGCGAAACACAGTGCCTGGGCCGTTGTTCTTAAAACGCCAGGACGTGCACCACATTTACTTCCCGTTAGCTTTCTGAGTATGCTATTCCTAACTTTCCCTCTCGTTTTTATGCAATGTTGTCTGTAGGTGAGAGACCGGTCCAGAGTTACTCTAAGATATGTAGGTTGGTTTGTGTTTTCTAATGTATTACCATTCCACGCAATTTGGAGTTTTGACTTGGCTCCCTTTGCGCGAAGGTGGAAAGCGCAGACTTGAGTTTTAGAGGGATTGGGTCATAGGGAATTCTGCAGGTAGTATGCTGTCATTGTTTTTAAGACAGTTTCGGTCGGTCGTGTATATATTGAAGAGCATTGATGCTAAAAGGCTTCCCTGTGGAAGGTCGTTTTTTTTTAACTTTTCACCTACTTACTTTACCCTCAAGCATAACGAAAAAACGTCTGTTTTGCAGTAAGGAATATACGACCTGACCCAGATGGTGGTCATTGAGAGTGTCGTATAATTTGCGGAGCAATGTTTTGTGCCTTACTGTGTCATAGGCTGCTGACAAATCTACAAAAGCAGCCCCTAATAGAAGGTTTTATGATTTTGGAATTTCGCAGGTTTTGCAGCACGTGTTATAAAATTTCAAGATCCAGTTTTTTGCTCCTTGGTCTAGATGCTTTATTTGTTTACTGCATATATCATCCACACCTGTAGCTTTCTAGTTTTTTAACCTGTTCATACCGTCGTGGAGTTCTTTTAGTGTAAAAGGAGTTCCTAAGTAGTTTGTCTCCGAATCCAATCTTCTTCTAGTGTTTGGGTCCTTATATCGGTTCGTAGTTCTTCCATTCATAAGGAGTTGAGCAGTGACTTGGTTTGCTGTAACCTTGCAAGGTGGTTTATGTTCTTTTGGATCACCGATATTCTCTTTTTTTACAGGATTCCATGCTATTTTGCTACTATGTGTCATGTCCATTTTTTCCAGGGTCTCAATACACTTTTCCTGTCTGGCTTGACTTAGCTGTTGGAGTAGTACTGCTCCGCAGTCAACCGTTTCTTGACTAAGGGTCAGTGAACTAGAGGGTTTTGTATGTTCTCATTATTTCTTTGGACTCGCTGGACATCCCGGAAACATATTGGTGTCTACATCCTCTGGAGATAGCTTTTCTAGACACATTTTTGAATACCTCTAGGGATAGCTTTTGAATTTTTCGTAGTTCTCTACTTTTGGTTCAAGACGTAGAATCTAGCATGTGTGTATACTTTTGCCACTTTGCCTTTTTCAAGTTAAATCTCCTTCTGAATGGAATAGCTTGTGGTCTGACAATTGGAAAGATATTGATACCAATTGGTCTGTACTGAGTTTTTGGTATGGGGCCGTATACTACTTTGGTACATCGGTCTTCGAGGTTATTAATTGAAAAACAGATATCCGGGTTATATTCTCTTTTCCAAACTTTGCTCTGAAAAGATGGTGGAAGGTTAGGATCATGGATTAACGTGAGGCCACTCGTTTCGGCCCATGCTTCTACTGCGTCTTCATTTGTGAAGTAAAATGTCGTGTGAATCGCAGTCAAAAGCCTTCGACAAGTCGCAAAGAGAAATTGCTATGCGATTGGGGTGTGCAAGCCCTTCAATAACCTCGCTCCCAACAGTAAATACCGCGTTCGTAGTAGAACGAGCACTTCTGAATCCATATTGTGAGTTGCTAAAGTAATTATCTGACTCAAAATAGGAATAAAATTGTTGTTTCACAACCTTTTCATCATAATCAATGTCCCAAAAGTAGAAACAATGCTTATGTGTCTGTAATCGTCACTTTTTGAGGTATCACCTTTTTTTGTAGATAGGTAGTACTTTTGAGTATTTAAGTACTTCCGGAAATACTTCGGTTGATAGAATTAAACTAATAAGATTAGTGAAAGGTGTTAAAACTATTTGGTAAATTTCTTTTAAAATTTTGCTATTAATTTCGTGAACATCTCTATAATTAAAATTACCATGAAACTTTATTATTTGAGAGACCTCTTCTTCCACAACGGGCCGAAAAAAAAGACTCGCTCGGAGAAAGATAATTTCTAATTGGAGACATCGACATTAATAGTGGGAAGAGATGTAATTATGTTTTTTTTTAAATTGTAGTAAAGAATTGATTTATTTCGTCTGAAGGTAGATCAGGTTGTACCGAATTGGATCTTGTATTGTTTTTTTCGAAATTTATTATTTTCCAGCAATATCTAGGTTTATAATTGGAATTAGTAATATAATCACGGTAAGCTGACTTTTTATTATTTTGTAATTGCCGATTATATTCAAATTTTTGTCGATTATATACTTTAAATAAATTGGGATCCTTAGGGGCATCTACAATGTGTTTAATAAGAGAAAGATTAGATCTGTAAGACCTTAATTCATTATTAGGGCGACTACGAACTGCCCCACGAACTACCTGGGGCCTTTAATCCGAAGTACCTACTGCCCCATCGCTGAGAAAGTTGGGGATTAAGTCTTAATGACCGGAAATTCCAAATTTGATCATAGTTGAAAGTAAGAATATAAATATTTTCAGTTATTCACTTCAGTTGCAAGTATTACGGTATAGTTTTGTGTTTAACATTTAAATGGCGAATCCAACGACCATGTTTAGTCAAAGGGGAGAACTGTTATTAATAATTAATGAATATAAATATTCAAAAGCCCATGTCTCCAAAGATGGAAAAGTTAGATGGCGATGCATCAAAAAAGGCTGTCAACAAAAGTGTACACAAAGGAAGGTGATGAAAATTATGTTATTCTTGAAAAAGCATCGGAGCATAATCATGCTCCAGATATCCACGTAGACTGGCAAATTTTTAGTAATTCTACAAAGAGAAAAGCTGTAGAAGATATATTGTAAAAAACCTTTTAAGATTGTCCACAAGGAATTGAGAAAGGAAAAATTCAGCAATTTACCGCTGACGACGAAAGACATTTCTTGCGTTCGAAGAAATATTTATGCTACAAGACGAAAATCCACACCATCATTGCCCAAGTCACAGGAGGAAGTTCTACAAGTGTTAGTGAACTTAAATTTAAAAACAAATATAGGTGAAAACTTTTTATTATCTACGAAAAATAATTCCGCAATTTTTAGTTGTTTCACAAATCTTTACTTTTTGTGTAATGTAGATTCTTTGTATGTAGATGGAACTTTTCAATAATGTTCTAAATATTTTTGTCAGATGTTTACTATACATGACTACAAAAATGGTTTTTATGTTCCTCTAGTATTTTGTTTGTTACCAAATAAATCACAGCAATCGTACAAAAGTACTTTTGATACATTAATAACAATATGTACAGATTTGAATTTAAATTTCAAACCGAAGCAAATAATTTCTGATTTTGAAATAGCAATTCAAAATGCAGCCAAGTTAGTGTGGCCCGACATAATTATTTTTTGTTGCAAATTTTATTTAACACAAAATTGGTACCGAAAAATTCAAAATTTAGGTTTGTCCTCGGAATATAAAAATCAAACTGTTATTGGAAAATATTTAAAATTGTTTTTCGGCATTCCTTATTTACATCCAAATGATGTTGGTGACTTTTTTTCTGATGAACTTTTTAATATTATGCAAGAAGATGACAGGTTAATTATTTAACGGAAGATTCAACATTACCACCTTACTTCAAAAATTCATCATCTCTTATATTTACTACAAACTCATGTGAATCATTTCACTCGAAATTTAACGAATGTTTTTATAAATCACATCCTGGCATATTTAAATTTACACGCATTTTGTTAAATTTTCAAGCAGAAGTATATGTGAAAATTAGAACTCCACATAGATTCGAAAAAAAAACTTGATAAAACGGCAAAAAGAAAAGTTGATTTTATTGAAAATACGCTAAATGAATATTACGTTAATCAAAACATTACTAAATTGGACTTCATTAAGTCAGTTTGCAATTATTATGCAGCTAACTTTTAAAATCTAAAATAAAGTGTTCACTCTTACTTATTTGAATTACTAGTCTGACATTAGAATTAAGCATTGTTATTGTTTAACTGTAGTTTTTGTTATTGTATATAAGTTAATGTAGATTTATAAATAAACTTTATTCGATTACTTCTATTGTTATAGTTTCATTATTTAATCATTTAAAATTTTCGCTCATGCTTTGGGGATTGGGTTCCTTTTTGAATACAAGAAAGTAAAATAAAAACTATATTATGTTCACAAAAATATTATCTAAGTACGTAGGTAGCGTGGGGCAGTTCGTAGTCGCTTTTAATCCTACTATAAAACTTAACCCATTAAAATCTAGGTAGCGTGGGGCAGTTCGTAGTCGCCGCATTATTAAAGAATTGCACGGGTGGTTTTTTAGCAGTTTGTCGTACTTTTTTTAGTGGAAAATGCTTTAATATTAAGTTGTTATAAGTTTCGGTAACAAAGACTTTTGAAAAACAGGATCATTATTAATATCATAGAAAAAGAACATCTTTGTACTAGCTAGGGCACGTTTAAGCTTATGAAAACCAGAAGAAGTAATAAACCGTTGAAATTTTTTATTATTGTCAACAATTTTATGCTCAGAGAGACTTTTAGACCAAAATATGATAATAGATTTTGAATATCAAAAGAAGGGTCAGATTCAATTTTAAAATTTATATTAAAATCACCAAGTATAATCAGTGTGTCTGCTTTACCAAGCAAGAACGATGTGACATTCTCAAAATTCACCAAAAACAAGTCAAAGTTACCCTTACCCGATCACTATACAGTAAAAATATTGTTTTTTTAAGGTACTTATATTGCACAGAACTCTGAACTTTGCTCTACATTATATTTATGCAGTTAAATGGGTTTAACTGCACTTCTGCTGATCTTTATATAGCAGCGATATAGAAAGTGGGAATTGGTATATGATTACCCACTTTCTTAGTGCAAATGACACATGAAGAAGAAGGCGAAGGTGTTTGCAGAATACAATTTTAAAAACAATTTCAAATATGAAAATCAAAATGTCAAATAAAGTCCAATTTTTGAATTTTCATTAATTCCCAGAATATATTTATTAAAAACACTCATAGCATAAGATGTTTTTACAATATTTTTACAAAATTGTTTTGTTTACATACCACTCAATATCAATCTACATGTTTATGCAAATTCTATATCATCAATCGATCTTTTTCCACATTTTACGTTGATGTGTACAATAATTATAATTGGTTTCGTGATAAAATTATCGACCGCAATCTGGATTACAATTACGCATAAAAATAATGAATGTACCTACAATTGATTATCAGTTACTTAGGATATTAGTACTATCAATTGCTGATATGATAATTAATGACGTAAGTGGCTGATACCATAACATCTGCAATGCAAAGGTATATTTGGACAATGAAAAACAAAACAAAATAAGGTATGAATCACTATCCAAATTGTCTAAAGTTTTAAGTATTTTAAAAATCACAACTAGATACACTAAAGGAAATAATTGAAACATCTCTTAAGTATGAAACGTCTCCATATATCTTGCTTCGTGAATGTAGAAAAGGCCTTTAACAGAGTGAAACTGAAATAAAGATGTTGGACGATAACTTAATGCCATTAAGTACTGTCATACTCGGTCACACTGTATGTTGTTGTTTATAATCATATAATCCAATGCTGAACGTGGGAACTAAAAATGGGAGGCACTGCATTAGAAGAGGCAATAAGAGCATTACTTAATAAATGCCTATTGGAAGGACAAATACCGAAGACATGGAAAAATGCGGAAGTCATTCTACTCCATAAAAAAGGGGACGCCGCAAATATAGAAAACTACCGACCAATAAGCTTATTGTTACACCTTTACAAACTACTAACCCGAATAATAACGAATAGATTGACAGCTAAACTAGATGCATACCAACCAGTGGAGTAAGTAGGCTTTCGTAAAGGTTTTAGCACTATAGATCACTTGCAAACAATTCGGACCATTATTGAAAAAACAATAGAGTACAACATACCACTACATCTGGCATTTGTCGATTATCACAAAGCATTCGACAGTATCATGAAATGGGCTTTCTTAACAGCATTGGACGACGCCAGAGTAGATTCAAGATATGCTGCCCTCCTTAAGAATATATACGATGATGCTACTTTTCACGTAAAAATAGATGATGATCTGAAAACTATGAAAATAGACCTTGGCAAAGGTGTGAGACAGGGCGCCACCATCTCACCCAAGTTATTTACTTTGGCATTAGAAAATGTTTTCAAACAACTAAATTGGGCCGAAAATGGATTAAAAATAGATGGAGAATATCTTAACCATTTGCGTTTTGCAGACGACATAGTACTAATAAGCACAGATATCCATGAACTAAAATCAATGCTACAAGATTTAAATCACAAATCGAATCAAATAGGAAGCACGTGGTGTTCGTGTGTATTAAGGTATAAAAAATTCACCTTCTATTTCCTTTTCTTACTTTCTCGTTTATTTCTTTTTCTTTTCCTCGACTCATCTTCCATAAATTACAATCCAACTTTTATATATACTCATTTAATACAACGAAACAATTAGGTAATAACATCCTTTTCATCCCATTTAAAATGATTTATTAATTTTAACCACTTAAATTACATAAATATTTCCCTACCTTGGTATACCGATTTATTATACATCGCAGTCACGCATTGATTTATATTCTCCCATCAGTTTTTTAAAATACCAAAAATTGCTTATGATCCTACTACACACAAAACACATTTCTTCACTAAAAACTGCCTACTCACAAACTTAAGCACAATGACTTTGCTCCTACCACATCATTCCTCTTGACATTGACGGGTACTAACTGATTTTTCATACCATCTTTCTATCAGTTAGCCCTAGACTCCAACACAGATCAGAGTAATGTAAGTTTCATTTTTTTATATTACACAAGTCAAGAGTCTATTGCATTTACCTGAATAAATAACATGAAGATTATTATTTTTTAAATCCAGATGTCCATCGAATGTTTTTTATGTGGCCACACAATGTTTTTTAACAACTTTTTTTATGTAAGTAGTAAAAAACCAACTTTTTCTTTTTGTATGTTCAAATTTTAACTTTGTTGTTTTTAATATTGGTATTTTTACTCTCTCTTTTAGTAAACATGATGGAATGATACAATTCCGAAAAGATCTTCTTTATAATAAAAATATTTTAAGCTTTTAATAAGCGCCTTTTTTTATACCTTAATACACACGAACACCATGTGCTTTGTATTCAACAGGTATACTAGCCACTCCTGGATATCTCCACTTCATGGTTTGTTCCAGTTTTACTTTTAAGAATCAAATAGGATTAAAAATGAATCTCGACAAAACAAAGATATTAAGCAACAGCCTAGAAAACATCATGATAGATAACATCAATATAGAAAAGGTAGAACAATATATATATCTAGGACATGCAATTAAAAACGAAAAGGAAAATCAAACCCTAGAAATTAAAAGAAGGACACAATTATCATGGGATGCTTTTGGTAAGTTGAGCTTCATTTTAAAAGACAGAAAAATCCCAATTCACTTAAAACGAAAAACCTATGACACTTGTATACTACCAGTTGCAACTTATGGATTGGAAACTATGGCAATAACAAGAAAAATGGCAGAACAATTAAGAGTAACTCAACGGGCCATGGAGAGGGCCATGTTAAATATAAGCCTCAGAGACAAAATTCCTAACACCGAAATACGTCGAAAAACTAAAGTAACCGACATCATGGGAAAAATAGCGACATTGAAATAGCAATGGGTAGCACATGTAGCAAGACAAGACACCAACAGATGGTCTAATAAAGTGACATTCTGGAGACCTCGAGAAACAAAAAGAAGCGTGGGAAGACCTAAAAAGAGATGGATAGACGATATAACTGCTGTAGCTAGAAAGCAGTGGATGAGAATTGCAAAAGATAGGGAAGCGTGGAAGCAATTGGAGGAGGCCTATGTCCAACATTGGATAAATGAAGGCTGAAGAAGAAGAAGAAGAATGCTGAACGTGAGCCTTCGAGACCACATAAACCAACAAATCAGGCAAAGATCAGGAGTTCAAGACGTCATCGAAAGAACCACGACGCTTAAGTGGAACTGGGCAGGGCACTTAACCAGAACACAAGATGGACAAGACGTATTATGGAATAGAGGCCCAGAAATTATAAAAGAAGCCGAGGATGACCATCGACTAGATGGACCGATGATATAAAACGTGTAGCGGGAAACTGGCTACAAGTGGCCCAGTGTAGAGAACATTGGAAAGAACTGAGGGAGGCCTATGTCCAGCAGTGGACGCGATTGGCTGATTGATGATGAATCTAATAAACCACTTTTGAAGCTAAAATCTCTACACGAACCAACCTTGCGTATTTAATAATGTAAGTGGAAATGCTTATGAGTCAATTAGTAAATATTGTAAGGAACACGGTACTAGGATCATTTCCAGTATACAAAAGGACTTATATACTTCATTCCATCTTCTTCTGCCTTCTGTTTACCTTATCCAATCAAAAGCATCTATTTCCTTTAAGTTTTTATCATGTTCCTCGAGCGACACCCAAAAAGCTCCAAAAGGCTCCTCCTACATAAACTACGCCTTCCTAAAAGAAGACGCGGAACGAAAAATAGGGTTTCGGTGACTTTCGTCGATTTGAAAGATTTTCAGGAAGGCGTTTAGTACTCCGACTGCAGAAGCGTTCAGTCAGCCGACTGACTAAAACCTGGTTTCTGAATAAAAGAAAGACGTGCCACGTGCCATCTCAGTTTTATTTGTGAGAAATTAACTGACCCACCAAATTGGGATCGAAATGCAGAGGGACTTTGAATTTACTAATCGAAGCCCTCCGCAGAGCACCTAGGGAGCCGATATGGAGTTGTTTCTTCATGAAGGCCTCAAACTTCCTATGGTGACAGACGATTCGAAGGGGTCCTTCAGTTTGTCTCCAGCTCCAGTCAAAGTATCTACTTTTTAGTCTTCAGTGCTACGACAACGTTCTTCTTCTTCTTAGTCGATTAAAGTCAACGGCATACGTCATTTTTCTTATTAGAACGAGAACAGTTACCCGTTATTTCTATTCCGTCTGGTGGAATGTTGTATTCATAACAAGAATAAAGCTTTTTACAGTTCTTTATTTAAATAGTTCTTTTGCTTTTTATTTGGACCAGTTACAGATGGACACCAGGAACACGAAGAGGTCACTAGGAGATGACCTCCACGAAGAGTCCTTATTGGACAGATCGTGTGGCGAGGATTTGCGTGGCCCAAACCATGCAGATATAACTCCACAACAATTAACCTTCAAACCATCTTGTACTCAGTTTTCCTCTCCTATGTAAGTCGAATCGTGAGGGCCGTCTGAGCAGATATTATCATGTACCAACTAGAATCGCGAAAGAATAGAAACCCCTTAAATTCATCTGTCTTTATATGTATAAACCTTAAAATCCCTATTCAAAAAATAGTTCGAAGCAAGGAAGAGGTAATTACTATTTAAATGGGAATAAACCACAATTAAAAGTTAAAATACGTTTAATGACGTTTCAATTTTCATTTCGGAAATCGTTCTCAAAATACAAACATTAGTATATCAATAGAAAACCAACACACATCAACAGCTATTTACATTTTAAATTAAATCACAATATTAACATTAAAAAGGGAATTATTAAATCGTTATACGATAGAGCCATAATTACTTGTTCTAACGAAAATTCGTTATTAGAGCAAAAACATTTGTTAACATCTGTTTTATTAAAAAATGATTATCTTTTATCGTTTATAAATAAGGAATTTTCAACAAGCGATCGAATAGAACAAAACAACTTAGAACGAGATCCTACAGCATACACAAGGAATAATCCCAGGAAAATAACAATCCAATACATAAAAGGTTTATCAGAAAAACTTAAAAGGATGCGAAATAAATTCAACATTCAAAGCAACAAACACGTTGAGATCTATTTTGTCCAAAACCAAATCTAACAATGAACAAGAAAGGACAAAGAATTGCATTTATAAAATACCTTGTGAATGCGATCAGTTTTATTTAGGTGAAACATCAAGGCCGTTAAAAGTTATAATAAGTGAACATCAATCTTATATTACAAATAGAGAATGTGATAGATCTCAAATATATAAACACACATGGGATAATGAACCTAGGGTTCAATGGAATGATTCAAATATAGTCCTAAAAGAAACTAATGGTAAAAAGAGAAAAATCAAAGAAGTGGCTCTAATTATGCTAAATGAGACCAATTGTGTCGCAAATTCCTCGGCAGAATGTATTAGGATCTGGTTACCCATATTAAAAGAGGAAGTTATTAAATGGAAAATACCAGTATTAGTAAGTCAGTACGATATAGAGGATACATCATTTTTTTTTAAATAACAAACATATAAAATCAGAATTTGGTGTTTATTGAAGGTAAACTAAATGCAACACCATATACTTACCATGTCGGGATAGTATCATGAGGTTTTTTTCTGGTTTTTCCCTCATAGTTTACTATGGAATCACTAAAAGGGGAAATTTACTGTCATCATGGCATGTATTTGTCTTTTTAAAGACGAATTGTATGCCATGATTTTTTCTGACGGATATTCTCATGTTAAAGTTGATTTCATGTAATCGAATAAACTATCTTATAAGAAAAATCGTCCCAGCAGCGCAATTTAAGAATGGTGGCAATATCATTTTAAACTCATCTACTTTAAAATGTATAATGTATGTCTGAATTGTCAATATAAATGAGTCAGATAAAATTAAATTATTAGAAGAATTTTTGAAGAAGTAACAAAAAAAACAAAATTTGTTTAATTTACTAGTGTAACTAAAAAGTCCAACCCACCCTCTAGTGAAGGCTGTAGCTCAATGGCTGTGTTACTGGTTTAGACTGAAAAAAAGCCCGAAAAATAAGAGAGCAGAGAGTATCATACAAAAATATGATGTCATCTAACTCAAAAACAAAAACACTTAAAGATGAGGAGGGAGAAGGAATGATTTGCAGCTGATTATAAGAGAAGTCTGGACGAAAGAAACAGGAGAAAGGTAGAACAAAAATACCTAGCCAACCTAACTGAACAAAATAAAAGCAAATATGAAGCTGAGAAGAAATGCTAAAAAAATGTGCAGTAGTAAGAAAAGCATATGATTAACAAGCTCCAAGAAATTGAACAATATCATATTAATAAGCATATCAGGAATTTCTACCAATATGGGAAACGAAGCAATGAACAATATGAGTCCAAAATAAAGTTCGTGTAACCTTCTGGCTAAGGTATATGAGTCCAGAAATACTATAAGAGCAAAGGGGGCACCTAATAGGAAACACTAAGTGGAAGATAGATAGGTGCCAAGAGCATTTCAGCAAGAGTTGCTTAACGAGGAACTGGATCGTCGTTCACCAGACGTTATTTGGTAAAGTGTTCTGATCTGAGTCTTCCAAATCTCTCGTAAGCGTCCTTCAATTATATTTGCTTCTGGGTGAATATCGTGTTTCACCAAAAATCTTCCTAGTACAAAACTCCTAGTTGGTAGAGCTGGGAATATTCGTTGGATCAGAAATACGGGCACTTTTTAGAGCACGTACTCTGATTTGGCGAATAGTCATTGCCAATTGTACAGGGTGTACTTGATTGGAAGTGTGTGCCATATTCGAACTCTTACAAGACTGTACATACTTCTAATTTCCCAAAAAAATCAATTTTCTTTCAAATAGTATTCGTATAGCTAAGTTAATAGTTTTGAAGATAATTGTGGTTTATCGTTAAAGGTAAGAGATTTATTGTTTTGTTTTAGCAGGCCTTGTATGAATATGTCATAATTGTCATTAGACTACAACAGCAAAAACACACAGCATCAGAAAAGCATTTTGAAAACGTCCTGCGTTTGTCATAATCCCTTAGTGCAAGGTTTTGATGATGATAAAGGTCTAGATATTTTTATTCAAGGGAATCTCTCCACTGTTTAACTCTTTATCTAATCATCTTTCAAGATTACGCACCAAGACCACATAGTCAGTCTACCCCAAATATTAAGGGATTTCTTTCTTTCTTTCTTTCTCCCATTCCTTTTACCCTATTAGGGTGTCGGATTTAGGCTAGCTATTTTAATTTCCATGTACCCACCTCTTCCATTCTTTTCTGTTTTCTGCCATTATTTTCAATTCCTCGAGGGATTTTTGTTTAAGTTTTCCCACTTCTACTACTTGCTGTATCCATTTTTTTCTTGATCTGCCTCTTTTTCTTTTTCCGATGTTTTTTGCTTCATAAACTTTTCTTGTTATTCTATTGGATTGCATCCTCATCAGATGCCCATACCAGTTCATTTGTCTCTTTGCTATTTTGTTCATTATCGGTTCCTGGTTGGCCATTCTCCTAATAGTATCGTTGCTTAATCTATCCCATTTTGTCTTTGCAACTATCCTTCTTAGATGTCTCATCTCCATTGCGTTTATACTGCTTTTATGTTTTTCCAGAATTGTCCAGTTTACTTGCATAGAGCACAGTTGGTATCACTATTGTATTATATATTTTTATTCTTGTTTCTCGTGTAAGTTCTCTTTTTCCCATCATTGTATATATAATTGTATAACTTGTTTGATTTCTTTGCTGTATTTGTTTTTTCCCAGTCTATTTTTCCGTCATTAGTTATTATTCTTTTCAGGTATTCGTAAGTTGTTACTATTTCCAATTCTGAGTTTTTACATTTTATCTTTATTTGATTATCTTCCTGATCTCCTTTGCTGCTGATTATCATTATCTTCTTTTATCTCTATTTTCGTATATTTTATCTATGTATTTTTCCTCGTTTATCTCAATTTTTAGTTCTTCTATTTGTTCTACCCATATATCCATTAGTTTCTGCATTTTATTCTCGGAATCTACTATTAGTCCTATGTCGTCTGCATACATTAAGGACTCTATTGTTACCGGTTGTAATCTGTGGTAACTTATTATTGTCTGTAGTTGATTGGGTCTGACTCTAGTGTGTCTTATCAATTCGTTCATTACTATTATGAATAGCAAAAAGCTGAGACTGTCGCCTAGTTTAATACCTCTCTTCCAATTAAATGCTTCCGATCTTTCCCCTGTTATTTGTAACCATCCTTTTACCTCTTTGTAAGTACTTTCTATAATTTTTATCAATGCATTAGGTACATTTATTTTTCTCAAGCATTTCCCTATAATATGTCTTTCTATCGTGTCAAATGCTGCTCTTAGGTCTATGAATGCTAATACTAGTTTTCCCCCCGTATCTATGCTTCTTTCTATTAGGTTTCTAATGATATATATGTTGTCACTTGTCTGTCTTCCCGGTCTATATGCCGTTTGTTCTTCTCCCAATACCATTTCTACATCTTGTCTCAGTCTCTTCTCTCTCTCTCTCTCTCTCTCTCTCTCTCTCTCTCTCTCTATATATATATATATATATATATATATATATATATATATATATATATATATATATATATATATATATATATATATATATATACCCGGTATTTAGGCGGCACACGCCCTTCCGGTAGGGATCTATGGAGGAGTATCATCGAGCCGCAAGCCCTTATCTCTTTTCCGTACTGCTCCACCATAGGCCGATCAGATACCGGCATATTCTAGACTAAGCCGCAGATTTATTTAGAATTTTAAACTGCTGCGTTAGCCTTTTTGTTTTCTGTACACCGAGCTGGGGATTGAACTGACATCTCTCGCATTGAAGCGAAGGAGAAGCCAGCCGCCGAGCCCGCTTGGCTATCCGATCGACTCTTCTCTATTATTTTCGTATATATTTTAAAGCATACCGATGACAGACATATTGCTCTATAGTTGTCGCAGTTTACATGTTCTCCTTTTTTGTATATTGGCACGATGATATTCTTCTGTCAGTCTTTAGAGATTGTTTGTTTTTCCCACGCCTCTTTATGTATTTTCCATAGCCAATTTATTCCTTCTTCTCCCATGTATTTTACCATTTCCGGTTCAATTTCATCATCTCCCCCTGCCTTGCCTATTTTTATATTTGATAATCCTTCTATTACTTCTTCTCTACTTATTTGCTCTAGCTCTGTGTTTTCTTCGCCTTCAATTAAGGGGTTTCAAGAATGATAAACTTTAATTAGAAAAAATTCAGTGTCACCGTCGTGGACGACTAAGAATATCTGTCGTATATATTCTTAGTCGTTTCTTAAATAAAAACGCTTTGCAATAAAACACCGAAGAAATCTTTTTGCTGTAAATTATTACCTTCCCTGTACATGTAAAAAATCAAGTTAACAATGATTAAAGTCATGGTAATGATGGTCAGACATCAGGTACGTATATATAATAAGCCACGTTCCAAACATGTAATATATTCCTTTCAGATTTTCAATTATTTTTGCGACAACAACTTGCATTTTAACATCGTATTACAATGCATCGTGCATTTCATCTGAATTTTTTGTTTGCAATTATTGAACCTAACAAGGACACGGCGGAGAATCTGCTAAATAATAATTATTAAAGTCGAATTTTTAATGGACGATAGCACATAAAAAGATGTATCTTGCTAAATACGTATTTAAATACTGGTACTTGAAAAAGATTTTATCTAGCGATATATAATATAGATATTACTTTTCTGCTTCTGGATAATATCACGTCAGAGAAGAATTGTAAAATGGTATTGAGTAATTTTTAAGAGAAGTAAAAAGAGGACCAAAGTCATTTCTCTTTTATTGTTAGATTCCTCGAAGAACATATCAGTTTCAGTTGTTATAATGCTTGTGGCCATCTGCATATATTTTTTAATTCTGGCAGAGATTTCAGCTATTGTTAAATTGAGAGAAAAAGAATATTTGTAAAATGTACAAAAATTGTAACATTTGAAATTGCGAAAGGCTATTTTTTTGTGAAAGTATCATAGCATTGGGCGGAAAATCACATAACAAAACGGATAGTAATTATCTCACTCTAATTATCAAGCAATCTCTTCTTCCACCATTTATCACTAATTCGAGCGACGTGTCCAGTTTCATTTCTTCTTCTTCATCCTTCTAGTATGTAGGCTTTAAGGCTTGTTTCTTCTTCAATATTACCCTCCTAAATTGTTTAAATTGTCGCACCATCTTTTTCTTGGTCTACCAATACTTCTTCGTCCTTTTGGTGGCTTATCTCGTGCTATTCGTACTATTCTATCCTCTGTCATTTTACTGATGTGTTTGTTCCACTCCTGTTTTCGTTTTGTCACCCATTCATTTGTCTTCTATATTGCATGCTCTTCTTATGTTTTCGCTTCTCTCCCTATCCAACAGACTTCTCCTTGATATTCGTCGAAGTATTTTCATCTCTGTTTGACTTTTAGATGTGTCAGTTCTTGTCTTCGCCGTGTATGTTAATATCTAATTGCTGCTTTATAAATTTTTGTTTTTGTGTCTTGTCTTAGGTGTTTGTTCTTCCAGATTGTGTCATTAAAAGAACCCACCGCTTTACTTGCTTTTAAGCTTTGTTGTCGTACTTCTTTTTCAACATCTCCGTAACTACAGTAAATTCAACTTCAAGCTACGGACTATGGAAACAAATGCACGCTGGAACCACGCGTTTGTTCAGAGCCGGACTAGTAAATTAAAGCTGCAATACAAAACCTTATATAATTTGTAGACGTCTGACAGGTACAGATTATAGTACACCAATTTTTTAAATATAAAAATGATTTACAAAGTCGAGAGTTATTAACAACAAAATAAAGTATACAAAAAAAGCTTATAAAATTACCGTATTTTATCTTAACTTTCAGAATCTGATGTACTGTTGTCATCATTAAAGTTGATAATGATAGGCTTAATTTGTGCCTCAATTAAATTGTCCAACTGCCACATTTTCGGCTCCACTTCTTCTTTTACATGTTTGACGCAGTTTTTCCATTTCTCCATGGTTACAGCAGATACAGCTTCATGAAATAATTTTTTAATGTCAGCAAATTTAAATGTTGTGTTATGCCATGCTACATAATTCTTGACTTCCGCCCATACAAGCTCGATTGGATTGAACTCGCAGTGATACGGTGGCAACCTTAAAACTATTCTATTTGTGCTTCTTACCAATTCATCTACTATGTACTTATTATATTCGCCTTTATGCTGTTTAACGATTTCTAAAAGTTGCACCTTTAACATCGTTTCTTCAAAGGTAATGTCTTTTGAGCGAAGCCAATTTTGAATATCTGCCTTTTTTGTAGCCATAATGGGAATTTTTTCCAATTTTCTGGAATGGTAAGGGGCATTGTTCATTACAATTATAGCATTTTTTTCCAGTGTTTGGAACGCTAAAGTAGGATTATCTTGTAATTCACATTTGTATGTATTAACCATTATTTGTTTGATTCTTATATCTACGTGATTTTTCTTAGCTCTTTTCCTAGGAGGACTTAGCGTTAACAGTTCCTCATTTTCATTTGCCGACTCCGTATCAGACATATTAAATAAATGGATTTATTATAATTTTCTCAGCTAAAATAACAAAATGGGCATTTTCAAATTTACTTTTATAGTAGAGGATCCGATATAAGGTTTACCTACACCGCTTTGGTAAATGTGATATTTTTTACTAATGATTTTGATCCTTGAAAACCGTCATCTATCGTTCTTCGTCTGTCAATTCTTTTTCGTCTGTCAATTCTTGTTCGCCTGTCAATTCTTCCTTGTCTTCCAGTTTTAAATTATTTATAACTCGAACAAGATCAACTTAAGAAAAATTACAAAATAAATTTTTGTTTAGAATGACCCAAAAAAATGTAACACAATATCTGCCCGGGTTGATTTTTTTTAAACATATAAAAAAGGTATTTTTTAACTCTTTTCGGCACATCGGATTGAAATTTGAACCACCAAATTTTTGCTACATGTTGTACAGTAGTCCACAAAATGAATCACTTATTAATCTATTTTTATCAAGTTACACCTACGCAAGTGGTTTGTATTACTTATTCCCTCTGTCCCTATTAAGTGTTATCTTTAATTGGTAAAATTCCCACGATATAGTTATTGGCCAAACGCGAATGGTTATCAGTTGTTTCTTGAAAAGTGAGGCCATTTTACTTTTTACGTGTACAATTGAATCTTTCTATGCCCCAAGGGTCCATTGTAGAAAATTTATAAAATCTCGTGCCGCAAAGAGTTTAAATTAATTATAGTCAGGACAAAATTATATCGGGCACCTCTTGTTTTTCATAAATTTTAACATACTAAATATTTTTTATCCATTAAACATATCAGTGCAGGTCGATATTATATCTTATCTTATGGCTATTATAAATGCTTTATTATACTTACAGGAATTATTTTAAAGTGGGGAAAAAGTTTGTATCGTCTATAATTAAATTTTCTTAAAAATGCTTTGCACTATCCACACACGAGCTAACGATTAACAAATAAACAAACCAACAAACAGCTTTGCACAAAAATTACTGGGCCATTTCGCATTCGACAGAGGACGGAGCGGAAAAACGAAGTCCGCACCTGTTAGGGCTAACTGCCTGACTTACGATCGTTCGACAATTTGGCCAATAGCAAGGCGTTCGTCACGTCTAGACTCGAATATCACGCGGTGACTTGTGTTGATTATGTCCGTAACTTGAAGTTGAATTTACTGTAGTTATATCTATTCCCAGATATCTAAACCTGGCTTCTTGCTTTATTATTTTCCCATCTATTTCGATTTTACACCGTAGTGGGTATTTAGATGTTGTTATACATTTGGTTTTTTCTGCTGATATTATCATATTGTTCTGGCTTGCCCGCCTATTTAATATTGCCTTAGAAAAGGCAGTCCGAGATACACGAATTAGGGATGGCGGTACTATTTACAATAGATCGATACAAGTCTTAGCATATGCTGATGACATTGACATAATAAGGCGTAGCAAGCGAGATGTTGAGCAATATCTCCTAGAATTGGAAATAGTGGCGAAACAGGTCAGTCTAGTCATCAACAAAGACAAAACCAACTACATGTTGGTTACAAAGGATCCGATAGCAAATGAGGAACGAGAAACAGTCTTTGGAAGTCATACCTTTGGACGTGTTGACAACTTCACATACCTTGGGTCGCTATTGACTGCTACCAATAAAACAAGCGAAGATAATCAAAAGACGAATAAGTCATACAAATAGGGCATACTATAGACTCCAAAATCGTTTCCACTCAAGAAACATTTAAAGAAGAACTAAAATTATTATATACAAAACATTGCTGAGGCCGGTCCTCACATATGGAGCAGAAACATGGACTCTAACGCAAAAAGATTAAAGACTTTTGGGAATATTTGAGCGTAAAATACTCCGCAAAATATTTGGAGCTATAAACGACCAAGGGCAGTGGCGCAGAAGATGTGATTTTGAATTGTATCAGCTCTTTGGTGAGCCAGATGTCATAACGTTCATTAAAACACAGCGACTTAAATGGGCTGGACACATAATACGAATCCCAGAAAATACAATTGCTAAAAAGCTAACCACAGGAACACCTGTAGGAAGAAGAAGCAAAGGCCGAAAAATCAGAAGATGGCAACATGTTTCCAGAAACCGAACAGAATGGCGACGAATCTTAGAGCAGGCCAAGATCCACAGAGTATTGTCGAGCCAAAGATGATGATGATTATCATATTGTAATTTTTTAGCAGTTGTTTTGAAGATATGTGTTAATCTTTGGAGCTCGTGTTCTGTCTCGGCGATTAATGCGGCGTCGTCTGCATAACATAATATTTGGATTTCTTTGTTCCCCATTCTGTAGCCATGACCTTTACGTACTGCTTGTACTATTTCGTCCATTATTATATTAAAGAGAAGTGGGCTTAGAAGAAAACTATAGAGGGATATCGGTCACAAGTTCAATGAGTCGACTATACGGTCGAATACTACGGGACCTGATAGAGGAAGATTATCAATCGTCTGAAAACGAAGAACAAGAAGGATTTAGAGCAGGTCGTTCATGTACAGATAACATCTTCTGTCTTAAACAAATTATAGAAAAGAAAATTGTGACAAATAGAGAGTTACATATGACTTTTGTAGATCTTGAGAAGGCATATGACATAGTCCCGCTAAATAAACTATGGGAAGTCCTGGGCACATCAAACATACATCAAACATTGGTTAGTGCTTTCAAAGATCTATATTAGGGTTCTAACTCCCAAATGAAATTCGGAAACCTCTTAGCTGAAAAATTTGCAGTTACTAAGGGTCTCAGACAAGGATGTTGTATCTCTTCGACTCTATTTAAGATTTATATCTCTGCAGCTCAAAACAATGGAAAAGGCAAGTCAAAGGAATGGGTATACAATTGAACGATCAGGATTACATATATACTTTACAGTTTGCAGATGATCAGGTGGTGATCTCAAATGACAAAGACGACATGGAATACATGCTTAGAAAACTAATTGAAGAATACCAGAAATGGGGATTAAATATCAATTTAGAAAAGACAAAATACCTCTCAATTGGAGCTGAAGCAGAACAACTCAAATAAATCCATGTGACGAATATAAATACCTGGGCCTCATCTTCGAATGTAGTGGAAAAGACGAACGAGAAATAGAACATCGAATTGTACAAGCACGAAGAGCTATATCATGTTTGAACGGAGTTCTATGGAGTAAAGAATAATCAAAGAAAAGAAAATGGAACATCTATGAGATAATGGTTAAAACTAGTCTACTTTATGGAGCTGAGACATGGAGAATAACCGAGAAATATAAGAAAAAGGTCGAAGCCACGGAAATGGATGCCATCAGAAGATCGATGAGAATATCAAGAGCCGACAGAATACGGAATGAAGTCATAAAACAACAAATGGGTATAGAGGGCACTATAGTTGAGGATATTGAGAGAAAACAGCTCATATGGTATGGGCATGTGAGCCGAATAGGAGACAAAAGATTGCCTAAAAAACGATGATGTGGCAACCCCAGAGAAGAGGAAACGAGGAAGACCACCACAGAGCTGGAACCTGGGAGTTAGGAAAGCGATTAGCGCTCGAAATCTGGGCGAAGACCTAACTCAAGACAAAATACAGTGGCGTTTGGGAGTCGGACAACGTCGTAAGACGTTATAAAACCGAATATGTGGTCAAATGTTTTACTTTTTAAAGAAATTAGTATATCGCTTTTAAATATACCTTTAAGTTTTCCATAGGCTACTCATGCTAGGTTTATTCTTTTTTGTAGTTCGCATGTTTGGTTGTCTCTTGTGATCTTTATTTCATCTCCAAGGTGTATGTATTTTTCTACTAGCTCTAATATTAATATTTCTGCTAGGTTCTAGGTTTATCATGAATTTTGTTTTGGAGATGATTATTTTAAAACCCACACTGGCACAAACTAACTGAAGTTCATGTAGCATTGTACATATCTCCTTGAGGTTGTCTGAGAACAAAACTATGTCGTCTACGAATTTCAAATTTTTAATTTTCTACCGTCAATGTTCAGGCCTTTCTTTTCCCATTTAAGTTTTTTACAAGCATATTCTAGTACTACGGTAAACGGTTTAGGAGATAAGGTATCACCTTATCAGACTCCTCTGCCAATTGGGATATGATCCGTGTTTTTATGTAGTTTCACTGATATAGTTGCGTTCTTGTATGTATTGTTAATTAACCTTGTATATCGGTAGTCAATGCGGCATGCTTGTAGTGCTTCTATAATTTTGTCAAATTCCTCCTTGTCAAAGGCTTTATAAAAATCTACAAAAGACGTCGATTGTATTCGACAGTCTTTTCTATTACCGTTTTAATGCTCTGTAGGTGATCATTTTGCTATTGGCTGGTAGAAGCATCGAGAAAAAAGACAAAAGAGGGAATTTAAAGGTAGTGGGGGCAAAAATATTGTTAGATAGGAAGTGCTATCTGGAGAGGCCAAATTAGACAAGGAAAAGCACGTGGTGTTCGTGTGTATTAAGGTATAAAAAAAGCGCTTATTAAAAGCTTAAAATTTTTATTATAAAGATGATCTTTTCGGAATTGTATCATTCCATCATCAGTTTAATAAAAAGTTGTTGAAAAAAACATTGTGTGGCCACATAAAAAACATTCGATGGACATCTGGATTTAAAAAATAATCTTCATGTTATTTATTCAGGTAAATGCAATAGACTCTTAAATTGTGTATTAATAAAAAATGAAAATGGGGGCATCTTATATGACCCCCTGTAGCTGGTGAGGTTTTATTGACTTACATTAACTCTGATCTGTGTTGGAGTCTAGGGCTAACTCGGGGGGCTAACTAGGGCAACACAGATCAGAGGTAATGTAAGTCAATAAAACGTCACCAGCTACAGGGGGTCATATAAGATGCCCCCATTTTCATTTTTTATTAATACATAATTTAAGAGTCTATTGCATTTACCTGAATAAATAACATGAAGATTATTTTTTAAATCCAGATGTCCATCGAATGTTTTTTATGTGGCCACACAATGTTTTTTTCAACAACTCTTTATTAAACTGATGATGGAATGATACAATTCCGAAATGATCTTCTTTATAATAAAAATTCTAAGCTTAATACACACGAACACCACGTGCTTTGTATTCAACAGGTATACTAGCCACTCCTGGATATCGCACTTCATGGTTTGTTCCAGTTTCACTTTTTAAAAATTAAATTTAGTTGGGTTATGTTATTGTTTGTCCCAACTGTCACATGAAATCTTATTTATATTGAAGTTTTTTAACAATTGTTTTACATTTTAGACTGTTATCGTTAATTTTTAATTAAAACTTTCTCGTCAAAGACACATTCTGAAAACTATTTTATAGCTACTGTTAATAAGTGTCGGAAAATTTAAATTTGGCGCATTTGCATTTCCGGATATGTCCGCCATCAGAGGCCACTTTTTTGGTCTCCTTTTCATAACGATTAGATTCCCTCTTTTGTCTTTTTGCTCGATGGGTAGAAGTCAAGTTTTTTCGAAATCAAGAGAGAAGAGTTTGACTAAGAAGACTTATAGGTGTGTAGTTTTCTAATTCATGGGGTCTCCTTATTTCTACAATGGAATTACCTCAGCATTGTGCCATTTATCAGGTATATTACTGTCCAAAAGGCGCATCTTAAAAAGGTTTCTTATTTTCTTTTATTTTATTTTTAAAAAAGTTATTAAAATTTATAAAAAATTAAAATTGTTGACTTATTTTGCAACTTCCTAAGTAACAAAAAAGGATAGAAACATGTAGAAAACGCCATTTTGAAGGTTTTTAAATGACTTCGGCAAATATGCATATTGCATATTTTGCATATTGTGCATATTTTATGCAAATATTTCACATTTTGGCATATTTGTATAAAAGTTTGCATAAAGTGCATAAAAGTTCAGATTTTTATACTGTATTTGAAAATTTTTAAACATACCAATTTATTTCAATTCTTGTATAAAATTTTGTAGTCATTTTAATCAAGAAATGATCTAAGTACGTAATCTCTACAGGTACAAAACATTTACAATTTCAAAGAAGATCAATTTAAGTAGCCCTCGACATTCTTAGAAAGTGTCGGTCACTGAGGCATTCAGTTATTGGATAATCGCTAAGGGTTCGCTCATTTGCATTTTATGATCTAATCCCCAAATCTATCTACAATTTATTGTATCTTAACAGCAGGTAAACGGCTAATAGTTTTGTTCCTAATTTAGGGATTTTCCAAAATCTCCCAGTTTATTGAATTAGGTACCTAAACATTTCTAATTTGATGCTCAGATTTGTAAATCATTTTTGTTTTGATATTCAAAGCGTAAACACTCGTTGTGCGTAACAAAAAGGAAGATTGTGATTTTATAATGCCTAAAACAACCAGTGCTTCAACTTGGATTAAACCTTATAAAGAGCTGTCTATGGATATGGGAAAAATCTACTGTTCAGTCTGTGGCAAAATTGTAAGTATCTAATATTTTCTATTAAATATCTAATATTTCATACATACAGGGTGTTTCCAAATGACACTTACAACGTTTGACTGTAGATACTTCTCGAAAAATTGAACAAAACGATATAGTTAATGAGGGGTAAAACTTATTTACTTTTCGAGATACAGGGTGTTAAAATTAAAAAAAATTAAATTCTTTTAGTTAATAACAACAATAACTTTAAAACCAATAAACGTATTTACTTGAAATTTAGTACTCGTAGGTTGTTTTTAAATGAAAAATAGCTTCCTTTAGTGAGAAAAAATTGTCCATGGTACAATACAATGGTGTGTATTTAGAAAAATTTTTCACCTTTACTTTTTTTTATGAAGTCAGCTATTCTAAAACACAATTATTTTTATTGTAATTGAATTAACAAAAAAAAACTTTTGTTGAATTTTAAAATAAATTATATGATGTACTAATGTTTAGTAACAAAAACTAATTTGTGGATTAATACTGCATTTAAAACACTTAGCGAGTGTTTTTTTCCAAGCCAGTTATTCGATTAACCAAAAACACCTTGTATATTTTTATATTTTAAAGGTTGAGTTAAAATAAAGGTTTTTATTTTTATTTATAGATAGCATGTGAGAAGAAATTTCAGATAGACCAACATGTGAGAACTGCTTCACACATTGCAAAAAAAGGAAAAATAGGAGGAAAACATCAAACTTCAATGGCTAAATGTTTCCAATCTACTTCAAAAAAATTAGATGAACAAGAAACTTTTAATGAAGACTTGTGTCGCGCATTAGTGTCTGCAAACATACCGCTTTCAAAATTAGCAAATGTAAATTTTAGTTCGTTTCTAAAAAAATATTGCAAACTTAATGTTCCAAGTGATCGGTCTCTAAGAAGAAATAATGTGAACGGGCTATACTAGTCGGTGTTAATTAATATTAAGGAAGAAATTGCAGATAATTATTTTTACATATCTGTAGACGAAACCACTGAATCCTCAGGAAAGTATATTGCTCATTTATTGATTGGTGTTCTTAAAGAAGATACCTTACCAAAATCTCATCTTATTTCATGCCAGCAACTTGAGAAAACAAACGCTTTAACAATTTCGCGATTTATACAAGAAACATTAGCAACTTTTTTTCTTCCGACAACTATTCCTTCTAATAAATTACTGCTTATTTTATCGGATGTTGCTCCTTATATGGTGAAAGCAGGACAAAATTTAAAAATATTTTTCCCAGATTTAATACATGTTACTTGTGTAGCGCATGGATTAAACAGAGTTGCAGAGGAAATACGGAAAAAGTTTCCTCTTGTAAATACCATGATATCCAGTGTCAAAAAAGTATTTCTTAAATCTCCTATAAAAATTCAACTTTATTAAGAAATGCTACCTAACATTCCTCTTCCACCACAACCTATTTTAATGCGATGGGGAACATGGTTAGAAGCAGCTATTTTTATGCAGATCATTTTGTTAAAATAAAGAACATAATTGATACGTTAACAGATGAAAGTTCCCAATCTCTTTTGGATTCTAAACAAACTTTTCAGAGTAACTTTCTTCAACAAGAACTTTCATTTATAAAATCAAATTTTAGTTTTGTTCAAAAAACAATTACTCAGTTAGAATCACCAAAACTGTCATTGTTCGAAAGTACAGCATTAATAAAAGAATTTGCGTCATGTTGTCGGAACGTTAAAGGTAATATTGGAAAAGATATTTTAAAAAAATTTGAAGCTACTATGGAAAAAAATAAAGGTTACCATATTCTTTCTGAAGTAGTCAGTGTTCTAGCTGGAAATATTTCGGAAACAATTAATTTAGAACCAAATGTTTTGGTTAGTTTGAAAAATGCTCCCGTTACATCAGTTGATGCTGAACGAAGTTTTTCCATATATAAATATATGTACTCAGACAGAAGCCACAAGTTTTTGTTAGAAAATTTTGAACACCACTTGGTCATTTATGGTTACCATAATTCTAAATAAGTTTATTCATACTTAAAAATGATGTAGTTACTTAAAATAAATGTAAATCTTAATGAATAGTAGAAAATTCTTAGTTATGTACACTTTTTTTTTTAAATAAAATTGTTACTATTTTACGATTTTTTTATTTATTTGTATGCATATTTTGTAAAATATTTGCATATTTTCGGGTAAACACGTGCATATTTATGCGGATATTTTCTACATTTTTATTTGCATATTTGCCGAAGTCTACTTATAACTTTCTTCTCTTCTAAAATTTGTTTAAAATGCTTCACTTTTTGCTGATTGACGAAAAAAGCAAAAATTTTCCGTTTTTTACCTTAATTTGTTAATAACTAATTAAGTCCAAAAAATCGACTGCAGGAATCCTATAAGTTTTTGTTACAGAGGTTCATACTATTCAAAATAACTTTACTGTCGTTTGCCTGGCCGGACGAGTGTCATGAAAAAATGCTTATTTCCCTGGGCTATTAATCTTCTGTGACAGATTGCAATCATAATTTTTGTTTTTCTCATTTCCATAACAACGAAATGTAAAAGGTAAACACAAATTCAACCATTTTATGTTATTAGCTCTTATTTTTTCTTACTACGTTTTCATGTAATTATATATTTTCAAATTTAAGCCTCCAAAATGTTTAAATATGAACCCTAAATCCAATTTCTCTCTCTTGGGTCCACTCTGGTTTTTGTTTACTACAAAACCTTTCTTTCCCAAATCTCATTTTGTATTTAAACAGCTATCCGGGGCCATCTTTTGTGTATCTATATTTGAAATATTCAAAACCGCGGCTTGGTTTTTTTCTCTTATCGTTACCGCTGCTGCCTCTGGACCTTTTAGACGTCACCGCTTTGGTTCGGGTACATTTTTTGTACGCACTCAACGCCGAACCTAATGTAAAACGTGATTCATTAAAAAAGTATTGGGGGAATTATAAAGGCCGGTCATAGCGTTATTTGTAAATGTAAGTGATAAATGGAATACCGCAATTCATGTAGTTTTCTAATGTTGTGGTCATCTGAACGATGCACGTCCCTGAGATAATAGCCGGATATTGTAGTTATCTCGGTGATTACATAAAAACGTATTTGAATGATCGGTTATGTGCTCCAAAAATAAATATATTCTGACTAATTTAGTTTCTCGTCAAGGTTCCATTATCATTACTGCTAGTACGATATATAAGACATTTGTGCAATCCAAGAAACCAAGAAGAAAGGTAAAGGCCAAAGAGAATATATCTATCTATCTATCTAATCAGCCTTAAACGCCCACTCTTGGGCATAGGCCTTCCTTGTTAATCTCCATTGGTCTCTATTTTGGGCGATCTGCATCCAGTCCTTTCCTGCCGTTCTCTTAAGATCGTCAGTCCATCTCATTTGTGGTCTTCCACTTTTTCTTTTCTTTTCCGTGGTCTCCAGTGTAGAATTCGCTTATTCCATCTTTCATCTTTTTGCCGGAGAGTGTGACCGGCGAAGTTCCATTTAAGTTTTGCAACCTGTCTTGATACATCGCTCACCTTTGTTTTTTCTCTGATCCATGAGTTTCTTTTCCTGTCTTTAAGACCGATACCCAGCATCTGTCTTTCCATTACTCTTTGTGTTTTGGATATCCTGTCGATGTTCTCCTTTGTGAAAGTCCATGTTTGTGAGCCATATGTGATAACTGGTAAAATGCACTGGTTGAGTACTTTCGTTCGCATATATTGAGGAAATTTTTTATTTTTTAGAATATATGATAGTTTACCAAATGAGGCCCATGCTAGTCTGGTTCTTCTTTTTATTTTTTTTTTTTTTTGATTATCCCTGTTCAGCTTTATTATCTGTCCTAAGTATATGTATTCTGCCACCTGCTCTAATTTATTCTGTTTGACTACTATTTCTAATTGGTCTTCTGGGTTTGTCATAGTCTTGGTTTTACTACAGTTCATCTCTAGTCCTACCTCTGTCGCTTTTCTATCTAGTTCCTCAACCATCTTCTGTAACTATTCCTTCTTATCTGTTATCAGGACTATATCGTCTGCATATCTCAAGTGGTTCAAGAGCTCTCCATTTATTCTTATTCCGTATGTATCCCATTCTAATTTTTTTTAAATATGTCTTCCATAGCCTGATTGAACAATTTTGGCGATATTATGTCTCCCTGCCTGATTCCTCTTTCGAATTGCCAAAGAGAATATAATCAATATTTCCTAGCATGCAGTGGAGTGAGGCAGAGTGGAGCAGGCGTAGGTATACTTATCCATTCTTCTTCTTAAGGTGCCGTGCATTTCTGCGTAGGCGTCCACCGTACATCGTCTTGTCAGGTGAGATGTTAAATATTCAGGATTAAATAATTCTGTTTTTAGCAGCATTGCGAGGCATTTCATAGCTGTGGATTCCTGTCCATTGTCGAATATTGCGCAGCCATGACATTTTTTTACGTCCCAGATCTCTCCTACCCCCTATCTTCCCTTCAAGTATCAGTTGCTGAAAAGTGTATCTTTCTCCTCGTAATATGTGCCCCAAGTATGCAGTCTTCTTTCTTTTTACATAACTAAAAAGTTCCCTATCCTGTAAGCCCGCTCTTCTGAGTACTTCCTCATTTATGACCAGGTCTGTCCATGATATTGTAAGCATTCGACGCAGGCACCACATTTCAAACACATCAAGTTTGTTAATGGAACTGGGCTTTAACTGCTTCCATGCTTCCATTCCGTATAGGATAACAGGCCACACGTAACACTTAAGCATCTTGTATCGGAGGTTGAAGTCCAATTTGAGATCAGTCAGAAACTTACGAAGCCTCAAAAAAGCATTTCTGGATTGTTTAACTCTGCTTTTTATTTCAATCTCGGGGTCCCAACCCTCGTTCAGCAAACAACCCAAGTATTTGAATTGTCTGACCTGTTCGATTTCTTCTCCAGAGACATATATCTTTACGTTGGGGTAATCATTTCTACTTATAATCATTGTTTTTGTTTTCTTGATGTTTATTTTCAAACCCCGAGCTTCACTTGCAAGAGTTAGATCATTTAAAAGGCATTGAAGATCTTCGATGTTATCTGCCACTATAGCTCTATCATCGGCATACCTAATGTTATTAATAAATATGCCGTTAACTTTAATACCCTTATTAGAGTCTGCCACTGCTTCTGCGAAGGCTTTTTCTACGTATAAATTGAATAGCATTGGAGACAGTATACAACCTTGCCTTAGTCCTTTTTTAATGGAGAAATCTTCTGTTTCGTAGACAGTTTTCGACGACAAATATGGCGCCGTATTTGTCGAAACTCAACTTTGACTTGACCACAGCCATCGAGCAAAAAGACAAAAGAGGGAATCTAATCCTTATAAAAAGCAGACCAAAAAAGTGACCTCGGATATATATCAGAGGTGGATATATCCGGAAATGCGAATGCGCTAAATTTAAATTTTCCGACACTTATTAACAGTAGCTATATATTATTAACGGTAATAGTCTAAAATGCGACACTATTGTTAAAAAACTTCAATATAAATAAGATTTCATGTGACATTTGGGACAAACAATAACATAACCCAACTAAATTTGATGTCAAACAAGGAGAGAGACTCTCTTTCCTTGTTTAATGTGGCCTCTAGAGATCGCACTTCCTGTCTACCAATATTTTTGCCCCCCCTACCTTTACATTCCCTCTTTTGTCTTTTTGCTCGATGACCACAGCACACTCCCTCCGCGCATGACCGAGACTAGCAGCGCCACCAAACGAATGGGAGCTAAATCCGAACGTGATTTGACTTTGGCTATCCCTGTTACCAATCTAGGTTTAATTTTATCTATTAAAAATACAAACACTTTTGTTTTCGACTAATTTCATAAACGTCATTTGTCAACTAAGTAGCTAATTTCACGTATTTTGTTATCTTAAAACATAAAGAAGACCTAAGTTTATCGTAATTGATGAGTTGGCTATGCCATTTCTTATTTGATACAGGGAAAAAATGGATAAAATGAGGAAAGTACGCACATACCACATATGGTCTGTGGACTCAGGAGACAACTTTTGGTCATTTTTGTTCTGAGTCATACGAGTCAACAGTCCATATGTGGTATGCTTTAAAACAAACATCTTTTAATTACATATTTATATATTTTACATTATTTATTTATTTATAGCCAGAAGATATTAATTTTTACAAAAACATAACTGGACTTATAAGCAATTTTAACTCTAAAACCTGGAAAATGAACCTGTTCATTTCCAGGTTTTCCAGGTTTTCCAGATTTCCAGGAAAAATATATTTTAAATTTTTTTACTTTTCATTTAATGTCAGATATTATGTTAAATTTTTACTTCTCATTTAATGTCCTAATTGATCGAGAGTAGAGCATTTTACTATAGAGAAAGAAGTAATACAACGCCAGTATAGATGCTTTGCTTCAAAAATCCATTTATTTCATTGGTTTTGATATTTTTTGGTTTTTACCCCGCGTTGTTAAATAAATAACATTCTTCAAACAAACTTGATCTGATTTTTTCCAAAAAATATTGGGCTTATAGGATTAATGTAGGTCACACAGAAAATTTTATCGAATTGTTTTGATGTAAGCAAATAAATACATATATAAAAACAACATTATAATCCCTATACTATTTTTAGAATATTTTTAAAAATAAACATAAAAAATACAGTATTTTTAGGATTCTTGTTGGTACTAGTGTATAAACAATTCATTATGACTACATAAATTAGTGGTAACAGACAAATGCTAGTCTGGAAATTCACATAAATATTCAAACAAAACAAAAACAATTCAATACAGTTCCGTAATATGGTAGAAGAAATCTGCAAATAAATGAACAAGTGCTAAATGTATTTAAAAAATCCAGAAAATGCAAAATAATTGATCCTTTTATTTTCAATTGTATACCATAAGTGTCCTCAGAAGTTTAATTATGGTACCTTGTCTTTTATACAACGTTTTTATTCACATATGTTTATCAATTATTCCCCTAATATTACACCCACGACTAACTAAATCAATTGTGATGCTGAAAGTTAGTTGACCTGCAGTGTCACCTAACTTAAGCTAATCTCTTCCAAAATACTTCTGATATGTCTACGTTTCAGGTACCTACATCTTAGGCATTAAGTCTAAATTGCTTATGGTTTGTTTCTTTAACTAGGAGGAGTAAACTAAAAAGACAGATTCACACCCAAGAAAGTTACTAGAAAAGTCACAAATACATCTTCTTTTTTGGTTGATTATCTCGGCCTTGCGGTAATCCATTAATCAGTATCGAACAACCTCACATGTCGATTCTAACTTAACTTTGTTTATGTTTGAATAATAATTTTTTCCAATTCATTTCCAATATATGTATATTTTTTTAAACAAAAAGAGAAATCATACGATTTCTACCTGGCGATATCGAATTCAAATCTCAGCCACCGTGCTTTCTAAAACTTGCAAAGCAAACAGCTTGATGAATAAATCGGCAAGGAAATCTAAGATTGCATTCCAAATGCCGTTCATCATGGCCAAAATTCGTAGTGAATTCAATTTCTGGTACTTCAAACGAAGTATAAAAATAAACAAAATGACGGTATTCATCGGCTTCTCTGTATCGAATCAAAATCTTATACCGTCATTTTGTATATTTTTTTGTTTTTCTAATTACAATAAAAAATGTTAGATTGCTATAATTTTTAAGTTGAATAATTTTTAGAGAAATATCGGATGATCTAGTTTTATAGATCTCTTGAGTCTATGGTATTTAATTATAATTTGGAGAATATTTTGATGGGAGAGTCAATAATATTACAGATCTAAGTATGGTTTTTTACAGAAATTTGTCTTTTGATGTCAAGTTTTTTTATTTGTCAAGCTATCAAATGGCTTGGTTTCATTTTCATATTTTTATTTTGGTGTGATCAATTACTTGAATCTAGATTCTTTTCTTACCAGAAGAGTTGACTTGATCATTATTTTTAAGCTTAATAATCCCTGTCAGGAGACAAAATACACCCCTGTCGCACACAGAGATTCTGGATAACTCTTACATCTTTCTCGTCAATGTTAGCGTTGTGTTTTTGCGTCATGTTTTACGGTGTCAAACGCTTTCTTATAATCAAAGAATGTTATGACTATATCCTTTCGTTGATCCATGCAGTTTTGTACAAGCGTATTCAAGCAGAAAGCTGCTTCACGTGTAGCCAGTCCGCTCTTGAAACCAAATTGTGCCTCACCGCTTAGATCTTCTAGCTTTCTGAACATTCTTGTACAAAAGATGCGAAGAATTTGCATCTTCATGTTATCATCTTCCAACAGTTTTATGACTTCCGTAGTAATTCCATCCTGTCCAGTGGTTTGTCTAATTTTGCTACTTTTATAGCGTACGCCTTCCGGCGCGAATAATGGGAGGACCGGATAATTTTTCGTGTGTAAGTTATTAGTTGGCAGATTCGATCTATTATCCGCAAAGAGGGAGGAAGCAAAATTTGCCCAGATTTTAGCTAGTTCTTTCTGGGTATGAACGTAGTTTCCTTGATCATTCCTCAGGCGAGTCTCATGGTGTTTCTTGTATACGCTCGAAATTTCTTTGACCTTTTTATGTAGTCCAAAGCTATCTCCCTTTTCTTGTAGTGATTCCAATTCTTCACAACGTCCTTTCATCCAGTTTTCCTTTGCGTTTTTAATTCTTGCCCTTATCGTACGTTGGATTACTTTGTATTCCTATTGATTCTGATGTATTCTGTACTGTCTGCGTTGCTCCATTAGATCAAATATCTCTTCCGTCATCCACTCGTTTTTGTGATTTCTTTTTGTTTTACTTGCGACTACTTCGTCAGCCTCGATTATAGCTATTTTTATTTTCTCACAGGATTCCTCTATGCAATTTTCTTGTACGTTTCTCAAGTTCTCGTTGATGTGCATACTGTATGTAGATCTAAGCCTTTCATCTTTCATTAATTCTCTATGTTTTATGTATTTTTTATTAGATGGCTTTTTAACCTTTGCCAATCGAAGCCTTACATTCGCGATTGGGGGTTGTGGTCAGACGAAATGTCCGCATCAGGATAAGCAGCCACCCTTTTTATATAGTTGCGGAATCTTTCGTTTGAAGCTTGAAGAGTACTAACCATTTCAAAAACATCCGTTCTTTGTGCCGAACCCTGTAGATTTTTATAAAACAGATATTAAATTGCGAACTGAAAGGAAGAAGAGCTGTAGTATACAACATGAAAAGATGGTGTTTCCGTTACGATACTTTAAAGGCAAACAAAAACCTACATCCTTGAACTGCTTGTACTATTATTAACTATGCACACTTTTATTACGTCAGAATATTTTACCAATCTTATATTCCATATGTTTTCATTTATATAAAAAATATATCGTCAAGCTTATACATCAGATACAACCGTTTAATCTTTTCGATCGGGAAAAAGGAAATAATAAAAGGATCAATTGCTGGCACGCCGAGAGAACTCCCTGTTTGACCTGTATGTAATTTATCCCGTGTACTGGGCTACAAGGCAGCGATAGCTGAGTTCCAGGAATAGCACAGGAGAACGTCCCTGCGGTCGTCCTGGCAACTGGGCCAGCGACACCGCTACCGCCACCGGCCCATTGACGTTGCTGCCGGATTCGCGACCTTCACCTTTGGAAGATATCGCTGGGCGCACGCAATCAACCCCCCAATGAAATAGATAAAGTTGCTAGAATTTTAGCGACATAGACTGGTCGGTAGTATCATATTTGCATTTTTACAGCGACTCTTTTACACTCATAATAAAAAGTTAAAAGTATCGCCATTTGGTTTGTTTCTTATACGAGGGGTAAATACAAAATATATGTTAAGAATAAGCAAATACAATAAAATTGATGGCCCTAGAAATAAAGGGGTATAAGTGACAAAAAGTAAATTTTGAGTAAACGCCGCTCAAAGTTGAGCGTTCACTGTAATTGCCATGATTATTTAATGCTAGTTTTTCTTCTCCGGTTTAGTAATTGTAGGCATTATTATTATTTTTTTGTAACAAACACTCTTAATTGGATTGACTGTACTTATTTTGGAACTATTTTTAGGTTGCTAAGTAGCACTTTTACCCCTTTACTTTTAAGAAATGCAACATAAAGGTAAAACTGTTAATCGTAAAGTTTTTGTACAAATTTGTTCTTCATAATAACACTAATACATAGTTGACTTATGATCCGTAAATATCCGTGTCGTAATGTTGATCCAAATCGTCATTTTCGACTTTTGCTTAACCTAATAGGTTTTAGTTTACGCTATTATTTGCGTCAATGTTTAAACTTGACACGTAGGGTCCAGGATTGGCGTCTCAAACAGCCTTTCGTACTGTATCAGCTAACACACTTACACAGTGAATTTCCTTATAGAGATTGTGCAGATGGTCATCGAGGTTTTCGCCTGGAAGGGCGAGGGTGCCATAGTAGCACAGATGGATAGATTTATACTTTAGGAGACAAGATGATATTTTCTGACATCCACGTGACGCCTGACCTTGGTGCCACATAAAGGAATGGGTCGTTTTAGTCTGTAGGTTATGGACCCTAAGTTATAAGACCATAGTTGCTTTAAATAATATGCGAAGTTGACACATTAGAAGTTGGCGTAGTTTTTGTACTTGGTAGCATCCTTTAGGTCATGACACTCATCTTTTGCTGTTCTTATGACTTCCACCATCTTCCAAATCTGTAAGCCCTAGAAAAAAATCAATATAAGGTTGAATGTTCGAATAAATGAACTTTGATGGTACACAAGGCAAATATCGAACACAGTAATTAATCAAATCTTGCCCAAGTACTTTCATCACAAGATCATCCTCAGGGGCATTTCGTCAGTTGTGGCCTATCCAGCAGTAACAGAATGTCATAAATGTAAATTGGGACATAACTAATACACTAAACAAAGACAAATTTTAAAGTGTTTGTTTGTCTTTGTTTAGTGTATTAGTTATGTCCCAATTTACATTTATGACATTCTGTTACTGCTGGATAGGCCACAACTGACGAAATGCCCCTGAGGATGATCTTGTGATCGAAAGTACTTGGGCAAGATTTGATTAATTACTGTGTTCGATATTTGCCTTGTGTACCATCAAAGTTCTAGAAAAAAATGTTTCAAATAAAAAATGTAGCTGAGATACTTTTGAACAAAAATATTTATTAGCACGTTTTGTGTAAAATGAATCGTTCTCTCAGAAACAACGCTTGAATCATCCAGCAATTTTGAATTCCGCCTTATACCTATATGTTTATTACTGTTTTATATATAACTTTATTTTTCTCGATAAATGTTTGGATTTCATCACTGGTCTTAGTCTTCCCATCTTTTTATTTCCAAATATTGTTCTGAAGCTATTTTCTTGTAGCATTTTAAATTAATTACTAGTTAACTGTGAATAAGCCACAATTAAAGATAAAAATACGTTTATTGACGTTTCAATTTACACTTCGGAAATCGTTCTCAAAATACAAACAGTAAATTAAAGAAATTTTGTTTTTTGTTACATAGTAAAAAATTCTTCTAATAATTTAATTTTATCTGACTCATTTATATTGACAATTCAGACATACATTATGCATTTTAAAGTAGACGACTTTAAAATGATATTGCCAATACTGTTGAGTTGCGCTCCTGGGACGACTTTACTTATAAGATAGTTCATTCGATTACATGAAATCAACTTTAACTTGAGAATATCCGTCAGAAAAAAATCATAGCATGTAATTCATCCGATGTTGATCACAAGACTTTGCTTTTTAGATATTTGTAAATAAATAAATAATAGACATTCATCAATTATATTGATCAATACCGGGCGTCGGTAGGTCATCTCACAGCCCGTTATTACAACTATCTTAATAGTTATTCTTTATTATGCATTTTAATCAATAATTAAACATCCAAAAAAATGTATTAACTTCAAACAACTAACTACAACTTTTCATGTCTTCTTGTATGTATATCTACTTTTATATTGTTCCTTACACAATTACAAAGTGTTGATGTTACATCAAGTCAAATTTGTTTTGACTTCGAGCAATTGCAGGAAAGCAGTCGATTACATAAATATTTGGACACGCAAAGAAAACTTTTTCTCTGTTTACAATTGATTAATGACCTGCCGGAGCTGAACTTGGAAATGTACGAGTAAGAACTGAGCAGTATAATTTAACGGTAAATTCGGATTTCGAAACTCTAAACATGTATTTTTAAATTAAATTAGGAGCTTGTTCTTAAGGAATGCAGCCATGGAAACTGGATAATAAAGTTTAATCAGGGGAGGAATTTTCAAATTTCGTTCTTATGCCACCCAAACGGTGTTCTCGAGAAGTAGCTCAAGATCTGGAGCATTAAATAAATTAAAAGAGAACGCTTGAAAATAATTTGCCAAAGAATGAATACTAAGATATTAAGGTCACAAGTTGGAAATTGATGAAGAGGACTAAATGTGAGATAATTAGTACACCTAAATCACTTGAAATGACAGACGACTTCTTGAAATTAATGGAACAACATCGACTGATAAAATCTAATGAAACAGAATATATACATCTGCAGAGAAGAATAAAAAAGGAGATCAAATTAGCCAAAGAAAAATGGATGCGAGAAAGATGCGACGAAATGAAGGATGTAATATCTAAACACGATTTATTTAATGTGCACAAGAAACTAAAAGAAATGAGTAACATATTTAAAAAACGAGTTCTCTCTGTACTCGTTGGCAATAATAACAAAATTATTGTAAATGACCACGAAATAAGAAAAGAATGGCAGCTGTACCGGGTGGTCCAATAAGCCGATCTCTCGGCTATATATCAGAAACTATTCATGTTATAACTTTAGGAGAAAAAATTCCTTAGTAAAAGTGACCAAGAGAAATCGCTGGAAATAACTTTCAAGATTCTGGATTAACCGCTAGGGGGCGTAACCTCCGAAGAAAATTTTGAAAAGCAGTTTTTTGGGAAATATGTCCAATTATACCAAGTGTTAAACAAGTAAACTAGAAAGGGGCATAAATTCTGCACAAAGTTGTTCAAGTACTTTTTTTTTTATTTTTTCAAATAAAGGGTGGGGGAGAGTGGGAAAGTATTTGTGGATAAATACCTATAACTTTGGTTTGGATCAACCGATTTTAATAAAATTAATGTCATTAGAAAGAGTGTGGATGAATTAATTCACATCTACTATAAAATACTTGCATTTAGTTTTCATAGTCGTAGGTAGAGGGGACTTTCAAATAAAAAAAATTAAAACTTGTTTTTCTCCAAAATTTTTAATGGAAACACCTATTTATTGTAAATTATAATGAAACTGGAATAAATTCGTAACAAAATGGAGCAAACCACATGTTAATAGCTGTTGTTGAACTCGAGATATGAATAAAAACTCATAAACATAAGTAAGTATAGTATTGACACACCCTGTATTATAAATTACATTAAAAAATAAGTCAGTAGGTATTTTCAATTTTTTTTATAGCAGAAGAATCTTAATGTTAATACCTATTTTGTAAAAAATAGTTTTTTCGAAACTAAGTAGGCTACGACAATGAATTGGAAGGGGAGTTCATATTGTTTATTTATTGACAGCAGTCAAAACATTGTTAAGAAGTGCTATATTATAATTCGAATTAAAGATTGCACTTTTTTCAATAGATATTAATATTGGTAATATTAGTAATTAATTATCAGTACAAATAATTCGTGATGAGTATATCAAATTGTATGATATGATTGGAGTTTATTTCGAATGTCACCAAAATGCCGCTATTGCCTCACGTATATATTTTGTAAGATATCCTGACAGGAGACATATGGCAAAGAAGTATTTGAAAGAAAAGCAAAAAGATTAAGAGAAACTGGTAGTTTTCCTCGTCCTTATTTTAAACGACGTAATAGAGTTATGACCGAAGATAATTCAATCAATGTTCTTGCTTTAATTCAACAGAATCCACATATAAGTAGTCCGAAATCTCTACTTCTTTGCCACAATATCTCCTGCCAGGATATCTTACAGAATATATACGTGAGGCAATAGCGCCATTTTGGTGATATTCGAAATAAACTCCAATCATATCATACAATTTGATATACTCATCACGAATTATTAGTACTGATAATTAATTACTAATATTACCAATATTAATATCTATTGAAAGAAATGCAATTTTCAATTCGAATTATAATACATAGAACACTTCTTAACAATATTTTGACTGCTGTCAATAAATAAACAATATGAACTCTCTGTCAAATTCATTGTCGTAGCCTACTTAGTTTCGAAAAAACAATTTTTAATCATATGAAATAACAATGGTCAAAATAGGTATAAACATTAAGAGTTTTCTGCTATAAAAAATTTTGAAAGTACCTACTGACTTATTTTTTAATTTATTTTATAATACAGGGTGTGTCAATACTATACTTACTTATGTTTACGCGTTTTTATTCATATCTCGAGTTCGATTAAAGCTATTAACATGCGGTTTGCGCCATTTTGTTAAGAATTTAATCCAGTTCCATTATAATTTACAATAAATAGGTGTTTCCATTAAAAATTTTGAAGAAAAACAAATTTTAATTTTTTCTATTCGAAAGTACCCTCTACCTACAACAATTAAAACTAAATGCAACTATTTTATAGTAGATGTAAATTAATTCATCCATACTCTTTCTAATGACACTAATTTTGTTAAAATCGGTTGATCCAAACCAAAGTTATAGGTATTTATCCACAAATACTTTTCCACTCTCCCCACCCTTTATTTGAAAAAATAAAAAAAGTACTTGAACAACTTTGTACAGAATTTATGCCTCTTTTTATTTTACTTATTTAACACTTGGTATAATTGGACATATTTCCCAAAAAACTGGTTTTCAAAATTTTCTTCGCAGGTTACGCCCCCTAGCGGTTAATCCAGAATCTTGAAAGTTATTTCCAGCGATTTGTCTTGGCCATTTTTACTAAGGAATTTTTTCTCCTAAAGGTATAACATGAATACTTTCTGATATATAGCCGAGAGATCGGCTTATTGGACCACCCGGTATATTAGGGTGGAGCTCAAATTTATTTTTTCGAATTTCATTTTTGCGGGGTGCGGAATTGATGCGTCTTCCATTTTCGAATGAAAAACTCAAATGACATTTTTTCGTATTTTTAGTCTGAAAAGGTGATTGAAATTTTGTAAAAAATTCGACAGAATCAACGATAATGTTTTTTATTCATTTATTTAAGCTATTAGGATTATAAATAATACGAAGAAAAAAAGAAGAAATAGTTAATACAAAATAAAAAAAATATGCTTACAAATTCAAGAATAACATAAAAAATCATTATGAATGATAGTCTTTCTTACTGTCAAATTTAGGCATCAAAAGGCATGATTTCAGCTTATTCTTAATAAATCCATCTCTCCTCTGTGGTCCACAGATGGCAGCACTTGCTTCTGTAACTAATTTGACACACCTTTCAGTGGATTGTGTGTGACACAGAATTTTTTAATATTCTTCAGGATATTGTTCTGAAGCTATTTTCTTGTGGCATTGTAAATTAATATTTTGAGAACGATTTCCGAAGTGGAAATTGAAACGTCAATAAACGTATTTTTATCTTTAATTGTGACTTATTCCCAGTTAAATAGTAATTAATTTACAATGCCACAAGAAAATAGCTTCAGAACAATATAATACAAATTATTTTAAAAACTAACAATTTTTTATTTGTTTCAGATTAAAACCATTTTTTCCCTGAGTCAAGGAACTTTCCATTGAACAAATTGACTTTTCGTCATCCATCCATCGAGGTGTTCTACAAATTACATGGTATGTTTTTCACTTGTCACATATTATCACAGTGAAAAGTAGTTTCAGAACCATTTCTCAGTAATGTAGTCATACACATATTCAAGGTCGTTTAAAATCAAATCTCGTTTGATTGTATTATTAAACGACTTTTTAAAGTTCTGAAGTTGTACGGACTGAACTATTTTTGATTGTTTAGAAGCATGTGGAAATCCTACAAAATGAACTAAATTAGGAAACTAACTACATACTTTAAATTTAGAATTTTAGTAATACCATTTGTGATGATGAGAATCAAAATGTTTGTGCCAAAAGATGTTGGCAAAATACAAAAATTGCATACGAAAGCTGAACTCTTTACCTTTAAAACGCATGTTAATTTGTGTCGATAGGACACTTTAATCAAAATATATCGATTTTTATCGTCGAGCTGATACAAATTTTGTAACTGACGTTCAAAATCGACGGTCTCTTTAAGCGTTGTTTGTGAGAGAACGGTACAGATCCTTGCTAAATCAATGTTTTTTGCCTTTTTACCACCCTACTCTGCCTCCGGTAAGTGCTGGGTGGATTGAGTAGCTTAGTAAATGCCGGTATCGGTCTCAAATTCCTTGTCAAAAGAAGTGAATGCTAAAAATTTCGACCAAAAGCCTCGGAATACAAAGGATGGATGAAAACAAAGACGACTAACGGAAAAGGAAAATGATATTGGCTGCATGGAATGTACAAGGACTTAGAACCAAACAAGCAGAAGTATTCAAAGAATTAGCGGAAACCAAAATAGATATATGTATTCTCACCGAAACCAAGAAAAAGGAAATGAATAGTGTACAATGGAGTAAGTAAACATAACAGAGCCAAGAGAGGAGTCTCTATTGCCATTCGAAAAAATCTTTAAAACAATATTAAATCGTGAATTGAAGTAAATAAACAACTGCTAATACTGTAAATGAAAAAGAATGGGCACAACATTGTTGAGAATGTTGAGAATTCCATGGATTGCCAATGTCACCAATGAGGAAGTACTGAGAAGGATGGGTCGAGACAAAAAATTGTTGAGAACTATAAAAGAATGCAAGACTGCATACATTGGACACATACTGAGGAATGATAAATATGGTCTTCTGCACTGATCTGAAATGATGAGGAAGACATGGACTACATGTTTAGAAAACTAAAGAAAGAATATGAATAATGGGGCCTCAATATGAATATGTCAAAGACAGAGTATCTTAAAATAGGCGATGATGAAGAAGCTCCAGAGTTAGAAATTAGAAACACAAAAACATGCAATGAATATATCTCGAATCTATAATATTCAAGAAGGCACTACCAAAAGAGACATCGAAAACAGAACGCAGCTGGGAAAAAACCGGTAAACATCCTAAACTCTCTACTATCTTCTTTTTCTTCAGGTGCCATCTCCGCTATGGAGGTTGGCAATCATCATAGCTATTTTAATTTTTGAAGCAGCAGCTCTAAATAGCCGTTTTGAGCTGCATCCAAACCATTCTCTCAGATTCTTAAGCCTTGAAATTCGTCTTCTACCGATCTACAGATGATCTAAAGATATTAGACAAGAATCGAAATTGACAATCTATCGAACCTTGGTAGAACCTATTATGACTTATAGGGCAGAAGTTTGGCAGATCACGAAAAAAAAATATAAAAATAATAGAAGTAGTAGAAATGGATTTTCTAAGAAGAGCGTGTAGTGTATCAAAATAAAATCATATCAGGAATGAAGATATTAGAAGGAGGGCAAATATTGTATATTCCAGTATAGACAGAATTGAAACGAGACAACTAGTGTGGTTGTTCTGAAGCTATTTTCTTGTGGCATTGTAAATTAATTACTATTTATAACTGGGAATAAGCCACAATTAAAGATAAAAAATACGTTTATTGACGTTTCAATTTCCAATTCGGAAATCGTTCTCAAAATACAAACAGTAAATTAAACAAATTTTGTTTTTTGTTACATAGTGAAAAAATTCTTCTAATAATTTAATTTTATCTGACTCATTTATATTGACAATTCAGACATACATTATGCATTTTAAAGTAGACGACTTTAAAATGATATTGCCAATATTGTTGAGTTGCGCTCCTGGGACGACTTTACTATAAGATAGTTCATTCGATTACATGAAATCAACTTTAACTTGAGAATATCCGTCAGAAAAAATCATAGCATGTAATTCGTCTTTAAAAAGACAAACACATGACATGATGACAGTAAAATTCTCCTGTTAGTGATTCCATAGTAAATTATGAGGGAAAAACCAGGAAAAAAACCTCATAATACTATCCCGACATTGTAAGTATTTGTTCGTGAATTTAGTTTACCTTTAACAAACATCAAAATTCTGATTTTATATGTTACGTTATTTAAAAAACATAAATGATGTATCCTCTATATGTTACTGACTTACTAATACTGGTATTTTCTTATTAATAACTTCCTCTTTCAATATTGGTAACCAGATCCTACTACATTCTGCCGAGGAATTTGCGACACAATTGGCCTCATTTAGCATAATTAGAGCCGCTTCTTTGATTTTTCTTCAAATATAGTCCTAAAAGAAACGGATGGTAAAAAAAGAAAAATCAAAGAAGCGGCTTTAATTATGCTAAATGAGGCCAATTGTGTCGCAAATTCCTCGGCAGAATGTAGTAGGATCTGGTTACCAATATTGAAAGAGGAAGTTATTAATAAGAAAATACCAGTATTAGTAAGTCAGTAACATATAGAGGATACATCATTTATGTTTTTTAAATAACGTAACATATAAAATCAGAATTTTGATGTTGTTGAAGGTAAACTAAATTCACGAACAAATACTTACAATGTCGGGATAGTATTATGAGGTTTTTTTCCTGATTTTTCCCTCATAATTTACTATGGAATCACTAACAGGAGAATTTTACTGTCATCATGTCATGTGTTTGTCTTTTTAAAGACGAATTACATGCTATGATTTTTTCTGACGGATATTCTCAAGTTAAAGTTGATTTCATGTAATCGAATGAACTATCTTATAGTAAAGTCGTCCCAGAAGCGCAACTCAACAATATTGGCAATATCATTTTAAAGTCGTCTACTTTAAAATGCATAATGTATGTCTGAATTGTCAATATAAATGAGTCAGATAAAATTAAATTATTAGAAGAATTTTTTCACTATCTAACAAAAAACAAAATTTGTTTAATTTACTGTTTGTATTTTGAGAACGATTTCCGAATTGGAAATTGAAACGTCAATAAACGTATTTTTTATCTTTAATTGTGGCTTATTCCCAGTTATAAATAGTAATTAACTAGTGTGGTATGGTCACGTGAAGCGAATGAATAAAGATAGATGGCCAAAAAAAACTTTAAATTACATACCACAACAAAGGAGAACATGTACGGCACATAATAAGAGCCATCAAAGAAGACAAATGGATGGACAGAAATATAAGAAGCGGCAGAGGCTGTAGGAACCTCCCTTGTATATTATATACCACCCTACGAGGGGGGTTTTAAGGGGAAGTCCGGGGGTAAGAGTAGTAAACTTTCCATCTTTTTTGGAGTCCTAAAATTAATATTCTCGGTAACATTCGGCTTGTTTGTATGATTTTTAGGGGTAATTTCTCTGAAGACTGGACTAAAAATAGAATTTTGACAAAGTTTTTTTTAAATGAAGATCTATCATTTTCTGATTGATTTTTAATAAAATTCTTTTGTTAATATTAAAGACATTCACGGAACCTTATCATTCCTATCATTTTGTCTTTTTCCAAAAGTTGAATTGCATTTAGATGAAGTAGTATTTCTCATGCGTGCACAGACAAATAAAATTGACTTAATTACATGACTGTGTTGATAAAAATAAAATTGTATAAACATGCACTGAATCGTGTGTTTGTTCGTTTAACATTTTTTTAACGGAATAGCGATTTTGCAATGAGCCGATGCACAGTTACTATTGTCTCGATGTTTCTGCTAATTAATGGCTTTGAAAATATAGTTATTCATAAATACGACATTTGTTAACAAAGACAATTATGTACGTGATCTTATCAGAGTAATTTGATGTTATATAAATGAAAATGTACCAAAAGAGGTCAGTGTACACTCTACATTGTATATACTGATACTGAAAATGGAAATTTAACAAATAATTTCTTTTCTATCATTATAGTTCGCTAGGTCACGAGATATAGATTTTGCTTGCCAACTGATAAAACCAGATTCGAGTCGTTTTACATTCCGGTATAGCGTTAGACAACAATTATTATAAATAAAATATCTCAATCTGACACTAAGTTTATTTTGTGTCCTGTGTTTATGGCATGTTGTGCTAGGGATGAAGTCTTCTCTTTTCTTTCGATGGCGTTTCGATGTTCTTCGTGTCTAACGTGTATCCTTCGATCTGTCTGTCCGATGTACGATTTATCGCAGTCCTCACACGGAATTCTGTATATACCTTGATTTTTCAATGCAACTTTTGTTTTTGACGATGGTAATATGGTTGCGATTTTTCTGTCGGTGTTAAAAATAGTCTCATTTTGTTTTTTCTTAGCACTCTGCTGATTTTGTCTGTCGTACCCTTTATATAGGGCAGGATAGTTTTTTCGACTAGTTTTTCTTCTTTTTCTGGATGTTTGCTCTTGTTTCGAGATTTCTGTGCCTTTTCAATCGTAGACATGGATAAGCCATTTTTTCTTAGAGCTGTTTTGACTTTGTACCGGGTGGTCCAATAAGCCGATCTCTCGGCTATATATCAGAAACTATTCATGTTATAACTTTAGGAAAAAAAATTCTTAGTAAAAGTGGCCAAGAGAAATCGCTGGAAATAACTTTCAGGATTCTGGATTAACCGCTAGGGGGCGTAACCTGCGAAGAAAATTTTGAAAACCAGTTTTTTGGGAAATATGTCATTATACCAAGTGTTAAATAAGTAAACTAGAAAGGGGCATAAATTCTGCACAAAATTGTTCAAGTACTTTTTTTTTATTTTTTAAATAAAGGGTGGGGGAGAGTGGGAAAGTATTTGTAGATAAATACCTATAACTTTGGTTTGGATCAACCGATTTTAACAAAATTAGTGTCATTAGAAAGAGTATGGATGAATTAATTTACATCTACTATAAAATAATTGCATTTAGTTTTAATTGTCGTAGGTAGAGGGTACTTTCGAATAGAAAAAATTAAAATTCGTTTTTTATTCAAAATTTTTAATGGAAACACCTATTTATTGTAAATTATTATGGAACTGGATTAAATTCGTAACAAAATGGCGCAAACCGCATGTTAATAGCTTTTATCGAACTCGAGATATGAACAAAAACGCATAAACATAAGTAAGTATAGTATTGACACACCCTGTATTATAAAATAAATTAAAAAATAAGTCAGTAGGTACTAGGTACTCAAAAATTTTTATAGTAGAAAACTCTTAATGTTGATACTTATTTTGACCATTGTTATTTCATATGATTAAAAATTGTTTTTTTCGAAACTAAGTAGGCTACCACAATGAATTTGACAGGGAGTTCATATTGTTTATTTATTGACAGCAGTCAAAATATTGTTAAGACGTGTTATAGTATTATAATTCGAATTGAAAATTGCATTTTTTCATTGGATATTAATATTGGTAATATTAGTAATTAATTATCAGTACTAATAATTCGTGATGAGTTTATCAAATTGTATATGATTGGAGATTATTTCGAATATCACCAAAATGGCGCTATTGCCTCACGTATATATTCTGTAAGATATCCTGACAGGAGATATTGTGGCTAAGAAGTAGAGATTTTGGACTACTCATATGATCTGTTGAATTAAAGCAAGAACATTGATTGAATTATATTTGGTCATAACTCTACTACGTCGTTTAAAACAAGGACGAGAAAAACTACCAGTTTCTCTTAATCTTTTTGCCTTTCTTTCAAATACTTCTTTGCCATAATGTCTCCTGACACGATATCTTACAAAATATATACGTGAGGCAATAGCGGCATTTTGGTGACATTCGAAATAAACTCCAATCATATCATACAATTTGATATACTCATCACGAATTATTTGTACTGATAATTAATTACTAATATTACCAATATTAATATCTATTGAAAAAAGTGCAATCTTTAATTCGAATTATAATATAGCACTTCTTAACAACGTTTTGACTGCTGTCAATAAATAAACAATATGAACTCCCCGTCAAATTCATTGTCGTAGCCTACTTAGTTTCGAAAAAACTATTTTTTACAAAATAGGTATCAACATTAAGATTCTTCTGCTATAAAACAATTTGAAAATACCTACTGACTAATTTTTTAATGTAATTTATAATACAGGGTGTGTCAATACTATACTTACTTATGTTTATGAGTTTTTATTCATATCTCGAGTTCAACAAAAGCTATTAACATGCGGTTTGCTCCATTTTGTTACGAATTTATTCCAGTTCCATTATAATTTACAATAAATAGGTGTTTCCATTAAAAATTTTGAAGAAAAACATTTATTTAATTTTTTATAACAATATTTTAATTTTTTTTATTTGAAAGTCCCCTCTACCTACGACTATGGAAACTGAATGCAAGTATTTTATAGTAGATGTGAATTAATTCATCTACACTCTTTCTAATGACACTAATTTCATTAAAATCGGTTGGATCAAACCAAAGTTATAGGTATTTATCCACAAATACTTTCCCACTCTCCCCCACCCTTTATTTGAAAAAATAAAAAAAAAGTACTTGAACAACTATGTGCAGAATTTATGCCCCTTTCTAGTTTACTTATTTAACGCTTGGTATAATTGGACATATTTCCCAAAAAACTGGTTTTCAAAATTTTTGTCGCAGGTTACGCCCCCTAGCGGTTAATCCAGAATCTTGAGAGTTATTTCCAGCGATTTCTCGTGGCCACTTTTACTAAGGAATTTTTTTCCTAAAGTTATAACATGAATAGTTTCTGATATATAGCCGAGAGATCTTCTTATTGGACCACCCGGTACATTTCTTCGTTCTTATGGTTCTCATCTGCCAGTTTCTCAGATCTTGTTATTAAGGTTTTTATTAACGAATTTAATTATGCAGGATGATAGTGTGAGTCTGCGTGTAAGTATTCTACACTATAGTATGCTTCGGTCTTCTTTCTTAATAACTAACACATCTAGGAATGGAAGTTGTTGGTTATTCTACCGTTCCATAGTAAACTGTATTTTTGGATGGATATTATTAAAGTGTTATAGGAATTCATTAAATTTCTATTCTCCATGCATCCAGATAATAAATGTGTCGTCAACATACCTAAGCCACAGTTTGGATTTATGCTCTGCTGTTTTTATTGCTTTCGATTCCATATCTTGTATAAAAAGGTTGGCTATTACGGGTGACAGTGGTGAACCCATCGGTGCTCCTTCGACTTGTTTGTACCTCTGGTCCTTGTAGATGAAATAGATGTTGTTTAAGCAATGCCTCGTCAAACTTTAGTGTATCCTGTGGTATTAGATATTTTCTACGTATAATTTCCAATGATTCTTCTACTGGAACAAAATGACCCATCTAGAAAAACGATCCTTGATAGACCCATTGGTCATAGAAGAAGAGGAAGACCCAGAACAAGGTTTCTTGATAACATCGATAAAGACATAAGAAAGATGGGAATACGTGCTAGACGGAGAAAGGCAATGGATAGGGACGATTGGAAAAACAATCTTGAGAAGGTTAGGACCCACTCTAGCTATAAAAAAACTGATAGAAAAAACAATAGCATTCAACACTGAATTGACAATTATATTCATGGATCTTCGAAAGGCTATCATAATGTCCCAGTCAACAACCTGTGAAAAGCAATAGAAAATCAGAGAGTAGATAACAGTTACATAATTGCCATAAAATCACTTTACGAAGAAATATATATAAGTGATGGATTCAACCGTTACTTGATGAAAATTCATTTTAACAATAAAACACTAAAAACTTTGTTTTCAAAACTTCCATAACTTTTATTATAAAATCTTATCACTACAGCTGTTTCTCAAGTAATCTATTTTTGCTATGTTGCTATGTGTTTACACTTTATAGTCTTCAACTGAATAGGTTATGGAGGGGAGAACTGTGTCTTAAGTTGGTCATTCAGAGTTACGTATGTATTTTTTAATTTGTTAATTTCCATAGATTCTAATAAATATAGCTTAAGGCCTTTATTTTGGAAGTGAAGGATTTAAAATTCGTTATTAGAAGAAAATTATGATCTAGAAGGCGAAGTGCGTATGTAGAAGATGTTTTTTTTATTATTGAAAGCCCTTTTATGTTCTGCTGTACGTTTGCTAAAAGATACCAGTTTGACCGATGTAAGTTTTTGGGCAGTCGCCACAATTAAGTTTGTATACACCACTGTGTAAGTACTTTTTAATTTGGCCCTTGCTGTTTTTAATATATTTGTATAAGTTCAATAAATGTAGAATAAAAGTCGTCCAAAACTTCTTCTTCTTCTTTGTGTGCCGTGCTTGTATTCAAGCGTTGGCTATCGTTATATTCACAAGCTGATGAAATGATTCTCGGTCGGCAGCTCGATGAAACAGTTCCTCGACCGTTCGACCTGTCCATTGTCTAATGTTACGCAGCCAGGACAGTTCTTTTCTTCCGACCCAACGTTTTCCTTCGATTTTGCCCTGAATGATTAACCGGAGTAAGCGGGTTCCCTCATTATATGACCGAAGTATTGGACCTTTCTCATTTTGATGATGTTGATCAATGCACGCTATTTGTGCACGGTCTCTAGCACACGTTCGTTGGATATGTGTGCTGTTCATGAGATTCTGAGCATGCGACGGTAACACCATACCGTCGCATACATAGACGCTTCTAATTTATTAAAAATTTTTATTTTTGTTGTTCAGGTTTCACATGCATAGAACAATATTATGATATTCACTACACTGTCTGGCATTCTTTTTCTTGGGAATAATTATAAATATCGATTCTAGTTAGTTGTCTGGTAATTTGCCGCTGCTCTATATCTTATTAAAGAAGGATGTGATGATCGCAACACTCTCATTATCTAATAGTTTTAACAATCCTGCAGGTATTTCGTCAGGACCAGGCCTTCCTTTGTTTCGCTCGGTCGATAGCCTTCTGAACTTCTGAGATTAGAATCGGTGGGCCCGTATTTCGATTAGATGTTATTTTTTGGTAGATTCTTTGGTCATCGTTAAATAATTCTATTATGTAATTTTCCCATTCGGTACAGCGCTCTTTAATATCACTTAAAATTCTACCACCAGAGTCTTGTAATATATTTTGCCCATAAGTTCTGCTTTTGTCTGTTAATTCTTATAGTTTTTTATGCAAATAGAAGCTGTCGTAATGTTGCTCCAGTTTCTCAATTTCGAAACAAGATTCTTGTAGCCATCGGTCTTTTGCTACTTTAATTCTTTTTCGGATTTCTTTATGTATTTCATTGTATTTTTCTGTTTATGGATTTATACTGCCTCCAAACGTCCATTAGATCTAAGATGTCTTGGGTCATCCCGTCATTTTTAACTGTTGATCGTCTTAGAAGATTTTCTCGAGATGCATTGATTATTGTCGTTTTCATTTGTTCCCAGCAATCATCTATGTTGTTGGTATCTTCTAGTCTAATTTCGTGGAACTTCTCGTTAATTTCTTGAGAAACCTTATTTAGAGTGCATGGGTCTTGGAGTGCATCTAGTGATATTTTGGAGGTTTTCTGATTTTTACAGACTCTCTTTAGCTTAACTATGATTTTAGAGCACAGTAGAGTATGGTCTGACCGAATATCGCCACCTGGGTAAGTCTTGACCGATTTTATGCAGTTTTTAAATCGTTCATTGACTGTTGTATAATCAATTTGATTTCTTACAATATTGTCTCTTCGATCGCTTGGAGACTTTCAAGTATATACGTTTTGGTAGACAAAACCATGAATTCATAATTACGAATTTTTCCTCTTGGCAGAACTGCACCAACCGTTCTCCTCTTTCATTGCGTTATCCTAGACCGAACTTTCCAGTAATACTGAGAGTACTTTCTGATCCCACGTTTGCATTGAAGTCCACCATGATAAGAGTAAGTTTATGTTTTTTTGTCATAGCTAAGGCTTCCGATATAAGTTTGTAACATGCTTCAATCACGGCATCTTCTTTGTCCGCAGTAGGTGCGTATACTCGTATGATATTTATATTTACTGGGAATGCAGCTAATTGAATTACCATTACTCGGTCTGATAATGGGACAAATTTTCTTACAGACTTTGCAAGTGATTTTATATGATTTGATTTGATACGCCGTTTTGATGTGACTCACAGTTTGTCCCAGAGTAATAAAAGCCAAAACTACCTAGATCCATTTTGAAGTCAATAAAGTACTTCGACAAGGATGGTGCCTATCACCAACCTTATTTAAACTTTATATTAATAAAGCACTAAAACACTGGAACCAGAAATGTGGACAGGTGGGAGTGGAGTAAAACGTGGAAACTATATCACTCAGAAACGTGAGTGATAAATAAAAGAATGGAAAACGCAATAAATTCAATGGAAATCATTTTCTGGAGAAAAAGATGCAGACTAACACTACTGTAAACAGTGTGAAATGAACATATCAGAACTATAATGGATGTGAAGGAAACACTATATGACAAAATAGAACAAAAATTACTTTGCTGTGGACATATGCGAAGGATGGTTGAGACAAGAATACGGCTGAGAACTTGGAAATAGAGACCAAAAAAAGGGAGGAAAATAGGACGTCCTAGATTATAATGGAATGAATACATAAAAAGAGCAATGGAAAAAAGAGACCTCACTGAACAAAATATGTTTGACAATAAGAAATGGCGATGGGGATGTAGTAAACAACAAACAAAATATGTTGTGTACCGTTGATAAGCTGGAAATATTTGTTCCCCACAGGTCGCCACAGGGCGCCTAAAATATCTAGCTTCCGATACTTAGTTCTACATCATCTATAATAATTGTGACCAGTGTAAGTTGTCTCGTCTCTCGCAAGGACAACTTTTTTTGTCCTTTTTGTGAAGCTATTCTCGATGTGCACATCCTCAAGTTCAATGATTCAAGAATTTACAAACAGGAATGTCCATTTACGTTCTTCATTTAATTTGAGTTCCACAATGATACGAGTGGGTACGACCTTAAAAGCCAAGACAACTACCTATTAGTGACGAAATAGCCGTAATAAGCGGTTATTTTTTGCGCTAAAATGTAAAAAGTGCGTCTTTCATGAAGGAATTTTATTATAAACCGAATTAAATTTTTAAAGTTGTTCAAAAATGATTGATTTATCCCTAAATATTGCATTCAGTATTCTGTCACTAACACCATCAATACAGCAGAAGTAAAAATTAAAAAACAAGATTTATTTTAATTTATAAAAATTATATACAACCTTAGATATAATTTCTGCATTTTGGTTAACCCCATTACTAATCGAAGATAGAAAGAAGGCGTAATTTGTTATACAAGAATGACACTTACAATGAATCGCTTACAATTTGGATTACAGACCTTGCCAGCTATTTTCCACGTACTACTACTAAGGATTTCCACAGTTTTCACTGTCTTCCTTCACTCAACCGTTTTCTCAAATTTTCCCTGTCATTCCAGTCTCCATCTCGCAGGGTTCTTTTCTCCATAGCCTCGTCGATTTCGTCTCTGAATGACCTTCGGGGTCTTCCTCTCTTTCTTCTTCCGATCGGGCTCCATTCTGTGATTTTGTTTATCCAGCCTCCTCTGTCCGCTCTTCTGACGTGGCCGTACCAGGATAGTCTCTTCTCCTCTATATAGTCGATTATGTCTGATTGCACTCCTATTCTCCGCTTAATCTCTGCGTTTTCAATTCTGTCTCTTTTTGTAAGTCTACAGCTTCTCCTCAGGAACTCCATTTCTACTGCTCTTATTCTACATCTATTTCTCTTGTTTATTGTCCAGTTTTCGGACCAATATGTCAGGATACTTCTTGTCAGGGTATTATATATTCTCTACGGGTATTATATATTCTCTATATATTTTTCACGTGATACTAAGTAATATAAATGTGATTCACAAGGAATCTACGTTCCTGTAGTTGGCTGTATACCATGTATTAAAAATTTAATTAAAAATCCTTTGTAATAGGTATATATTTAAGGCCCAAACGGGCTAAGTTAAAAAGAGATAACGTTTTCGGAAACTATGTTCCATCATCAGTGTCCTAGAAAATAGTTAACCACTTAATTAAAAAGAACATAGGTTAAAATTTTGACTAAGGTTAATGAAAAATGTGGTTAATACTTACTAGGAGTCCATGAATGTAGCCACCAAGATTAAATATATGGGTAAAAACCCGTTAACAGATGTTTAATTACATTTAGTTTTAAAAATACGTTATAATAATTTAAGATTATAGAGTTACCGATGGATTAGGTAACATGGCGACATATGACTCCACGTTGAAGTTGCTAGTCCTGAGACGGTATGTCTTCGAGGACTGTATGAGTGCAACTGATTGGCAATGACATTTGATGACAATATTGTTAAGTTATGACGGAAATTATCACAGAGCAGTCAATGTAGCTGTATGTTTCTACTTAAGACAAAAGCCAACGTTATTTAAAATTGTGAAAATTAAATAAACTAATATAACAGTATCAACCATCAATGTTGTAGTTTTAAATTTATGTAAATAAGATGATAGTTTATTTTAATGCCCATTTCCTTTCCTACCTCGTGAATACGATCAAGCAGAATTTCAAGACCTTCAATATTATCTGATAGAATTACTGTATCGTCTGCATATCTAATCACATTAGTAGTTCCCCGTTCGTTTTTATTCCATATGGTTGTCTCTCAAGTGCCTCTTTAAATAACTGGTCCGAGTAAACATTGAACAATGTTGGCGACAAAATTCACAAACTTTAACCTTGTGTGACTCCTCGTTGCATGGGGATTTCATCGGTGTAGTTATCTCCAATTTTTACGATAGTAATTTGATTCCAGTACAAATTTTTAATGACACGAACATCCTTGTCATCTATTCCGATATTTTTCAGTACATATTTGCATAAATTTTACATGCTGTACTTTATCGAATGCCTTTTCGAAGTCCACGAAACATGTAAATACATCTTTTCTTTGGTCACGGCATTTTTGTAATATAATATGCGCAAAACGTGCCTCTCTGGTTCCCATAGCATTTCTAAAACCAAATTGGGTATCTTTAAGATCTTCTTCGCATTTGCGTCTAATTCTGTTGTGAAGTATTCTGAGGAAAATTTTAAGAGTGTGGCTCATATTGTCGAATTCTACCAAAACAGTTCTGACGGCCCAGAAATTATGAAATGCGAAGTAGAACATGCTATAAATAATACTGAAATTAGAAAAGCTTGTGGTCCAGATGATACACCAACTGAGTTGCTGAAACTAATAGAGAATGATAACATAAAAGTAGTAGTAAGACTTTTTAATTCAATATATAACACGAGTGATTCCCGCAGATTGGCTCAAATCCATCTTTATCGCAATACCTAAAAAACACAATGCGAGAAAATGCTCAGAATATCGATTAATTAGCCTAATGAGCCACACTCTTCAAATTTTTCTCAGAATACTTCACAACAGAATTAGACGCAAATGCTAAGAAGATCTTGCTAAGTCGGTTTCTTTATTCGGATTGTTCATTGTTAGCGAAATGCCACATTCTTAAAACATTTTCAAAGCGGTTTCGACACATTCAATTTGTCGCTTCAGACCAATAAATTTCTCAGAATGTTACCAATAATCTGTGATTTTCGATTTTTTGTCTAAGCCTATTCATCGCAGAAGACCCAAAAGGCAATACATTTCTTCTCGAGTCACTTCGGTCCATTTACTTAGTCTAGAAGACGGCATGGGGATCTCTTCCGTAATAGCTTTTATTATGGTTTGTTCTGCATACAAATTGGTTTCATTAGCTTTTCATCAAGAAATAATTTAGAGTAAGCAAATATAACTTCACCTTTCATATCTTGTACTTTTTTGACCAAACAAATGTCTCCATGAAAATCGAAGTCTTTGGGACCTCCAACAACTACGCCCCAATCCTACACAACAACTTGCTCAATATTTAAAGAACCATTTGTTTCGGAATCCTCAGATCCTGAAACAAAAAAAAAGGTTAGGAAAGTTTAGGAAAAGGTTAGTTTATATTCCTAGTGTTATTGTTATTCAGAAATTGCAGAAATCTTTAACCACTCATTCATACTAAAATCATTATAAGATTTTTTTACCTTTTGATCCTAAATTTTTATTACCTATTGAAAAAAAATCTTGAGTTTCGTTTTGGTGTACTAACTTTGGTAAATAATAAAATTCCCTGGGTGATGATTTGAAACACTGGGTAAATAAAATCTCAAATTTTATGTAATATGCAAAAGAAACTAATAAAAAAATTACTAACCTTCCAGGTCCAGCTCTTTAATCATACGTCTTTTTATCCTGGGCTCACTGGAAGTCCATACACTACTGCCAGCACTCAAGCTATCTTGCTTGTACACAGGATCAGTATCTGAGTCATTGTGATATGGATCCTCGCTATCATCGCTTATATTTTTATCCTATAAACTCTGCAATCTCCGTTATTCTTTCTCGTAAGATACTGATTTAAATCCCAAAGATAATTTTTATTAGGGATATTTGAAAAATTTAGTTTACAAAACTAAACCAGCAAGTCTTGCAGAGCTAAGGCAACGAATTATCGATGAATCTCGAATAATTTCTAGACAATCATGGAGAAATGTGGTAGACGCATTCTAATTCTATCATCGATTAGGGTACTGTCAACTCAAAAATGGAGCACATTATGCACAATAATTAACGTAAAGCACGTTGCGAATATTTCTTTACAATTGACCTTCTCGAGCTTACTGATCGTCTATGTTAGACTACATTATAATGCGCTCCCTAACTTTCGCGTGATTGATTGGTGGGTGGGTCCCAATTTAAAAATTGGCGGGTTTCATGTTTATTAAAATGACAATAAAATTGAGGTATTGTGGCACAGTATATCGCTAAACAATTTATTAGCACTATATTGTGGTATTTGTACAAAGCGGATGATATTCACATTTTAGGATTAAGCTGACTAGTACAGTTTTATTAGAAATTAAAATGTATTTTTCTTTTGACATTATGTAGGTAAACTTAAATTCAGACATTGTGTTTATTTAATTTTGATATGCTAGTGATGCTTTTTTTATTAGATTTATAGTTATTGTTTTAATTTTTTGTTTAGGTAATTTTTTATTAAGATTCTTTTATTAAGATTATTAAGATAGAGGTTCCTCCTATTATTTTTATTTCTAGAACATTCATTACCATTATTATTCTCATTAGCTTTCTCTATGTGGAATCGGCTTCTCTAAATATTTTCCTCTAAACTTTTCTGTTCTCTTCCAGGGACTAAGTACCTCTCCGCTTTTTGTATGAGATTATGGTTTTTCAGAAACATGTAATTTCTGTTCATCCCATTTTTTACTGCCCTACATTCAGTACCATTCATCATAGCTGGTCTAAAGGCAGTCCTATACAATTTAGGAGAGCTTTAAAGGGGTTTTCCTTCGCCATTGCACCAATAACGGCCCCATCCCCCTCCTTTGATTTCCCAGATTTTTAGTAAAGAATAAAGATATTTTAGATATAGCTATTTAGTGTTTTATTTGGTTTGCAATCGTTATTTCCAGTAAACCTCTGCTTCATTTTGTAGACAATGACAATTTTTCATAGCACTCAATTCACAATATATCTTTTTATTATCCTACATTTGTGGTAAAATCTAACAGAATTCAGTGTAAGGTTCTAAAAAATGAAAATGGATAAATGTCAATTTGGATTTAGGCAAGGCAGGTCTACAACAAGCAATTTTTATTAAAAGAGCTAATTTAACAATTTAGAGTGAATTTACATTGTATTATTAAATTTGAGAAAGCCCATGATGAAGATATCAGAAACCTACTGTGGCAGAGATTAAGTAGGAGTGCCGGCTGAATATGTGAGTGTAGTATGAGCAAGTAACAACTATAATAGTGTTAAAACAACTATTATAGTGTTAGAACGATTACAGGTGAAACTGGCAAATTTTGTGTAAAAATGGGTGAAAATCAGGGTTTTGTCCATATTTATTCTCATTTGTGCTGGATTGGATAACAACTGAACCTCCTGGGTATTAGTAGAAAAGAGTAGCAGAGACAGGTTCTTGAAGAAAAATGATTAAAAGTAAGTTGGATACAAACAAAATATTTAGAATATTCTTTTAAAGATGAAATTTCAAGACCAGATAGAGTAGTTGGCTTGGATAGACAAGAACTCATAAAAGATGATAATGTTCGGCTTTTAGGATTGGTATTACCGTTTTATCTCTAATATTTCAATTAAAGGTAAAGGAAAGGGGCAAATTGAGTGATGTATGATAAAAAAGGTACCAAGAAAACTAAAAGGTAAATTGTATAGGACTGCCTTTAGACCAGCTATGATGTATGGTACTGAATGTAGGGCAGTAAAAAATGGGATGAACAGAAATTACATGTTTCTGAAAAACCATAATCTCATACAAAAAGCGGAGAGGTACTTAGTCCCTGGAAGAGAACAGAAAAGTTTAGAGGAAAATATTTAGAGAAGCCGATTCCACATAGAGAAAGCTAATGAGAATAATAATGGTAATGAATGTTCTAGAAATAAAAATAATAAGAGGAACCTCTATCTTAATAATCTTAATAAAAGAATCTTAATAAAAAATTACCTAAACAAAAAAATTAAAACAATATCTATATATCTAATAAAAAAAAAGTATCACTAGCATATCAAAATTAAATAAACACAATGTCTGAATTTAATTTTACCTACATAATGTCAAAATAAAAATAAATTTTAATTTCTAATAAAACTGTACTACCACAATATATTGCTAATAAATTGTTTAGCGATATACTGTGCCACAATACCTCAATTTTATTGTCATTTTAATAAACATGAAACCGCCAATTTTTAAATTGGGACCCACCCACCAACCAATCACGCGAACGTTATGGAGCGCATTATAATGTAGTCTATCAAAGTTTTCTTCAAGTAGACTTGATAACTCCCCTCTTAAATGTGTATATAAAAATACACGTGGCGCACAGATGCATTTTCTATTCTCTGAGTCGCATGTATACTTTGAGCACACACACCAAATGCACATGCGCACTAATATTTTTTGTCAAAAATGGTGTTTACTATTTTAATTACGTAATTTAGAAATAGTTTAATAATTTAGAAAAAAAAGTCGTGGCCCAACGGAACTCTGTACTGATTTGGCGTGGCAGTCAAAGTGTTAAGGGTTATTGTAAAGTCATGAGAGTCTATACTAAAAAAGAGTGTAATTTTTAGTGTATCTGCTATAATTATAGTATGGTTGCTAACGCTGCATTGAGGTTCTCTTTACAGAACGCTTTCCCATAGGATAATTCCACTTCTGGTTGTCATCTGCATGTATATATACCACTTTTCCCTAATTTTCCAAAATAAACACAAAGATAGCTTGAGGATCTGTATTTTACACAAAACAATCGACAGTTAATTTCCCAAACAAACAATTGCCTAATGTCCTTTGTTTACTCACATGCCGCTCATCTAAAAATAAAAACCCTCGTGAAATTTTGCAAGCAACGTAGAAACCGTTTCAGTTTCAACGAAATTGTGTAATTAGATAGTCCTTGAACTTTTCGAAATAATTTCGAATAAATTCACCTCCACTTATTCCCAGACGAGACAGGAAGCCAGTTAAACTATACGTATCTCTAATTTTGCAAATTGATATAAATTGTGTTTCAGCAACTGGTGTGAGTAATTGACTACATTTGTGTTTATGCCAAATTTAAAACATCCGTTTTTAAGCGGGAGTAGAATATGTTCAGGAGTTCGAAGAAACGTACTATTGTTTTTCTGAGAGAGACCAAACAACACACCCTGGTTTTCACTAGGCTTTAGTGCCAGAGCTTAGCAACAAAATGACACTGGAGAACATTGCTGTAGATCATCATACTCACCGTATACAGAGTGGTTCAACAGTCTGAAAACGACCAATTATCTCGTAAATTGCTATAGTCATAATTTTTTCAAAATTTGAGATACACTTGTTTTGGGATACGGAGATTTCATATTTGATATTTGCAATGTTGCCAGATTTGCTGTTTTTCTTATATTATTAGTAACTTTGGTTTTTCAAATTCATCACCCTATATAGACAGTCATTATTGGAATCTTCTATTCCATACGAGTTCAACCATATGCAACAGTTACCATTTTATGTAATGTGGAAGGTCTTAAATACATAAAACAGTGCAAAGTATGTAGATTTTAATAAATTTAAATATTTAAATGTAGAATGCTGTGATTTTAACATTTGTTTACCATTTATCATGTAGGTACCTAGTGTTGCTTTATGACAGATAGGGCCTTTTTTAAGTTTTAAGTTGAGTACTATACGATCAACATACTACAAAACCATGCCCCAACCATCAAATTTTGTTCATTTCATATAATAGTTCAACGAACACCTTAAGATCCTCATATCCATTAAGATTAAAATCCCACAATTTAATTACCAGTAAAGATGACACCATAACTTTTTCGTTTTACTTAATTTTAACAGAGGCAACCATAACCATTCCATTATCACAATTAAGGTCAATATACACCTGCAACTAATTCAACTTATAACTTATCCTTTTATATTTCTCATGTACCTAGTGTTGCTTTATGACAGATAGGGCCTTTCTTAAGTTATAAGTGGATTACTATACTACCCACATACTACATAACCATCAAATTTTGTTCATTTCATATAATAGTTAATACAATAAAACTTACACACCACTTAGTCTGTTAACACCTAATCAGATATTTATGTTCATGAACTTATAACTTAAAAAGTTTTACATTTACCAAGTACCAAATGTTGTTTTTTGACATACAGGGCCTTCTATAATTGAGTTATAAGTTAAATATTACATGAACATTATACTACATAAGTTTTATTTTATTCATTCAAGAGTACTTTCATATTTTAAATATATTCATTGATATCCCACTAATAACAATAATATTTGTAGAACTCAACCTCCCACATGTGTCTAGTTTCTATTTTCCAGGTACCAAATGTTGAAGAAACATAAAGGGCCTTATATTAAAATCTCTATTTCACAAAATTACTGCACACATGTATAGTTGGTTGCCCAACTATAACCACATATTTTTCTTTCCACATCTCATCTTATATACATAATTTTAAAACAACAACATTGATCAAATAAAACGTTTCTAAAAAACCTTAACACAATTCAAACAACAGCTCTAAGATTAGGCGTCGGTGCCTTCAGAACCAGTCCTGTAAGCAGCTTACAAGTAATATTAAGTGAACCCCCTCTACATCTAAGACGACATCTACTTAGTTTAAATTATGCAGCAAGAATATCTTCCAATAAAAAGCACCCATTATATTCTGAGATTATTAACGCACCTACATCCAATTTGTATAGAAACAAACAATATAAAGACAAACCCTTTAGGGAAAGAATCAATCAAAAAGGCAAAAAAGTCAAATTGCAAAAAAAGTCAAAGGCAAATTGCAATGAATTCAAATTATCCATAACTACAAAATTAGACTTTTCCTCCATGGCTTACCCCCTTACCTATCACCGATTTAACGTTAACACAGTACCCAAAAAATACCACAAATCCTAACCTTATCATTAACGCATTCAAAGAAATTATGGAGAAGTATCCAAATCACCACATAATATACACAGATGCATCAAAAACTGAAAGTGGTCATGCTGCAGCCTTAACAAATAAAAATTACAAATATGCCATTGGAATTCCACAGCATTGCAGCATTTACACCGGAGAAACCACAGCGATATTAGAAGCTATCAAAAAATCCTCTTCAACGACTGAAAATAATATTTTAATCATCACATATTCACTCAGCGCAATTCATGGAATTAATCAACTTTACCCTAGCCATCCTATTGCACAAAATATAAGAAATGAACTTAATGCACTACACAATATAAATAAAAAGGTTACATTTATCTGGATACCTTCACACATTGGCATTAAAGGCAATGAGGAAGTTGATCAATTAGCATTAAAATCCATCAAAAATGAAAATTTTCCAAAAATTACTAAATGTCCCCACACCGACCATAAACGACAGTCCATGAATCACATAATAAATGTATGACAAGCAACCTGGGATGCAACAGACTCTAAGACAATAAAGCCTCGAGTAGACACCAGCCTACCATAACAAGGAAAAAGAAGAGATCAAGTAATCGTAAATCGTCTTCGAATCGGCCACACAATACTAACACACCAATACCTTCTAAATAAAGAACCAGCTCCAATTTGTACCTACTGCTCTACTCAACTCACGGTGAAGCATCTGATAGTCGACTGCCCGCAGTTCCAACCTCAGAGAACGTGCCGAGGAATTAGTGGAAACCTGAGAAGTGGGTTTACGACAAATATCTCGGATTTATTGCAGTTTCTAAAAGACATAAACATTTATAATAAACTTTAATTTAACAAACGGTACTACTGTGTATTTCCCCCCACTAATAACCCTTGGTAGTTGATGTGGGTTTTGTATGTTTAAATAAAACAAAAACAACATTGATGGTTGATACTGTTATATTAATTTTATTTTACTTTAACAATTTTAAATAAAGTTGGCTTTTGTCTTAAGTAGACACATACAGTTATATTGACTGCTGTGTTACTACGTCCGTCCTAACGTAACAACATTGTCATTCCAATCAATTACTTCCATACAGTCTTCGCAGACACACCGTCTCAGGACTAGCAACTTCAACGTGGAATCATATGTCGCCATGTTACCTAATCAAACGGTAACTTTAACATCTTAACATGTTATAAGAAATTCTGTAAACTAAATGTAATTAATTATTTGTTAACGGGTTTTTACCCATATATTTAGTGGCTACATGCATGTACTCCTAGTAAGTATTAACCACACTTTGCTTTAACCTTGGTCAAAATTTAAACCTCATGTTCTTTTTAATTAAGTGGTTATATATTTTCTAGGACACTGATGATGGAATATGGATTCCGAAAACGTTTTGTCTAACTTAGCCTGTTTGAGTTTTTAAATATATACCTTTTACAAAGGATTTTAATAATTTTTTTAATATATGGTATATACCCAACTACAGGAACGTAGATTCCTTGTGGATATTTACATTATTAACTAAAACTGGCAGTAGTTGTGTTTCGAAAAGTTCTTCAAGATAAATTGCTTCTCTTTTAACGAAAAAAAAAACGAATTACTATTCTAATAATGACAGGGTACGGTGACAGACATTTATCTGTTCAATACAGATAAATTCCCAACAAGCTCAAATTCTGTTCTCTTGCTGTCTGCTAAATTATTAAATTATTTAAATTTTTCCCTGGGTGACAGTTTGTTTTCTGACGTTTTTATATTATATTTTCTTTTCTAGAAAATCTTGAATTTGTTGATTAATTTTGATACCTAGTTTTGGATTTTTCTTAATTTTTCTCTCTATACACTCCAGTCTTTGAATAGCCATGGGTTTACTATTAGGGAGTTTCAAGTTGTCATATTTCCAGAGTAATCCAATTTCATATTGGTTACCAATTTGAACTAGGGTGCTTTCTTGTATACGAATAGCTCTATCTAATTCTTTGGAAACAGACGGTTTAATATTTTGAACTCCGAGGCTTTTAACTGAAAAGAAGTCTTTTACAGTATTAAAGAGTCCTTGGTTAGTAATACTTTCAGAACTACATTCACAAATGTGGTAAGTGTAGTCTACATCATTATTTCAAAACATTTCAAAAATAGTCCAACTTAACCTGGACTTTGCAGCTATCGGTTGAAGTTCTAGACCTTCTTTCACTCGAAGTGGTAACGCTAAGTCCCAGTTATCTAAGCCTATCAAGATCTGAGGAACAGCGTTCTTATATGATTTGAAAGGCAAGTTTGTTAAATAGGGAAAGCTTTCTTTAATTGCCTTTGCGTCGAGAGTTTGTTTTGGAAGACCTAATTTTCTTACTGTTCTGGCTGGTCGGTGGTCAAATTCTTTGGCCTCATAATAATCACCAGAAATAGAAAAGAATACTTTTTCTGACGCATCTTCTAAGCGTTGTTGGTTTCCAGTCCATTTTAAGCAAAGTTGTTCTGGCTCTCCCATTATATTTAGCTTTTTAGCAATACTTTCTTCTAACAAAGTAACGGAAGACCCTTCATCTAGAAAGGCAAATGTAGTGACCTCCCTACTTCCATTTCTTAAAACAACGGGAAGTATTCGAAAGCGTGTTCCTTGATGTGCCTTATTTTCTTCATCTGCAGATAAGAGGTGTGATTATACTATTTGCGTACCGTTTTCCTTTTTGATAAGCTTTGTACTTTTATTAGATACTTGTTCTGAAAATTCATGAAGAAGAGGATGATGCTTCCTTTGGCATTCTTTGTTGCATTTTACAGGATACTTACAGGGAAATCTGTGCTTTTTTAAGCAAAGCCTACATAAATTTAAGGCTTTAACAGACTCCCATCTTTGAGATAATGAATATTTCTGAAATTCTGAACAACCTGCAATCTTTTTACAATCTCTCTGATTACACAGTTTACAATTATGTGTTTCACTGGAGGCATTTGGTTCATGTATACTAGCATGCGCATTATTACTAAATTGCCTTTTGTTATTACTTTGGTCATTAACTGCTAGTGTAGGAATAGCAGAACAAACATTTGTTGCTAGATTATACAACCAATCAGCAAGTTCACTTAATCCCTGAAATTTATGAAAAGCACTGCGATATATCGCCCAATTAACTTTAATTTGTGAAGGTAGTTTCTCTAATAATTCATGCATAAGGGTAGGGTTATTAATGTAGTCTTTTAAATTAGATGCTTCCAATATAATATAAAACAGTTAACTACAAATCCGTCAATTGCTGGCAGTTCAATACAGATAAATTCCCAACAGATAATTTTCCAAACCGTTCTCCTATTCATAAGGCGACGGTTCAAAAAATTGTAAAGTACAATGTGAGAAAGAAATTTGAAAAGAAAAAACCTAATTTGAGATTCGAAGTTGTCTCTAAATGTGAGAATCTTCATTTGGAATGCATGTCAAGATTCAAAGATAAGAGACGTCAACTGTGACGTACACAAATCCCAATTTTTGTGGTTGGAACACAAACCTTGTGTTTAAAGATTCCTTTTTAAACAGGCTTCACAGCAGAGAGCTAATGGTTTTTTACATCCTCCTACGCTTATCTCGGCATATTGCTTATTTTTATTCCTTATACAGAAACGGCTAAATAGGTAATTAGTAATTTATTGTGCACCGATAACTTTTTACGAGTAGATTGGAACAAACTTTATAAAAATCAATTTTATAATAATAATTATTATTACAGGAAGTTTCACTAAGATTTTTTTCCCTAGAACTTGACAACGCTGGAACTTTTGTAGACTTGTTGATACTCGTTGAAATGTACTGTCAGATTAGATACATATTATATAAAATAAATACTTTTTTATATTATGTGAACTTCTCTTTCACTCTTTTCTTATTTTAAATATATTTTTCTTGTATATAACAAGGCTTTGCAGTTTTTTTACAATATTTTATGGAACATAATGCAACATCTTAACGAATGCTGTCATGAATACGGGCTGAAAATGAATTTAAAGAAAACTAAATGTATGATCATGACTAGATCAGCGGATACAAACGTCCCATTGTTCATTGAAGATACTGTAATTAAGAGTGTGGATACCTACTAATATTTAGGAACATTATATAACACCAAATGTATTCCACACCAAAGAAATTAAGACACGCATTGACACGTAGTGTTACTTGTTCTCTACTTCTCTTTATGGCTTGTAAGCGTGAACACTAAAAAGTGCATATAAATAAGTTGGCTCGCCTTTAAGTTTTGGTGTTACAGAAGAATCTTACGAATATAATGGATTCAAAGAATAGTGGAAGTAACTAGAAAGGTAACAAATAAAGCCAAAGTAATATAAACTATTAAAAAACGAGAACTTGAGTACTTAGAGTGATTAGAGGGCAAAATACTCATTATTACATATCAATATCCTGGCTTAAGAACTTAGAGAATGGTTTAAATGCAGTAGTGCATTCAAACTATTGTTACGGTAAATAGTGACTCATAAAACTGTAAACATTCTTTTTCTAGCTACAAGCTGGCCCAAGATACAAGCCTCTCCCCTAATTAAACAATTGAATATATATATATATATATATATATATATATATAATTTAGCTCTCCAGGCCTAGAAGGCTCATGGCTTGGTTTACTATTCTTTTCCATTCTTTTCTGTTTGTTGCTTTATTTTTCCAGTTTGGTATTTTAAGTTTTTCTACGTCTTTTTCAACATCCCTCTTCCACCTGGTTTTTGGTCTGTCTTTCTTCCTTCTCCCTCCTATTCCTCCCATTAGCATTCTTTTTGGCAGTCTCGTGTTTCCCATCCTTTGGATGTGTCCCAACCATCTCAGTCTTTGTGACTTTATGATCACTACGATGTTCGGTTCTCCTTACATCTCCTCTAATTCCATATTTGGTCTTTTTATCCATATACCATTCCATATTTTACCTCCAAATATTTTCCTGAGGACTTTTCTTTCCCAGACTTGCAGCAGGACTTGATCGGATTTGTTCATTGTCCATGTTTCACTGGCATATAATACAATAGGTCTTATTACTGTCTTATATATTCTTATCTTAGCCCTTCTAGATATGTTTTTGCTTCTTAATAAATTGTTTAGTGCAAAAATACAACGGTTACCGGCCATAATTCTCGCTTGGATTTCTTCCTTCATATTTGGTCTTCTCGTGAATGTCGCTCCTAAATACTGGAATATTTCTACTTCTTCGAATTTATATGTTTTTTCATCTGTTATTACTGTCAGATATTGTTCTTGTAGGTAATCCCTTTCTGTCCATTCCATATATTTGGTCTTTTCTTCATTTATGTACTTCCCTTTCTTTCTCGCTTTTATTTCTAATCTTTTTGGTATTTCTTTTAATTCTTGCGTACTTCTGGCTATCAGTACAATGTCGTCATCGAATGCTAAGCATTGGTGTTTTCTTTGATCCTGACCTGTTGATTCCAGCTTCTCTGATGGTAACTTCGAGGACGATACTGAACAACAGCGATGACAGTGGGCCTCCTTGTCGCACCCCCTCACTGACCTCAAACTTATCTGTTTCTTCACCATTTATTTTAACCCTATTCTCTGTTCTTCGTAGTGTCACTTTTACCATTCTTATCAGTTTTTCACTAACTCTCATTTCACGTAGTGCTTTGTATATTTCTTTGCGTTTTATCCTATCGAACGCTTGTTTAAAGTCGATGAATAGGGCCATTGTAGGTTTCCCATATTCGTAGCTTTCTGCTTGTATTTCACGCAGTAGGAAAATTTGATCCACTGTGATGCGCCCTCTTCTGAATCCAGAAGAGGGCGCATCACAGAGGGCACATCCATCCACATTGATATTCCCCTTTATCTTTTATATATATATATATATATATATATATATTGCAAGTATTTTATATGCAATATTTAGTAGGGCTATTCCCTGTAATTGTGGCATAAACTTTTGTCGCCTTTTTTGTGAAAAGGGCACAGTGTCGCTTCGGTCCATTCCTTCGGTAATTTTTCTTGTTCCCATATGTCTTTTAGCAACTTTTCCAAATGCTTAATTAGTACTGGTCCTCCATATTTAAACATTTCAGCTGTTACTTCATCTCTTCCTGGGCTCTTATTATTCTTTAGTTTCTCTATTATTTCTTTTATTTCTTTTTCGTTAGGCGGTCTTTCCTCTATTCGTTCTTGATCGACATTTTCCTTCATTTCTTCTTCCTCTTCATATTCTGTTGTTGGAATTTCATTTAAAAGTTCTTCGAAGTATTCTTTCCATCTGCTCAATATTTCTTCGTCACTTACTAAATTTCTTCTACTTTTGTTTTTGTAGTGTACAGGTTTTCCTTGGTACCCCTTTTTCTCATTTTTCACCCCTTGATATTGTAACGATATATTTTGCCTACCACAGGGGCATTAATATAGGGGATAGAAAATTGGGGGAAGAAACTAAGGGGGTGGAGATAGGGTAAGCAAAATAATCGCTACTGATGCGAACGGACACTCAGGGTTTCGCAGGAGAGCTGGGGTCGTGGATAAGTAAAATGGGGGTTAGAATGGGGCAACTACAACAAAAATAAATAAAAGGCTTTTGGGATAAACAGAATAAAAATCAACAAGAAAACACCTCAAGAAATTTGATTATAGGGCGCCACTTGAGGTGCCTAATTATGCCTATTACAACCACTAGTTGTAACTAGGGAAATAATTAGAAAATAAAATCAAAACATATCTTTTTCAAATAAAAATCAATAAAGGTTAGCTCAAAAAAATAAATAAAAAGTTAAGACAACAAAATTTAACCTTTATTTATGTCACCACAAACAGTTATAAGGAGGAATACAAAAATATTCAACAGTCACCAAATACACAAATATCAAAACTTATGGTTATGTATGTATGTCGAGAAAGGATAATACTAACTGTCATATATCGAAATGAAATATTAAACCTTTTTGAAACATTAATTTTAATTATAGCAGTCAACTTTATTTAAAAGAAAACTAATAGGACAATTAGCTACTCCATAAAATTTATAATTTCATTTACTTACAATTTTTTAGTTTGTCATCAAAGCAAATTTTTTTATTATTGAAAAATTATTTATTTTTACTTTGAAAAGTAACTTTTAATTTTAAAAGTACCTGGTATCACTGACTGATGTATTTCCTTTAAGAAAATTTTGGAATCGGAATTGAACCAAAACACTGCAAAATATACAACTGTGTCCCACTTAAGCTGCAATTCAGTCTGAAGTGACTTATGAACACAAATAGACAATTCTTTGGAAGTTGGCCACTGGAATCGGGCTTCGGATCATCCTGAATGACAAAAAACTGCAATCTTCAAAACTCGCCCACTCAATTTCCTCCCAAAATCATGTGAACCTCTTAAACGGCTGGAAACGCCGTTTTACAAATCTCTCAGATAAAACACCAGCACGAACAAATCGGTGGTTAACTCAACAAAAAAACTGCCAGATCGCATTTTGAGTAAAAATTCACTTTTCAAATTGAAAAAAATCCGGCTTGGAAGACTACACCCGCAAGCTATTCCGAAACTCAATTCCAAAACTTGACTGTTTTCTTTGTCTCGGTTTACTCCACACTGCTACTATTTACACATTTTTTCATAACAAAAATGCAATAACGAATTTAAAGAAAATCCGGACTAAACAATGAAACCGACTGACTTTGGCAGCGATTCCACCGAGAGTGACGAAATTAAAAATTTGTTCGCTTAACTTGAAAATCAACGAACTGCTGAAATAGCAAAAACCAACGAACGACGTAGATATCCTTTGAAACGCATTTACATGAAAAGAAATCGCCGCAGTAAAATAAACAACAATTAAATGGATTTATTACTCTACGACGTTAGAATGATTGAAAACACTTTTCGAAAGATACGAACTAAAAAACAGAAAACATTCTTCGTTTTATTAAGACGATTTCATATACGAGGCGACTTTAAATATACTTCAAAGAATCAATCAAATTTAAAATGCTACAATACCCCCACGTAAGAGCGAAAACTGGACTAACAGGAAAAGTTTTCGTTTAGGGCGAACAACAATCAGGTTGGAACAACAGTAGCATTTTTTAACTACTGCAACAACACATAATGACTTCAATAACTCAAACAGAACAAAAAACAACAAACAAAAATCATAACCAAAACTACACATCATAACTGTTTATGGTTCTAACATAATAACATACAAAATAAAACTGGATGCTCAATTTGACGAATCGGCACCAGGTACAGTTCGTTGGCTCTTAAGCACAACGACACAATGGCAGATTTCTACTAAAATGGCTCTAGCCTAACCAAAAACGTGGAACAGACCAGTGTTGAAGTTTCTGGAAGCGAAAAGAAAGGTGTTTCCAGCTCAACAAAGGCGGGTGGCCAACAACACAGCTTAGACAAGCTTCGCTATGGTTATCCACATAATAGATAACCAAAACAATATCAAAAAAATAACAAACTCGACTATAACAGTCAAGCAATGAATTTTCAACCACTGGTTGAAAATCAAACCACACAAACAGAAGAAAACAGGATGGCCAATAGTTCCATAAAAATGTCCTCTGGGATCGACACAGCGAAAAATTTCCAAGTCAGGAAACTCCCAAAAGGACAAAAGAAGAAAATAAATCCAAAATGCTAATACGCAATCTTGGAAAAGAAGAAAGAACAGGGGCACATGGCATACAAGCCATAATCAATACACAATCAATTCAGTCTCAAACTAAATACTTCCAAAAGAAACAAAAAAAAATCGTAACAGTCTTCCAAAGAAAACAAAAAAGTCACGACAACACTTCATAAGAAACAAAACTCATCACAAATCTTCAAGGGGACAAAAGAATCACTATAATCTTCCAAAAGAACAAAAAAATCATTACAGTCCGTCATCAACAATAGAACTTCCAACTGGGTACACAAATCTCAAAAGCAGGGCAAGAAGGGTAAAGAAGAAGAAGAAGAAGAGTATATATATATATATATATATATATATATATATATATATATACACAAGGCAAAAACTAATGCTTATCTTCCTTAAAAGCTCAACAGGTCACCTGGCGGACGAATCCAAAACTCATCGACCTAGCCGTTCCTCTTATGACAACTAATAAGGTCAAAGACACAGTTTGGGAAGGGAATAAAACGGCAACATCAAGAAATAAATTTCATCATCTCACGGATCATAATTGAATACAACATCTTCATACAAATCAGAAAGAAAACGTTCACTATTCTTCAACAAAACTCGAACAGGGTCACAACATAAAACTGGGGAATTCTAAGTGGGTCATTCAACGGTAGTACTAAGAATACTTCAGATCTTTCACAAACATGGTCTCACAATCGACATAAACAATATTTTCACAATAAGCGGCGGCCAGGTACTTTCACCTCAGCAAATCAAAACGTCACAATGGACAATGCAAGTATTTGTACCTCCGCTTTTACCAAATCATCAACACTACATCACAAACACTACAACAAGAAGGAATGCTATTGAGACTCTATCGCCGCCAATAGTCTTACTTCAACACATAGAAAGGCTTATCCTTTCTAATAATTCACGGAAAGGGGATGCTGCTACGCAGTCTTACACAACAACAGAAATATCCAAGGAAACACAAATCCAGGTCACATGCCTGTACGTCCTATATGATATTTCAACAACACAATACTCAAATCACCAACTAATACGTTTTAGACCATCAACATATCTCCACTACATCTGACCACACAAAGACACGGAAAGACACAAAACTAACAGACAGAAAAAACATCACAATACTTTCGCTATGTATTCTCAACAAATGGGCCTTAGCCAGGAATACACGAAGTCGTATCATCACTCTCTTCTACTTGTACACAAAAAAAGAACTAGGGAGAAACACAAGACTAATAGACAAAAGAAAAATAACAATACTCCGCTTTGTCACTAACAAATCGGCCTTAGCCAAGGACAAACGGAATTGTATCATCATTTCCTTCTACTTATAACGCAGAATAGGCACAAAGAAAACACGGGGACACACGGAAATAACAAACATAAGGCAAATAACAATACTTCGCTTTGTCACTAACAAATCGGCCTTAGCCATGGACAAACGAAATCGTATTATTACTTCCTCCTACTTATAAAACAAAAAACAACTCGAAAACATACGGACTGAACATGGACTGTAAAATCAGAAGCATTTTCCTTTTCGGGGCTTAAAAAAATTTCACACATTGCCTGGACTATTAAACTTTAAAAATACGAAAAAATTTGACCTATATTTTTCGTACAACAGCTGATTATAAGAAACGCAATAAATTGCCAAACACTCAATAAGAAGACGAAATAAATTGACTTAACACTTAAAGAAAGGACAGCGTCTACATACGAAATAAATTATTTCGTTAACGTAAACAAAATTCTTTTCTCAAACATGAGATACTTAAGACGAACTAAGAATAAACAAAATTGATATCGTTCACATTTTAAATACCGGCAAATAAGGAATGACATCATTCCAAATACGTATTTTTTAATTCACAAGGAAATAGACGAAAATTATTTCTACATAATTTACGAAAACTGGACATAGAAGAAAATGGAAATCGTAGCAGTTAACTTGGGACAGGAATAGACTTGATTTAACGGAACACTGGATAAAGCAAATCACAATACAACTGAATATACCATTCGAAGCAAACTCAACGAACTTCACATACAGGGGGGAACAAAAATACTAAAACAAAGTTTGGGTGAAAGCAAATACACAATGTATACAAAACAACATACTCGATAAACTTCACATACAGAGTGATACAAAAATACTAATATTATTGACAACTTGACTTTTGAGTGAGCTACACAAAATAACACAACATAAAAAACCTTGCTCTTGTTCTGAAAACTAAATGAGACTGCTCCTAGGCAAAACTAAACAGCACCTCCGATCACGAGTATAACACTTGTCATCATTCAGATACAAGACAGGAAACACAAAAGGGGACTCAGGGGAACACAATCTTCTATTTAACCCGTGGCATTACATACGCCGTCAAAGCTGGTTAATTAGGGAACAACAGGGGACAGGGGACTACTCTTCACATTCACAATCTCCTACTAGCCCGTGGCATAACACAAACGCCGTCAGAGAGGGCCTAGAAGAAACAATGAAATGTCTTAGGACAAGGGACAAACAACAAAACACAACTATACTCATCAGCTCAAAGAAAAGTCACTCAAACAATAAACACATTTACTCAAAATGACCAGACAAAACAAAATTACAAAAACCGATTTTTCTGTAAGAAATGTCAAATCAATCAAAAATAAATGGCACAATAACGGTACACTTAATTTGTTACTGTAAACAACTTAAAATTCAATATTCAATCTCAAAATATTTGCTTTCATTTACCAATACACATAAAATACATATAGAAAACTTTCTACAGTACACAAAATAAAAAAAAACAACATTACATATGTCAATATATAACAAATACATCTGTCGATATACAATAATACATATGTTAATACAAATACCACACAAAGAAAAAACAACAATACATATGTTGATACAAATACATAAACAAACTGTTTGTGGGACAGCGGGGCACTACACGAAAGACGGGGTTTCACATAAATGACAGAAAACTAGGGAAGAACTGAAAAAGATATGTGGCTTGGGAAAAGGGACAAATTCTAAAAAAAATTAGGAATATTCAACAGCCCCTCGGTTGGGCACCATTTTTGTAACGATATATTTTGCCTACCACAGGGGCATTAATATAGGGGATAGAAAATTGGGGGAAGAAACTAAGGGGGTGGAGATAGGGTAAGCAAAATAATCGCTACTGATGCGAACGGACACTCAGGGTTTCGCAGGAGAGCTGGGGTCGTGGATAAGTAAAATGGGGGTTAGAATGGGGCAACTACAACAAAAAGAAATAAAAGGCTTTTGGGATAAACAGAATAAAAATCAACAAGAAAACACCTCAAGAAATTTGATTATAGGGCGCCACTTGAGGTGCCTAATTATGCCTATTACAACCACTAGTTGTAACTAGGGAAATAATTAGAAAATAAAATCAAAACATATCTTTTTCAAATAAAAATCAATAAAGGTTAGCTCAAAAAAATAAATAAAAAGTTAAGACAACAAAATTTAACCTTTATTTATGTCACCACAAACAGTTATAAGGAGGAATACAAAAATATTCAACAGTCACCAAATACACAAATATCAAAACTTATGGTTATGTATGTATGTCGAGAAAGGATAATACTAACTGTCATATATCGAAATGAAATATTAAACCTTTTTGAAACATTAATTTTAATTATAGCAGTCAACTTTATTTAAAAGAAAACTAATAGGACAATTAGCTACTCCATAAAATTTATAATTTCATTTACTTACAATTTTTTAGTTTGTCATCAAAGCAAATTTTTTTATTATTGAAAAATTATTTATTTTTACTTTGAAAAGTAACTTTTAATTTTAAAAGTACCTGGTATCACTGACTGATGTATTTCCTTTAAGAAAATTTTGGAATCGGAATTGAACCAAAACACTGCAAAATATACAACTGTGTCCCACTTAAGCTGCAATTCAGTCTGAAGTGACTTATGAACACAAATAGACAATTCTTTGGAAGTTGGCCACTGGAATCGGGCTTCGGATCATCCTGAATGACAAAAAACTGCAATCTTCAAAACTCGCCCACTCAATTTCCTCCCAAAATCATGTGAACCTCTTAAACGGCTGGAAACGCCGTTTTACAAATCTCTCAGATAAAACACCAGCACGAACAAATCGGTGGTTAACTCAACAAAAAAACTGCCAGATCGCATTTTGAGTAAAAATTCACTTTTCAAATTGAAAAAAATCCGGCTTGGAAGACTACACCCGCAAGCTATTCCGAAACTCAATTCCAAAACTTGACTGTTTTCTTTGTCTCGGTTTACTCCACACTGCTACTATTTACACATTTTTTCATAACAAAAATGCAATAACGAATTTAAAGAAAATCCGGACTAAACAATGAAACCGACTGACTTTGGCAGCGATTCCACCGAGAGTGACGAAATTAAAAATTTGTTCGCTTAACTTGAAAATCAACGAACTGCTGAAATAGCAAAAACCAACTAACGACGTAGATATCCTTTGAAACGCATTTACATGAAAAGAAATCGCCGCAGTAAAATAAACAACAATTAAATGGATTTATTACTCTACGACGTTAGAATGATTGAAAACACTTTTCGAAAGATACGAACTAAAAAACAGAAAACATTCTTCGTTTTATTAAGACGATTTCATATACGAGGCGACTTTAAATATACTTCAAAGAATCAATCAAATTTAAAATGCTACAATATAAGATTCTAATTTCTCTATTTTTATAGCTCTGTTCTATACATTTTAATTTATCTTCATTGTATTTTCTTTTCTTTGATCTTATTATTCTTTTGGCTCTTTTCCTTTGTTCATTGTATTTTCTCTCAATCTTTGTTGTTTTTTCTTTCATCATTTTCATTGTTAATTTATTTCGTTCATCTAGTTCCATTTTACATTCATCGTCGAACCATTCTTTGTATTCGTGTTTTATATTTCCATTACTGGCCTGAGCTGCTTTGGTCATACATACTTTTATTTGCATCCATGTTTGTTCAATATCCCCACTTTCTGCAATATTATCTAATCTTCTACTGACTATTCTTTCATATTTATTTTGTTCCTCTTGTGTCAGTAGTCTCACAGGTTTGGTTGCTTTATACTTTTTCTTCCTCTGGTTTCTAAGCACTGGAATAAGTTGTTTCATTTGTATTCCAACTATAAAGTGATCTAAGTCTGCATCTGGACCTCTGTATGTTCTTATGTTCTTTATACATTTTTGCATATTTTTTTCGACAAGCATATGATCAATTTGGTTTATGGTTTTCCCATCCGGTGATCTCCACGTTCCTTGGTGTATTCTTTTGTGTTGGAAGTACGTGCTCATTTTGAAGTTGTTGTACGTTGTTCTTTTTGAAGAGAAACATAATTCTCGTGTTTTATTAATGAGACTGCTGATTGAAGAAACAAACATTTTTACATATAATAAAAAGAAGCCAAGTCAAGGAAAAGTTCGGGGGTAGATACCGTAGAATCATGTATTTTACAGAAATAAGATAAATCCGCGAGATTTGGCACCGCGGTGGACGAGGAACGCACATTCGGATTACGAGACAGCGTATCGCGCCGTGCTGGAGCTCGGTCGAGCGGCCAACGACAAAATCGTAATCAAACAAATACCGCCGCCGTCGCCGTGGTGCTCCTCGTAGCTCGTAGCCGTAGCCCTCCTCCTCGTAGCGTAGTATGATCGTGGATTCCGTTGAAGGCGCGCACGCCGTTTACTACCGCGGGCGGTGAACGACATCAGCTGGCGAGGTTATAGTGCAACCGTGGAATCTCGGCGATTTATTGTTGCTTTGTGAAGTTAAACGTTTTCTTATAGGCACATGGATACAAACACCACCTCGAGAACTTCGACAATTCCGCAAAAGGTAACAAGCTTGATCATTCACACCATCCATCAACCACCTGCTTCTAAAAATATAAACAAGCGCTGATGATTGGACTGGTCCATTTCTATGGGTACATTCATTAGATTAGTTCCACGTATTTGCTACAGTAGCCTCTGTGTTATCAACCGTTCTACGGAAAACATTCACAGGGCGTTCCAAACGCATATAGGAAACTGATAAGTCAACTGTGACAAAACTAGTTTGCTTGTTTATGCAGCTAACAGTCATTCTGATTTATAAACATCTATAATCAAATCATTATGCGTTTTGAACTCGTTGTCCCCCTAAAGTATTTTGCAATAATTTAAATATTTGCTTGATATATTTATAATAATCTGTGTAACAACAGATAAGATGCCATTTACTTAAAATTAAGTGAAATGTATGTCAACAAGTAAATTATTTTTACTACGTACGCATGTTATTTTTAAATTTGCGGTTTTAAAATATGTAAATATGTGTATCAGCTTATATAATTTTGTAGACGTTGATGGATTTCGCTACGGAAACATTCGCAAAAGTTGTTGCTGTAGCTTCTACCTAAATGTTTCGATACTTTACATATGCTTACGTAAGTTTTCATCATGCAAGGTTAACAGACACAGCTGAATGTAGTTGATTATCTCTCTCGCTGTCTGTTTCCTGTGACTTCTCCGGCAAAAGAGGACACAGCAGGATTTTTGTTTGGCAGTTGAGGGAGTCTTGAGCCATACAGTGGCTACCAGTTAAGTGTCTCATTCAGGCGCAAAATATATTACAGTGTATCTTTTGTAAATTTTCATTTGTTTCCTGTTTGGAGAATCCATTCATGGTTAAAAGCTATTCAATCCTAACTTGGTCTATCTAGTCGTAGACATTGGTTCCCTATAAAATAAAAACATTTATTGGCCTACTAATATATACAATGCATAGATATTTACATATCAGTGCTCATTTCTTCTTCTGTCAACGTTGAGCTTGTGCACCTCTCACTTTGTGGGACCACTCTTCGGGTACCTGGTTTTCTGTGTTTCTGGATTTATGGACGTCTTTTAATCTAGGTACTAGTTTTGATACCATACCTACTTCCCTGCTTGGCTGTCTTCAGTAAGCACCTGTCTAGACCCCCAGTAGATAGTCAACCAGTTCTGTGGAGGATGTCTCTGGTATCAAGAAATCTTATCGTGGCCTGGTGGAAGAGTATCTTTTTATGTTCACCACCTCTCTCAGTGGTATGTAGTGGATATTTGCTAATTAACCTCTTGATCAAAACCTATTTACTTGGCAGACTTTGGCGACAAATAAGATGTATGATTTTTTTCCAAAAACGTTCACTACGACAAAGTTATGAGTAAAATATTTGGTACATGAATGTCTTGCTCTTCATCGTTATCGGAAAAATGAATGTCACAAGAATCAATACTTTCTTGATAGGAGAGGGCTACTGATTCATCAGATGATGATTTGTCGAAAATTTTCCTTTTGGTAGCACGAACTTTAGCACTTTGAGATTTGATCTTTTGATTTTTCAGTAATGCTTTCTTCTCCTTCTCTTTTTCTGCTTCCTATTTTTCTTCTTGTCCTTCCTAAAGTCGCACCTTATTAGGTGTCGATGTTAGTAAGGTTGATTTCAAACTTTTCTCGTTTCGTTTCCTTTTTATCTTAAATTTGAGGAAGGGCATAATGTCTGAAGGTGAAATTACTGACCGTTCTGATTTTGATGACGGCTGGGGCTCTATCGCATCAGTAACAAGTTCTTTGTCTTCTTGCTGAAACTAAATAAAAAAATGACCTCCATGGTCTGAATATTTATCTAAATCTTGCCCGGTTACTTCCGCTGGTATTAAATCTACGTCCGAAAAAATATTTTTATCTAGTGGGTAGAGTTCTGTAGACCGAAAGCCCTCTCTTGCTATATCTACAGTAGCAATTTTTGCAAATGCTGTAAAAAAGAGAACAGCCACATGGTAAATGGAGAGAAACTGTCCTGGATGGGAACTGGTCTCAGCCATCTAAGCAGTGGCCCATCAACACCCATTTTTTTAAAATTAACTATTAAAATATTATGGTTGACCCGATCAAAGGCCTTGGAGAAATCAGTGTATAGTGCATGTGCCCCACAGCCCCTCTCCATGGCCTTTCTCGGGAAGTCCACAAACACTAGTATATTGCATTCAGTTGATCTGCTATTCCGAAATCCAAATTGTTGGTCTGCTAGCTGTTTTTCAAGTGAAGCTTTAAGATAGTCACATACAAAACATTCAAATATCTTTGGTATTATACTAATGGGCCTGTAATTATTCACCAATGAATTATCTCGTGCTTTAAAAAAAAAGGTGTTAAAAAACGATTTTTCCAGCATTCTGGAAATTTACCCTTATTTAAGGATAGATTAAAAATGTGAAGAAGAGGTCTGGATAATATAAAACAGCAATTCTTAAGAAAGCTTTATTGAGAGTAAACTTAATGTTTATTAAGACTAAATACTTACCATGTAGGGATAGTATTATGAGGTTTTTTTCTTTATGGAATCACTAACAGGGAAGCTTTAGTGTCATCATTACATGTGTTTGGTGTGGAAACTCTCATTATCATCATCATCATCATCATCATCCAGCCTCTATTTATCACGTCCACTGCTGGACATAGGCCTCCCTTACTCCTTCATTCCTCACGATTTTGTGCTCTTTGTTGCCAATTTTTAGTGATACGCCTGATGTCGTCGGCCCAACGTGTAGGTGGTCTTCCTCTACTGCGTTTGTGTGCTCTTGGCCTCCAATTTGTAATTTTGCTCGTCCATCGTGAATCGTGCATTCTCGCTACATGGCCTGCCCAGTTCCATTTTAGTTCCGCTATCCGTTCCACAACATCAGTAATACTCGTCCTTCTTCGCAGATCTTCGTTTCTTATTCGGTCCCTCAACGTCACTCCCAGCATAGACCGTTCCATTCGTCTCTGTGCCACTCTCAGTTTCGAAGCCGTGGTCTTGGTTAAAGTCATAGTTTCCGCCCCATAGGTCATGACCGGTAATACGCATTGGTCAAACACTTTTCTTTTGAGGCTGATTGGTCTGTTGGCCCTAAGTGTGTCTCGCAGTTTTCCAAAGGCTGCCCATGTTAGAGTAATTCGTCTTTGGATCTCACATGTTTGGTTATCCCTGCTGATTCTTATTTCATGACCCAAATACGTATATTTCTCCACCAGTTCTACCACTTTGTCTTGAATAGTCAAATGGTTATTGGGAACCAAATTTGTCATAAACTTAGTTTTGGTCAAGTTCATTCTCAGGCCCACCTTCGAACATGCAAAATCCAATTCGTTTATCATATCTGTAGCTTCTCCTAAATTATCTGTGATAAGGACAATGTCATCTGCGAAACGGAGATGGTTAAGCTTTTCGCCGTCTATCGTTACTCCTCTGTGGTCCCAATTGATCATCTTAAAGGCATATTCTAATGCCGTTATGAATAATTTCGGCGACAATGTATCTCCTTGCCTTATTCCACGATTTATTTTTATTGGTCGGGTTTTATTGTCTATTTTAACAGTCATAGTGGCATTTTTGTAAATATTATAAATAAGCTCACTATACCTATGGTCAATCCTGCTGTCATTCATTGCTTCTATAAGGCTGTCTAAATCGATCGTGTCGAACGCTTTATGAAAATCTATGAAAGTGAGAACAAGAGGTTTGTTATATTCTATAGATTTTTCAATGAGTGTTTTTACTGTGTGGAGGTGATCATTGGTACCATAATTTGAGCGTAATCCTGCCTGCTCTCTCGGTTGGTAGAAATCTAATTTTTTCTCCAATCTTGATGTCACTACCCTAGTGAAGAGCTTGTATATGTGGTTCAACAGGCTAATAGGTCTATAATTTTCTAGGTCCGTTCTATCTCCTTTTTTATGCAAAAGGATAGTTGTAGCATTGTTCCACTCTTTGGGCACCTCTCTTTGCTGCAAACATAGATTGAATAGTTTCCTTAATTTATTTAATAGCATATCTCCTCCATTTGCGATAGCTTCTATTACGATTCCATCCTCTCCTGGGGCTTTGTTATTTTTCATTTTTCTTAATGCTTGTCGAATCTCATCTAGCTTTATCTCTGGTATTAGTTCGGAACCTTGATTCTTGATCTTCTTTGAAATGGCTGTTTGTATTCCTGTTTTATCTTCTCGTCTACTTCTATATAAGTCCTCGTAAAACTCTTCGACGACCTGTATTAACTCGTCTCTACGTGATATTATTTCATTTTGCTTGTTTCTTAATTTATGAATTTCGCATTTCCCATTCGTTAGCTTTCTACGTAGAACTTTTAGGCTGTTATTTTCCTCTATAGTGCGTTTAATATAATCGGTATTAAATTTCCTTAAATCTCTCCTAATTGCTTTCGAAACAGTTTTGTTCATTTTTCTTAAAGTGTTGCTATCTACATTTTTATCGCTGCTCATTTGTCTTCTTTGATCCAAGAGCGTTTCAGTATATGGACTTATTTTACTATCTGATTTTCTTTTAGGACAGTGCACTCGGTGACTTTCTTGTAAGGCGTTTATGATGCAGTTATTCAAGTCGTTAATATCGTTAGCGGAGATTTGCTGCAATAGAAGCTTATTATTGATATGTGTCTGATATTGGTTGATATCTAATGGGGGTGTCTAGATACCATGAAATTTATTTTTAATCATTATATTCCTTTCTCTTTTTATATTGATTTGAACTTTCGCTCGTATCATCCTGTGGTCGCTGTTTGTGATGAACTTGTTGAGTACTGTTACATCTTTAATTATTTGTTGTGGAAACTCTATCACTCCCTTATTCTTTTAATTTTTCTTAACTATAAGCCAAAGTTTTGTTCAGTATCCAAATATTTATTAAACTAGTTCCAAAAGCAACACTTTTTACGTAGCATTGTATTATTCAGAGGTAACAACAATAACCCAATGTGGTTTTTTAGGTGACCCCAAATCGTACACGTATCAGTTTTTCACTAAATTGTTGGTTTCTAACCGACGGTATTGCCTATCTCACCTGACCATCCTTTCTAGATATGTTAATCATATTACTCCACACAACATTGACCGCTGTAATCTCTGATATTATAGGGACGCATATAGGATTTGCGTAATAGTTTACACTACTTAATACACTATAACTATAGCGGAAACTATTGACTTTTGAATAAGGATTTCTGGAAATTTTTAATCTCTGCTGTATACTGCCTAAGAATTATTAAACATGATCAAAAAGAGAGGATAATACAGGCGATGTATTGAGAAGTGAAAGATATGAACTAAAAATGCAAGTGGCACAAAAGCCGCATGGAAAGATCAATTCTCGGCGTGACAAAAAAAGACAAAATATGGAATCAAGACTTAAGGAAAAGAACAGGTATCAGTGATGTCGTCGAACTTTTCAGCGAGACTGAAAGTCACAAGATAGGCCAGAAAGACGACCACCAACACGCTGGATGGACGACATTAGACGAATATCCAAGAAATGACAACAAGAAGCACAGAACCGTGAAGAGTGGCGACAAATGGGAGAGACCTATGTCCAGCAGTGGACAGAAGAGTGGATATTTCCTTACGGAAACCCTGTTGTTCATCTGCTAAACTTATCCTCTGATTTAGTAACACTTGTAAAATTTTAGTTGTAAGTTTTAGCGTAGTATTTAACAAGTTTATACCTCTGTACTTTTCTGGCCGTTTTTCATCTCCTTTTTTAAATAGTAGAATTAGTTCGTTCGTTCTCCATTCCTCCGGTATTTTATTGTGTTTTATAATTTTATGAACTAATGTTGTTAATTGTTCTATCATTGCTACTTCACAATATTTCAGTACAAATGAAAATAAGTAACCAAAATATTTAGGCATTTATTAACACACTAAAATTATTGTATCCCAATTTCATCATCATCTTTGGCTCGACAATCCTCTGTGGATCTTGGTCTGCTCTAAGATTCGTCGCCATTCTGTTCGGTTTTTGGCAACATGTTGCCATCTTCTGATTTTTAATACTCGTAAGTCGGTTTCTACTCCATCTAACCACCTAATTCGCGGTCGGTCTTTACTTCTTTTTCCTACAGGTGTTCCTGTGGTTAGCTTTTTAGCAATGGTATTTTCTGGCATTCGTATTATGTGTCCAGCCCATCTAAGTCGCTGTGTTTTAATGAACGTTATATCTGGCTCATCAAAGAGCTGATACAATTCAAAATTATATCTTCTGCGCCATTGCCCTTGGTCGTTTACAGCTCCAAATATTTTGCGGAGTATTTTACGCTCAAATATTCCCAAAAGTCTTTCATCTTTCTGCGTTAGAGTCCATGTTTCTGCTCCATATGTAAGGACCGGCCTCAGCAATGTTTTGTATATAATAATTTTAGTTCTTCTTTGAATGTTTCTTGAGTGGAAATGCTTTTGGAGTCCATAGTATGCCCTATTTGTAAGATTTATTCGTCTTTTGATTTCTTCGCTTGTTTTATTGGTAGCAGTCAATAGCGACCCAAGGTATGTGAAGTTGTCAACACGTCCAAAGGTATGACTTCCAAAGACTGTTTCTCGTTCTTCATTTGCTATCGGATCCTTTGTAACCAACATGTAGTTGGTTTTGTCTTCGTTGATGACTAGACCGACCTGTTTCGCCGCTGTTTCCAATTCTAGGAGATATTGCTCAACATCTCGCTTGCTACGCCCTACTATGTCAATGTCATCAGTATCCCAATTTAACATGTATAAAACATGACTGGCCTTTTGGCTTTGCCAGTGCCATTAACCTAGGAAAAATAAAAATTCCTGGAACTATATCATTTTTTTTGTTTTGTTTTTTTTTTGGCATAAGGATTTGCCATTCAGCCAGTCACAAGTTCTTTCCAAAGGAAAGAAAAGAAAATAATTATCACAATGTATATTTGGTTATCAGTAATGGAACAAACATGGTTACTCGCTTGTCGTCTAGGGAACCATCAAGAAAAAACTATATCATTGCCAACACTGCCAAAAGTCTGAAGGTGTTCGTAGATATTTTCACTTGTGGTAAAGCTTCATTTGGTGACAAAGCGTCATTTGGGGTTGTAGATAAAATTAGTATCTACACAATTGGCGATGTGCAAGTACTTGGATGTGATACGAGAAACGATCATGCGCGAGTAGCGGAGAAATCTTGCAGTTTTTACTGCACATTTCATAGATTTCATAAAATCATATTGTCAATTGGCAAATTGTCATATTTCATATTCGTTTGTTTATGTACACCTTCTGTCACTGAAGAAAATGGGACTTAGTAGTTGCTGTGTTATAAATTGTAAAAATACAACAAAAAATTGTTGAAAAGTTATTTGGTGATTTACTTTCTCAAATCCAGTTTTTATTATTGCATCCATATTAACAGTAATGATGTAATTTAATAATATATTTATTAATTGATGGATTCGACCGTTACTTGATGGAAATTCATTTTATGTAACAATAAAACACTGAAAACTTTGTTTTCAAACTTCCACAAAATTTATTTTAAATATTATCACTACAGCTGTTTCGGCTGATTGCCTTTCTCAAGTGATCTATTTTGGCTTGGGTTTACAAATTTATAGTCTCTAATGAAATAGGTTGAGGAGGGGAGAACTGTTTGTCTCAAGTTGGTCATTCAGAATTATATCTGTGTTTTTTAATTTGTTGATTTCCATAGATTCTAACAAAGATAGCTTAAGGCCTTTATTTTGAATGTGAAGAATTTTAAATTTGTCATTAAAAGAATGATTATGATCTAGAAGGTGAAGTGCGTATGTCGCACTATTGCACTATTTGTCGTTCTATTTCAAGAATAGAAAAACAGATTCGACATACGCACTTCACCTTCTAGATCATAATCATTCTTTTAATGACAAATTTAAAATTCTTCACATTCAAAATAAAGGCCTTAAGCTATCTTTGTTAGAATCTATGGAAATCAACAAATTAAAAAACACAGATATAATTCTGAATGACCAACTTGAGACAAACAGTTCTCCCTCCTCAACCTATTTCATTAGAGACTATAAATTTGTAAACCCAAGCCAAAATAGATCACTTGAGAAAGGCAATCAGCCGAAACAGCTGTAGTGATAATATTTAAAATAAATTTTGTGGAAGTTTGAAAACAAAGTTTTCAGTGTTTTATTGTTACAATATATTTATTTGTATTTACACTACATACAACGTTTACCTTTTAATAACATACCGACATAACCTCATCTTACTTTTTTTTCTTATTCTTTTTTGGGGCTACGTCCTTGACACTTATCCGGTAACCTCGATCTTACATGAAAGCGCAGTAAATTTTGCTGATTTACGACACCAGGTGTCTCTCTTTTGAACTTGCACGGTCTCAATAGGACAAACATGAAGAATGTCCTTAAAATGAGAGAGAGTGTATAGCATAGATTTCTGGTTACAAAATATGAGAGCTCTTACTTGTAATATAAGAATGTCTTAAACACTAACGGTTCAGAAAGCTATCCAAAGGTACAAAACTTTTTATTAAAGAGCAAAACAGAGAAAAACAAATAGCATAAATAAAATCAGTACAAATACATAAAGAACTAAACAAAATTCCTACTACTAAATACTACTTACTAGCTAAAAAGTCTTTCGAAAGTGTATGTGCACTATTGTCCATTCAAGTTATTATCACGAAGATCCTGGATCAAGAGATGCGGAGATCTGGTAACCATGTGTCAAAGGCCACCCAGAGAACCATGCAAAAAAAACTTCTAACACTTCTAGTGTCTACAAAAAGGCCACTACTGTATTATAATGTGATTGTAATAATTGATTGCATTTACACTAACAGCGGGACAAATCGTTGACTGATTTGGAGAGCACTGTATACTTGTTGAGGATTAAATCCTTGACGGATTCTTAAAGACTTCTGTCAAATAGAGATGTTGCACAGTGCGGGACTAAAATTCGCTCTGAGGGTAGGCTAGGTGCCTGATTTTTCGGGCAGTCGTCTTTTAAAGCGCACCAAAAAAACTATATACTAAAAACTGTTGACAAATGTTTTTGACAGATGTTTGACAATGACATTTATATCTTTTTTTTTAGAGTGAGTGCACTTTTGTCAAAAGTGGAGTTAAATACTAAATTAAAAATATTAATAAATAGTTTACATGTTCGAATAGATTGATTCGAACAGGAGTCTCGTTTACGACAGTCTGAAGGTGTTCGTAGAAGTTTTACCTTGTGGTATCTCTGTTGTTCTCTGGCGCATAGATTGCTCACTTTCAGAGGTTTGACATCCAGTTTAACTTTTACACTTACTATTCTTTCAGAGGTATATTTACATTCTTGGCTGTCATATTGTCTTGTAAAATTCGTCCTTTCGGGTTAAGTTTTATGGAACGCCACAGCGGATTCACAATACACCTTTATACTATCACCGTATGGGAGGTAAGAGCTTGTCAAAGAATGGCCATCTATTCCCACGGTGCTTTACATAGCGTCTTCGACGAGTCTATTCGAATTACTCTCTGCGTAACTTCCATATGGGTTGACAATTACTATCTTTTACACAAGAAAAAAATGAAACACAAGGGTGACAGGTAGACAAGGTCCAGCCACAGAGTCTAAAAAGTTCGCAGAACCAGAGCAGAGCCTCGACATCAGACTCCCAGGGCGTAGAGACCCTATTTGGGAGCCGAGACTAGACTGACCGAGAGCAGATAGCATTGTTCGTATATTCTTTCGTTGGGTGTATTCTTGGATCTGGTGTTTGATGTCCTGTTTTAGACCTTCTGCCTCTTCAGTACGTTGTTACTGAATATGTTGTTACTGAATTTGTTACACAAATATGTTTTAGTCTGTAATTGTACACAACTAGCACAATTCCAGACTATGATACTACAATGACAAAGACATTAAACAAATTATACCTCATATTTTTTATAAATGTTGATAACTATTGTAAAAACAAACCTAAAATCTTGATCAAGCGTGGTAAGTTGGGTGTTGTAGTATTACAAATATCATCAAAATTTCATAGTGATTCATCAATTATTAGTTTAACAGCTATTTAACTTTTTATCCCAAAACAACTTTTTCTGCAATATTAAGTCAGAAAAAACTGAACGTACACCAATAGAGTACTTTTTTAATCAGCTGTAACGTTATAAACGTTACATCTTTATTAATTTATATTTAAATAATTGTTTAATTTAAATTTCTGTATTAATTTGTTAAATTCTTTATCTCCAGTTTAGCTTTTACTATTTTTTATTTAAAAAGTAGTTGGCGCCCTCTGTTTTTCTTTTCTTCCTCTGTCTTTATTTTTTCTCTCTTTCTGTCCCGTAGAATAAATATTCGCCCTCTCTCTTTCTGTCCGGTAGACTAAATATTCTGTTCTGTGTTGACAGAAACGCTAATTCCATCGTATAAGAACATCCTATGACATATGTGCTAACTTCATTCAGTCCCTACTTTCTGTCAGTCAACTTTTCTAACGTAGTGGGAATATAATTTATTGCCTGTTTTTGAATTTTAAAAAAGATGAGAGAATTTATGGGCCGAATCGAATACAAGAGCGTTCTTTTTCAAAAGAAATCAAGGCGGATTTAAAAATTTGACAAGCAGCAAATGGCTGGTAAAAAATTCATCAAACGAAAGTTTATGCCCAGTTAGAGTATGTTTGAAATTAATGGAAAAAAGGTGACCGAAGACTTTATCAGACGGACTCTTGCTAACCGTTCATCCCAACTGGAAGGATAGATCTTATGGATGGATAAAGTAAAGCATGTAAAATTAATGAAAATACTGAAAAAGATCGGAATAGATGACAAGGATATTCGTGTCATTAAAAATTTGTACTGGAATCAAACTGCTATCGTAAAAATTGAAGATAACTACATCTTATGAAATCTCTATACAACGAGGAGTCAGACAAGGTTGCCTTTTGTCGCCAACATTGTTCAATGTTTACTCGGACCAGTTATTTACAAAGGCACTTGGGAGACAACCATATGGAATAAAAATCAACGGGAAACACTTAATGTGATTGTATATGCAGACGATACAGTAATTATATAAGATAATATTGAAGGTCTTTAAATTCTGCTTGATCGTATCCACGAGGTAGGAGAAGAAATGGGTAAAATAAACTCAAATAAAACCAAATTTTTAGTGTTTATTTGTGACCCACATCCCGAGGCAAAGCTTCAATTAAACGGAGTCCAGGTTGAGAAAGTTCACAAAATGACATATTTGGGAACTGTGATACCGGACCAACTAGACATAGAAATAAAACAGAATAGCAATGACTAAAACTGCTTTTATAAAAAGTAAGTCATTTCTTTGCAATATTCATTTTAGTTTAGAACTAAGACAAAGGATGGTTAAGTGCTATGTTTGGTCTGTACTTTTGTATAGTGCAGAAGTGTAGATGCTAAAAGTATCGATCATGAACAAAATTGAAGCATTGGAAATGTGGGTTTATAACGAATGCTAAAGATACCTTAGACAGCAAGGAAAACTAATGAAGAAGTAGTAAGGAGCGTCAACCGAGATAGAGAACTGCTAAAGACTGTTAAACATCGAAAAATGTCTTTTCTGGGACATATAGTAAGGGGAAGTCGATATAAAATATTACAACTGAAAAGAAAACAAGTTTCTTGGTTAAAAAACATTCGTGAATGGACTCAGGCATCAAATGCAGGACAATTATTCCATATTGCAGAAGATCGAGAAGCCTTCGCAATGGTGATTTTCTTCTGGTTTTATTTAAGTTTGTTGCCTGGTGATTTAACTGTCAAAATTTTTATTCGCGAAAATTGCCAAGCAACAAACTTTCATAACAGTCGAAAATATTGCCGGCAAAATTTTCTCTCTTATGATATTATATACGAATATTTGGGGTGAAAATGATCCATTCTTACTTATTAAAATTTAGCATATTTTAACATTGCTGCCTTTTTTATTTTTTCGTCGATCATTCGAAAATTTCCCTCTTTACTGCTACATCTGTCATTATTTATGCTCTATTGAGTCATTATATAATATTTCTGCAATCCTACGAACTTGTAGGAGCAGATCCTTTATATTTGTATTTCAGAATCGTTCTGTTCGCATATAGTTTTCACCTGTGACAAATTTAATAGCACCAAGCTCATAAACAAGATTTAGTTACATAAACGGCAAATGTTTGCTACTTAATTACTTCACGCACTCAATAACGCAAGTTATTTCGAAAATTGCGAAGTTTGTACTACGCGTAAATGCTTAAGGAAACATAAAATACCTGCAGAAACGTAGAAATTACCATTAATCATTACTTGAGGCTAAATACATAGCAAACGATTGAAGTCGTAAGTGGAGTATAACTTTTAGAAAAGAAAAATATAAATGGTTTTAAACATAATGAGAAACATTAAAAATGAATTTAACGTAGTGGTAATAAGGATCGGTAGTTGCAGAAAACATTTATTGTTAAAGGTCGGGAAGTCAACGTATTGTCATCCTGGTGCCTTAGTCGTGAACTAATACGCACCCTGTTGCGCATCGCCCCACCTTTAAACATCTTTCGATTTTTCTATTGGCCGAGAGATCTGAAAATGCCATATAAATATTAATCAACTTATAAATATGGGGCATTTTTCTGCTCTCGGTCTTGACAAAAACAGGCTTCTTCTTCTACTTTTAGTAGATCGTTCGATCTGTTTAATTCTGAAGCTGCCTCTGGTTAATTTCTTGGGAGGTAGATTGCCAACTATCCCTCCATCTTTTAGGTGGTCTTCCGGGGGGTCTTGAACCGGGCGGATTGTTTTCTAGGGCAATTTTTGGGAGTCTATTCTCATCCATTCGTCTTACATGGTTGTACCACATCCTCTTGCGCTGCCTTCCCCATCTTACAATATCTTGAATTTTGCACTGCTCTCTAATGTTTGTATTTCTCACTATGTCTCTTCTTGTTTTCCCCATTATTGTTCTTAGGGTTTTCATTTCGGCAACCCTTAGCATCTGTTTCGTTTTGTTGGTATCTTCGCGCACTTCTATGCCATATGTCATGATCGGTCGTATGCAAGTCTTATAGATTATAATTTTACTATCTGTGCGCATATACGGATTTGACCAGACTATCTCCCGCAGACATCCTGACAGTGCAGATGCTTTGTTGATCTGACTCCTCAGGTCCTTTACTGGGTCGTGGGTGCTTGATATATCTATGCCCAGATATCTGAATTGCATCACCTGTTCTATGGGGTTGTCCTCAACCACTAACTTACATCTGAGCGGATCTTTTGCTATTGTCATACATTTAGTTTTGTTGGTAGAGATGTTCATATTTAATAGTCGGCTTGTTTGAAAGAACTGAAAGAGCTGCCTTTGGAGATCATCTTCTGATTCGGCAATAATTGCTGCATCGTCTGCGTAACACACCATACCAATTCTTTTGTTGCCCATTCTATATCCGAGGTTAAGAGATGTTACTTTATTGATAATTTTGCTCATGAGAAGATTAAACAAGAAGGGGCTTAAACTGTCGCCTTGTCTAATTCCTCCCGGTGTTGGAATATTTTCAGTGAATTCGTCTCCTGCTCTAACTTTGGTTACGTTGTTGTTATTTAGGTTATGGAGTATCTTTGTTATACTGGTCGGTGTTTCATTTTCTATTAATATATTTAGAATGTCTCCCAGGCGAACTCTGTCAAATGCCTTCGTCAAATCAATGAAGCTCAAATGAATCACAAAAACAGGCAATAAATTATATTCCCACTACGTTAGAAAAGTTGACTGACAGAAAGTAGGGACTGAATGAAGTGAGCACATATGTCATAGGATGTTCTTATACGATGGAATTAGCGTTTCTGTCAACACAGAACAGAATATTTAGTCTACCGGATAGAAAGAGAGAGGGCGAATATTTATTCTACGGGACAGAAAGAGAGAAAAAATAAAGACAGAGGAAGAAAAGAAAAACAGAGGGCCCCAACTACTTTTTAAATAAGAAATAGTAAAAACTAAACTGGAGATAAAGAATTTAACAAATTAATACAGAAATTTAAATTAAACAATTATTTAAATATAAATTAATAAAGATGTGACGTTTATAACGTTACAATTGATTAAAAAAATACTCTATTGGTGTACTTTCAGTTTTTTCTGACTTATTATTGCAGAAAAAGTTGTTTTGGGATAAAAAGTTAAATAGCTGTTAAACTAATAATTGATGAATCACTATGAAACACCCAACTTACCACGCTTGATCAAGATTTTAGGTTTGTTTTTACAATAGTTATCAACATTTATAAAAAATATGAGGTATAATTTTTTTAATGTCTTTGTCATTGTAGTATCACAGTCTGGAATTGTGCTAGTTGTGCACAATTACAGACTAAAACATATTTGTGTAACAAATTCAGTAACAACATATTTGTGTTTTCGCGGCAAGCACCGTAACAAACCCGAGTAACTATCTGCTTACATGGGCTCGCATTCGATGCTTTGTTGGTTATACCATATCCCTAACGTACATTTTGAGCTCGCAATTGAATTAATCCTACGCTATTTAAAAATACATTGTTGTTTAATAACAGATCCCACTGCAATTATGTAATTAGTTACACAAGCAGTTTTGTATAACATGTTATAATAGGTCGAGTGGTGTTATTAACAACTTCACTTCTTTCAGGGTGTGTCCTTGAATCAACTATTATAAAACTATCTTCTTCACATTGTGCTGTCGTTTGATTGCATAAATTTTGTAAATAAATTATTTCTTCTTAAGACGCAAGCGCCACTACTGAGTTTTGGTATATATATATATATATATATATATATATATATATATATATATATATATATATAGAAAAGAAATTTAATCTTTGCAGATAAGTTAAATAGTAAACTCTTAAATATTGGGGAAATCTGCAAGAAAAACTCTAATGTGTATCAATTGTTTCGCCTAACGTTTTCGCCAAAGAGAATTAATTTGGCTTCTTCAGGGCTGAAAGAGAATAAATTATAATTAGCTACCATATATTAGGTACAAACTATTAACCAAAATATTAACAAATAGATTAACAACTAAATTAGATGGATACCAGGCAAGAGAACAAGCCGGATTTAGAAAGAGCTTCAGTACAAGTGACCACCTTTTAACGATGAAGATTTTAATCGAAAAAACTAACGAATATCATATCCCGCTATACATGGCATTTATTGACTTTGAGAAGGCATTTGATAGTGTGGAACACTGGGCAGTACAGAATTCCCTACAAAACAGCAGAATAGACTACCGATATACCGACTTAATTACAAATATATACAACAAGGCAACAACAACTATTAAGCTAATGAAACAAACGGAGCCTATTAAAATAAACCGAGGAGTAAGACAAGGAGATACCATCTCGCCCAAGTTATTTAACCAAGCGCTAGAAGATGTTTTTAAACGACTACACTGGGATGACTTGGGAATTAATATAAACGGGCAAAATCTGAATCATTTACGATATGCTGATGATATTGTATTAATAACAGAAAAAAGTGAAGAATTACAAAGAATGATGGAAGAACTAGATAGAGAATCGACAAAAATTGGACTCAAGATGAATTATAGTAAAACAAAAACCATGACTAATCAACCAGAAGAACTTATAATTACAGTGGCACAAACAAAAATAGAACAAGTAAAAGAGTATATATATCTAGGCCAAATCACTAAATTATATAAAGAAAATCAGACCGAAGAAATAAAGAGAAGAATAAGATTGGCCTGGGCATCATTCGGAAAACTGTCTTATATTCTAAAGAATTCAAAATACCCCCAATACTTAAAAACGAGAGTCTTCAATCAATGTATACTCCCTGTCCTCACATATGGCTTTCAGACATGGACGTTTACAAAGGAAAATATGAAAAAAATAGCAAAGACAGAAAGATCCATGGAAAGACAAGTGCTGAACATTCAGCATTCTGAACTATCAGACAAAAAAAGAAACGAATAGATCCGTAATAAAACAAAAGTGAAAGATGTCTCAACCCAAGTAGCAAAGCTTAAATGGAAGTTCGCTTGACACACCCTAAGGCAGAAAGATGAAAGATGGACTAAAACAATTATACATTGGAGACCATGGAATCACAAACGTAAAAGGGGAAGGCCACAAATGCGATGGTCAGATGACCTGAAGAAACACGCCGGGTCAAAATGGATGCAAATTGCCCAAGATAGAGAGGCATGGAAGAAGGAGGAGGAGGCCTATATCCAAGGATGGATGTTAAGGGCTGTATAGATAGATAGATAGACCATATATTATCTAATAAAAATCATTTACCTTACCGTAAATTTTAGAAATGTCGAGTTATGATGTTAAAAAACTTTAGCTAGTAACAACATAGTGGTGTTTTTTTGTTACTATGTGCAAAAAGTGTTTTTGTTAACGTTGGAAATGTATGGTAGCTTTGAACTTAAAACGCAAAGGTTTACCCAAGGTTAATCGAAAAACCCAATGTAACTACATTTAAAGAAAGTAATTCTTTGAATAGTCGGCAATAACTAAATTTTTGATTGTTATAAAGTTTGACTGTGAGCTTCTGTTTTCTTAGAACGCAAGCGCTGACAATTACAAGTAGTGCTTTTGAATATTTATGTCGTTAAGGTTCATTGGTAAAACCGATGAAGTTAGATCCCAGTCTGGGGAGATATTAGTTTAGAATTTTCTTAATTGAAATTCTTTTTTAATTAGTATATTGTTCATGTATTATTATAATAATATCTTATTGAGATATATCTAAGAAAAGCAAGGGAATGTTATCTTTTTTAGTTAATGAAAATTATTATTAAAGTAGGTTAGTTGTTAATAGATATATCAGTCAAGTTAGTTATCTGTGATGTTGTATTGTTCTTGGTATCTGATTTAAGTAAGAAGTGGTATATATCGCTTAAATTCTTAATGTCACTCTTAACATTGATGGAAAAATCGGTAAGGAAAATATAAGACATTTCAATGAACTCTCTTTTAGATTTATTGTTCTCACGGTGGAGAATTGTAGGGTTCGTATAGTCCATGTGATGACCAGTGGAATGGACTAATGTTTGGCTAATGCACAGCGGTCAGGGTGAAGTCGAGAATCACTTTTGTGTAGCGTAATACGTGATTTCAATAATTGAGATGTTTGGCCGATGTAGGAATTGCTGCAAGAGAGGAATGGAATGTTGTATACAATATTACTAAGCCTATCTATGGGAGTCTTATCTTTTATTTTCGAATAAAGCTATTTTCAAAACTTTTTAGAATCCTTGTTAACCCCGGAGTGATATCTCTGAAATAGGGTAATGAAAAATATTTATTAATAGGAGTATCCGAGACTGGGTTCCTACTTAAGACATCGGGATCAGCATTGTTAGTCACGATGGAAGGTGAAGTATCTTCGTTATGGATAGTGTTAAACAAAATCTTATTTACTAATGGTGTTGGATAAGAGTTTGAAATAAAACTTAATTCTAAATGAAGGTTAATATTTCTATAATGTAGTATAAATTCATATTTATTGTAAAATTATTTCATTAGACAGTTTATTTGAATTTTAATTACTCTACCGCAAACGCTCAAATTAATGATGTTTTGCCATTTTCTCAGGCCTGTAACTCCTATATGCCTTAAGTCTACAACTTCAAATTTTTACCCCTTATTCTACTCATTAGGAACTAACATTCAGCCAAATTTCAAATTTTACTTGCTTGCCCATTAGAGATATAAGGGCTCAAACTTTAAAATTTTTCAAAAAATTACATTTTTAAGATTTGTTTTTTTTTTTGAAAAAATTGACTCAGGTCTCAAAGCTCAAACTTTTTTCATTTAAAGTATGGATGTATGTCTTTTCCAGAAAAAAATTACAAACCATTATCAGCTTGTCTTATGTTGTTAAAAAAATGCTGAAAACGGAATTTTATCAGTTTACCTTTTCAAACTTTGAGGCCCATTTAAGGTCTTAAGGGTAGTTTGTAATTAAATAATGCTATAAACCACTTTTTTAAAGCATACTTTTACAAACAGTTTGGTTTTTGATCTATTGTTCAAATATCTAGAACAAATCTAAGTGAAAATATTGGCTAAAGAACGAAGTCATGTTTTTCGTGAAAATGATCAACAATATGAAACAAAAATGGCCGCCATCGGCAAAATAATTTTTTAAAAATAAAATTAATGCAACTTTGTATACTCTATAAACCGAAGTTTAATTGGTAGAAAAATAAAAAATATTAAAAATAGTCCAGCAATCAACTTAATTTATATTGGACCACTTCGTGTGGATTGACCCATGTATTAGTATATTGTTGCCATTTAAGATCCAATATTTGTATTCAAAATATATCACAGAATACTCCAAAATTAAAGCTGCACGGAAACAACATACTAATAAATCCGTCCTTTTTCCCTCTATATACACCCAATAAATACACGACAAAACAAGTCAAAGAAACGTCAACATATATTATATACATTCCTAAATAAAGAAGGGAAATATGAAACACCTCTTCATCCATTTTTTATGACGAACGCGCGTGCTTTTCAATCATGGCAGAATATTAAATTTCCTTTTAAATCCAAACTTGTTACCTTGAAAAACTTTTTTTGTAGTAATCATGTCACTTGGATATTTCGTTCGAGATAACTTTCAGCTCATACAAAAATAGTAATTGACAAATATAAAAAAAACCCTAATTCTGTCTAGTAGTTACACTGAGAAATAACGAAATGATCCGAATATTTAAGGCAGCAGAAGATTAGTAGTTAACTAGATTAAATAAAATCAAAAGTCTGGGTTCATTAACGATATTTTACTAGCACTCAATTGATACAGTGAGGCTAATTTTTTTTTTGAACCTATTCTCTATCCTTCCATTGTTGGATATAGGTCTCCCCCAGTTCTCTCCATCTTTCTCTATCTTGAGCTGTTCTCTGCCATGTGGGACCTCCTTGTTTCCTGATGTCATCTTTCCACCTCATCTGTGGTCTGCCTCTTGATCTCTTTGCATTGTATGGACGCTACTTTCCGATGGCATTGTTCCATCGTCCGTCTTGGAGACGTTCATTGTGTCCAGCCCATTTCCATTTCAGTTTTGCTGCTTGTTCTATCGCGTCTACTGTCTTTGTTCTGGTTCTGATCCACTGATTACGTTTTCTATCTCTAAGTGATACACCCAACATTTGTCTCTCCATCGCTCTTTGTGCCTTCCTAATCCTATCCAAATTGGCCTGTGTAAATGTCCATGTCTGTGCTCTGTAGGTGAGCACCGGTATTATGCAGGAGTTATATACCTTGCTTCGTAAGTATAGAGGGATTGTTTGATTTTTTAAAACGTAAGAAAGTTTGCCGAACGCTGCCCATCCCATTCTTACTCGTCTCGATATTTCGGCTGTTTGATTTTCTTTGTTGAGGCCGTGTCGGTCATAGCTTTTGTGGAGGAGGAGCTCTGAACTCAGTAGGGGTTCTTCTATACTTCACGGAAGACAGACTGGGCGGGGGATGTCCTCAACCTCGACACGGCACGTCCCATATGGCTGATAGGGAAAGTTCCTGCAGATATGCAGGACAGGTACGAATAAGGCATTGCCAAATAAGTACCCGCGGATCAACTGAGGATATGACATTAGGCAGCAGTCTGTTCTCAGAGTGGGCGGCTGAAACACACTTACCAACCCGTCTGGCCAGCGTGGTGAGTTTACGGCCAATCTACCCCCCTCTTATGATAGATACACGTAAGAATTGGCCCTCAGTCCCCAGCGGCTCTGGAGTCACCTTTCAAGGAGGCTAAATAGACATCCACAATATCTTCTAATACCCATATTAATCGACTTAGTTTTTAGTACAGAGCAAGAGTCTTTAACCTACAAGATGAATCCTCAATCTGAGCACTAAGTCTTAATAGATCGCAGTATGGAAACTGCTCTACCAGGTACAACATCATACTTGGTACGTATGTTGTTTGACAAAAGAGATCCAAACTCAAACATCCAAAAGATTATAACACCAATGTTTTTTCGTCAAAAGATCTGGTTTACTGGCAAGGATAGATTCCACTGTAAACCAATAATCTCAACGGAACTAGCTACCTTAGTACCAGGCAATTGTAACGAACTACGATTGCCTAGTAAAGTCAAGTTGTTTTGAGTCTTTCGACTCTCGGAACTCCAAGAGAACTTGATTCCACATTTGAGTAGATAAGATATGGCCTTAAAACCTTAGATGCTAGCTTCACACTATTATCTGCTCAAGTAAAATCGCCAAGCAAATGTTTGAACCGTACTGCTAGAATTATTATCGTAATGAGTATTCAGTAAGGTAATACTAAACGGTCTTAAGACGGTCCAGATCATTTTACGTGTCTATAACTCAACAGTCTAGCGCTTAAAGAGTCTCCACATTGATCTAAACCCTAAATCAGATAATTAGAGCATCAAAAGTTATTGATGAATCATTATAAAACTTTGTTAACACTATAGTTTTTTTTTGTAATAGCCCAGATGGAAAGAAATGGGTCAGTTTATTCATATTATGTAAGGAATCATTAAAAATCGACCCTATGCTTCCAAAATCTCTGTCACATGAAGAAAATGAATGGCCACCTACAGGGTAGTTGTGAGTTATTGTTTCAAACCTACCTGAGTTAGAGAGGTTTAGTAAAAAACGCACAACTGTATGATTCTTATTTTGACCCGATGGTCCATCACAAAACAATAGCAGATGCTTCACATTAACTGGAATATCATTGAAATAGTTCAGTAGCATTGAACATACTTCGTCAGGACCTTTGTTTGCTTCGCCCTTGTGATAGACGTACAGTTTGGAATAATTAGTTTTTAAATCATGTAACGAAAACACATTTAACCAGAGCTGCCTCATGTAAAAAACCTCCTGTACAGGTATGTGCGGCAGGTTATTCTTTGATTTGATTGTTAGAAATTGCAAACACTTTAAACACCTCTACAAACTTGTAAGAACACCATTTACTTTCAAGTTATACTTGTATTAATGGGATTTTTTGTTTGGCAAGTTGGCAAACCTTGGAGGTACGTGTCTTGGGTGTTTTTATTTTCTAAAGAGTAAAATGTTTCCCATAGTTCTCGTTTTATTTCATCCCTATGTTCCAAAAAACATTTCAAATGGCACATAAAGTTTATATCATTCATCGAGGCTTTGTTGGGAACTTCTTTTCCTTTGTACGGGACCTACTGTAGTCATTTGAGACTAGCATTCCGAATATTATTCCGTTTGTATTTTTCTTCGTGCACAACTCCACGCCTACGTGGACTAGGTTCATCATCTGTACTATCTAACGTGGCTTAAGAACTATATAACGTAACAATAAACAACAAAATAACACCTAATTTTCATCGAAAACTCCCGAAAACTAATCACTCAGTGTTACCTAACCTTTAAACCGAACAAAACAGCGAGTTACAAAATTCACCGCCAACCGGCACGAGTGAGTGCAATTTATCGCAGAAAGAACCTAAGCGACGGCGTTTGGGTTCTTTCTGAAATAAACGAATTATTTTCAAGTCTGCCAAATAACATTGCTGATATGAAACATAGGTTATTTCTGCACTAAAAGATGTATTTACCTTTAAAATATTGTTCTGAAGCTATTTTCTTGTGGCATTGTAAATTAATTACTATTCAATTGGGAATAAGCCACAATTAAAGATAAAAATACGTTTATTGACGTTTCAATTTCCACTTCGGAAATCGTTCTCAAAATACAAACAGTAAATTAAACAAATTTTGTTTTTTGATACATAGTGAAAAATTCTTCTAATAATTTAATTTTATCTGACTCATTTATATTGACAATTCAGACATACATTATGCATTTTAAAGTAGACGACTTTAAAATGATATTGCCAATATTGTTGAGTTGCGCTCCTGGGACGACTTTACTTATAAGATAGTTCATTCGATTACATGAAATCAACTTTAACTTGAGAATATCCGTCAGAAAAATCATAGCATGTAATTCGTCTTTAAAAAGACAAACACATGACATGATGACAGTAAAATTCTCCTGTTAGTGATTCCATAGTAAATTATGAGGGAAAAACCAGGAAAAAAACCTCATAATACTATCCCGACATTGTAAGTATTTGTTCGTGAATTTAGTTTACCTTCAACAAACATCAAAATTCTGATTTTATATGTTACGTTATTTAAAAAACATAAATGATGTATCTTCTATATGTTACTGACTTACTAATACTGGTATTTTCTTATTAATAACTTCCTCTTTCAATATTAGTAACCAGATCCTACTACATTCTGCCGAGGAATTTGCGACACAATTGGCCTCATTTAGCATAATTAGAGCCGCTTCTTTGATTTTTCTTTTTTTATTATTTTTTTTACCATCCGCTTCTTTTAGGACTACATTTGAATTATTCCATTAAACCCTATGTTCATTATCCCATGCGTGTTTACATATTTAAGATCTATCAAATTCTCTATTTTTAATATAAGATTGATGTTCACTTATTCTAACATTTAATGGCCTTGATGATTCACCTAAATAAAACTGGTCGCATTCACAAGGTATTTTATAAATGCAATTCTTTGTCCTTTCTTGTTCATTGTTAGGTTTGGTTTTGGACAAAATAGATCTCAACGTATTTGTTGTTTTGAATCTTGTTGAAATGTTGAATTTATTTCCTATCCTTTTAAGTTTTTCTGATAATCCTTTTATGTACGGTATTGTTATTTTCCTCATATTATTCCTTGTGTATGCTGTAGGATCTCGTTCTAAGTTCTTCTGTTCTATTCGATCGATTGTTGAAAATTCCTTATATATAAACGATAAAGGATAATCATTTTTTAATAAAACAGATTTTAACAAATGTTTCTCCTCCAAGAACGAATTTTCGTTAGAACAAGTAATTTTGGCTCTATCGTATAAGGATTTAACTATTCCCTTTTTTACATTAATATTGTGATTTGATTTGAAATTTAAATATCTATTGGTGTGTGTTGGTTTTCTATACACCTGAGTCTCATAGCCAGTATCGTTCTTAGAGATTAAAACATACAGGAAAGGTAGCGTGTTATTATATTCCTTTTCTATGGTAAATGTTATTGTCTCTTCTTTATCGTTTATATCATTTAGGAATGATAAATTTATTTATTTATCTGTTGTATTTTGTTCAAAACCAAACCTAACAATGAACAAGAAAGGACAAAGAATTGCATTTATAAAATACCTTGTGAATGCGATTAGTTTTATTTAGGTGAATCATCAAGGCCATTAAATGTTAGAATAAGTGAACATCAATCTTATATTAAAAATAGAGAATTTGATAGATCTCAAATATGTAAACACGCATGGGATAATGAACATAGGGTTCAATATAATAATTCAAATGTAGTCCTAAAAGAAACGGATGGTAAAAAAAGAAAAATCAAAGAAGCGGCTCTAATTATGCTAAATGAGGCCAACTGTGTCACAAATTCCTCGGCAGAATGTAGTAGGATCTGGTTACCAATATTGAAAGAGGAAGCTAATAATAAGAAAATACCAGTATTAGTAAGTCAGTAACATACAGAAGATACATCATTTATGTTTTTAAATAACGTAACATATAAAATCAGAATTTTGATGTTTGTTGAAGGTAAATTAAATTCACGAACAAATACTTACAATGTCGGGATAGTATTATGAGGTTTTTTTCCTGGTTTTCCCTCATAATTTACTATGGAATCACTAACAGGAGAATTTTACTGTCATCATGTCATGTGTTTGTCTTTTTAAAGACGAATTACATGCTATGATTTTTTTCTGACGGATATTCTCAAGTTAAAGTTGATTTCATGTAATCGAATGAACTATCTTATAAGTAAAGTCGTCCCAGGAGCGCAACTCAACAATATTGGCAATATCATTTTAAAGTCATCTACTTTAAAATGCATAATGTATGTCTGAATTGTCAATATAAATGAGTCAGATAAAATTAAATTATTAGAAGAATTTTTCACTATGTAACAAAAAACAAAATTTGTTTAATTTACTGTTTGTATTTTGAGAACGATTTCCGAAGTGGAAATTGAAACGTGAATAAACGTATTTTTATCTTTAATTGTGGCTTATTCCCAGTTAAATAGTAATTACCTTTAAAATGTACAGAACCATCAAAAAAATTTTTTTTAATATTTTGTCGCTTAGGTGGTTTCTGAAATAAACGATTCATTTATGTTTTTGCAATTATTTACTTGTTCAATGGCTCTTAGTCATTAAAAATTGGAATTATGAAAATCATATGGAATTCCTTAACAATGCATTGTATAAGGTCAAAATAGATGTAATGAATAAACAAAAGAATGCCGACTCAAGCCTCTTTCCACTGAACAATCCCCTTACATTGTCACCTGTTTGGTAAACAACAACCAACGTTTTCCAGTGTATAACAAATGTTTACAACTTTTTAAGTACCGAACGTATTGTCTAGAAATTCCTCACCTACTAATTTCAATAGTTAACAATAGAGCGTAACGCCTATAAAAGTGTAGTGGAAAAATTTCGAAGAATGTTATTAAAACGAGGTACTCAGCCGGTTTTCTACAGAACCAGATCCGAAATTATCAAAAATCTCGCGTCTCGTCTTGTTACTATGCGGCGTCAGTTGCTGCCAAGGCCGCAGTTAACACTTTTTTGGGCACTTCGTTATAAGTATTTCCTTCTTAATTAAACGTAAATGGAAAGTTTGTTTTACTACAAAGTGACAGAGAGAAAAAAAGAGACTATAAAGTTGATTGCAGGTGAGGAGATTGTAACCCGCCTTAATCATTCGTTGATTAGAGGAAAGGCTTTTTACACGAGGCAACTAAACTCATTAAAAATTATTTTTAGAATACTTAATAGCAGCAATCTAATGAGAGACAAGTTCGAAGACATTAAATACATGTAAATTGGGACCCGTGCAAATGGATGTTCGAAAATATTGTGTAATTTCTGCGTAATCTGATAGTGTTGTTATATTTGACAGGAAACTGCTTTGGACTCAACATATTAATTATACAATTGGTCGCTGCGAAAAAGGTATTAATTTTCTTAAAATGGTGTGTAAGAGCATAACCAATTTACGTAAACTTGATAGAATTCAATTTAAAGCTCTAAGGATTGTGTTAGGATTGATGAAAAGCACTCCAAATGAAGCCACCCTAGCTCTAGCATCTGAAAATCCACTCACATTACGCAGAGAATATCTGGCAAGCAAATATTTCCTAAACCAACATTATCGTGGCACTTATAATGCAAAAATAATTAATGAATTAAATACAGCTGATTTAACATCTACATACTTTGTTAGAAAAACTCTCCACCACTTGCAAGAGCAATTATAACTTGCAACGAACTGAAATTAATAAATTTCCCTTGTAATCTTATCTGGGAATCGTTGGATATACCACATCTAACAAGTGTTCTAGCTACAAATATTATTATCCCAAAATACCAAACCGAATTTTGCTACACTACTCTTAAAGAAATCTTAAGTGGCTATTCAGATCCTATTGTGATCTATACAAATGGGTCAAAATCACCAACATGTACAACCAGTGCTTACTTTGTACCAAAAATGAAGATTAAAAAATCATTTATTTTAAATAATCAATCCAGCATTTTTTCTGCTGAAGCGTGTGCTATATACAAAGCCCTTGAATTGTGCTGTGAAAACCAGTGGAACAAAATTGTCATATGCAGTGATTCACTGTCAGTATTGCACTCCGTACAAAACTTTAAATTCATAATCAATAGCAATATATTCATATTAGAAATTTTTCAACAGTTACTAAAACTATTAGATCCATATGGTACTAAATTTCTATGGGTCAAGGGACACTCAGATATTGTTGGCAATACTATTGCTGATTCTATAGCTAAAAATCCATTACAGCACCCACATATGGTGATAGAAGAATTTAACACATGTGACCTACTTGCCTATATCAAATAACATATTAAATTTAAATGGGACAGACAATGGATTCAGTTTGGTGAAAGCAGGGGCACTAATTTATACAAATTACAGCCCACAGTAGATGTAAAACAATTTTACAAAGACGTTACACTAAGCAGAAACACAGTGTCAACTGTCTTAAGATTAACAGTAGATCATGGATGTTTTCCGAAACATCTACACAAAATAGGAGTTCTCCCAACAGACCGATGTGAGCGTGGAACTAGTATACCTGATTTAAATCACATATTCTTCAACTGCCCACTACATCGTAATACAAGCACGTGGCTGATAAAAAAAAGATAGTGTTGTTTGACTTAGGTCCCAGCATCTCCTACAACAAAAAAATTAATGAAAAATTGTATTAAATTCGTGGATTATTTTCATTATTTAATAATTTTGGTTTTGAGAAAAACCATTGGTTTGACGATGTTTATGTAAGGTCTCGTTTGCCATTGTTAAGTGAGGTAGTAACGCTTTCTAGAATTTTGACGTACTGACAAAAAAAATTGGCGCCCTTTCATGAAAGAATATACAAATTTAAGGCAAATTTGTATAATGCGTTTACTGTATAAATTACGTATAAATTAGTAATTTTTACTGTCTTTTTGTAAACCATATAAATTCGTTTGAGCAACAATTTGTTGCATTAGATCACAAGGGAAGAAATTCTAAAAATAACATATTGGTTGGCTTTTATGAGTGAATTGAACATTTGACTGTAAAACAAACTTAAATTTTGGTATTTATGGAACATCTGTTTCTGAGATCCATTGTCCAGTAAAATTAGTTAGCATTATCACTGAACTCTGTTCTACCAAGACACTTTGATTTTCTTGTAGGTCATTTTCAGATATTCTTTCAGTTGTGGACTTTACATCAACGAATGTAGAAGGAACAGCTTCATCAGCTTCACCAAGCAATTGTCCAATTCCGCTATAAATAACATCTCCATCGGACTTACCGCAAACAGAAGTAGATGGCATGGTATAAAAATGTTATCATCATGATCAGAGTCTAGATCACCCTCACACCAATCTTCTTCTAAGTCAGCAAGGAGTTTACATTCTAATAATCCCCTTCTTGGATTCATAATGCTAAAATATAACAGAAATTTGTGTTTTGAAAATTAAATGTTTCTGACGCATGACTTTTGAGTTTTTTTTATGGAATTGGACAAGTTGAATAATTTTCCCACCAACTTCAAAGACAAAATCACTCAACCTCAGCTACATTTTTTATTCGAAACATTTTTTTATAGCGTACAGATTACGAAAGCAGCTGTTAGATACTGTATCAAAAATATCACATTAATGATGCCAATTAAAGATACGCTGAGTAATCACAAAATCGATGAAGCTAAGACTCCATAGATGACAGATGAGATCCGGCAACTAATGGACAAAAGAAGATCATACAAAAACAAAAATGTAAACAAATACAAAGCCACACACAAGGAGATCAGGATAAAAATACGGACAGCTAAAGAGAAGTGTAATTTTACATTTAGTAATATTTAGTAATATGTATATAGTAGTAATATAGTAATATGTATTTAGTAATAGTATATTTAGTAATATGAAAAGCTAGGTATATCACTTAAGGACAAGAAAACAAACACATGGATAAGACAGAAAACCAAAGTCACCGATGTGGTGCAAAAAGCATTAAAGCTGAAATGGGAATACGCTGGACATGTAGCTAGGAGCGATCTAAACAAATGGCATAGATCAATTTTAACCTGGAGACCATACCAACACAAAAGACCCAGAGGCAGACCTCCTATGAGATGGACAGATGATCTGCAAAGGACTGCCGGGAAAAATTGGCTACAAGTAGCGTACAATAAAAAACAATGGAAAGGAAGACTTGAAGAGGCTTATGTTCAGATGTGGACGTGAATGGCTAGACGAAGAAGAAGAAGAAGAAGTAATATGAAAAAGCTCCTCATAAGCAAGGATTTGTCTCTTCCCCTAAAACTACGTCTAGTTAAATGCTACATTTTTCCGATCTTACTGTATGGTGTGGAGGCCTGGACGCTGACGAAGACGCTCACGAGAAAACTAGAAGCATTCGAAATGTGGGTGTACCGACGCATTCTTCGTATATCCTGGACCGAACATGTCATCAATATAGAGCTACTCCGAAGAATCGGAAAGGAGAAAGAAATCGTGAATACAATTAAACAAAGAAAGCTTGAATATCTAGGCCACATATTGAGACACGATAAGTACCGTTAGCTGCAATTGATTGTCCAGGGAAAAATAGACAATAAGCGAGGGGCAGGCAGGAGAAGACACTCGTGCCTCCAAAATCTGCGGAAGTAGTTCGGGCTCACATCGGTCGAACTATTCAGAAGCGCCGCAAACAAGACCAGAATTGCCATGTTGATAGCCAACGTTCGTAATGGACAGGGCAGTTGAAGAAAAAGAAAGAGAAGTGGTACATTGACAAATGTTTAGAGATAGAAGAACTCCAGAGAAATCGTGATAATTTTTTGAATTGCACAAAAAAATTAAAGAATTAGCAGGTATAAGACGGTTCAACAATAGTAACACCCTGGTTGATACGAATGGTAAAATAATATCTGATATCAACCAAACAGATGGAGAGAATACGTCCAGGAATTGTTTGAGGATGACAGGACACAATAAGATAGCATTAACGATTGCGAGGAACATGATATAGGTCCAAGTATAACTAAGGTTGAAATAATACATGCAATGAATCTGGCAAAATCTAATAAAACTGCGGGGCCTGACACAATTCCAACTGAAATAATTAAATTAATATCAGAAGATCAGATAAATGTATTACTAGACTTATATAATACTATATATAATACGGGTATTATTCCGAGAGATTGGCTCAAATCAACATTTATTACATTACCAAAAAACCTAATGCAAGAGAATGTAATGACCACCGTATAATTAGCCTAATGAGTCACACAATAAAAATATTCTTAAAAGTTATAATGGATACACGAGAGGCATTATTTGGATTTAACGTCCTCATGCAAAGATGCATGGATGTAAACCAACCACTCTATGTTTGTTTTATTGATTACAATAAGGCGTTCGATAAGGTCCGATACAACTGTCTTATACATTTACTTAAAGATAAACACATTGACAAAAAAGACTTAAGAATAATAACTCATCTCTACTTTAACCAAACAGCAAAAGGCAGAGTAGGCAAAGAACTTTCGGAGGAAGTACAGACAAAAAGAGGCATAAGGCAAGGTTGCATACTCTCCCCCTTATTGTTCAATCTATATTTCGGAAGAAATAATTAAAAAATCACTCGAAAATGTAACAATTAGAATAAAAGTCAACGGCAGACCCATCAACAATATCAGATATGCCGATGGTACTATACTAATTGCAAAAAAGAATATACAAGATCTACAGACACTCTTAGATAATGTAGCAAATGCTAGTGAGGAAAGCGGACTAACGCTTAATGCTAAAAAAACAAAATTTATGACAATTTCCAAAACACAACAACAAGACATTTTAAACATAAGATGGGTTCCAATAGAAAAAGTAAAAAAATACAGATATCTTGGTACAATTAATAATGAAAATAACAAGTATACAGAAGAAATTAAAATGAGAATTGGACAAGCTAGAACAATATTTAATAAGATGAGAAAAGTATTATGCAGTAGAGACCTTAATTTGCAACTCAAAATAAGAATATTACGGTCATATGTGTTTTCGGTGCTGCTGTATGGGGTGGAGTTCTGGACCTTAAAGAAAGAGGTGAGCGATCGACTTGAAGCACTCGAGATGTGGACCTACCGAAGAATATTAAAAATAAGTTGAGTAGACCGAATAACAAATGTTGAGGTCCTCAGAAAGATGACAAAGGAAATGGAAATCATGAATACGATTAAGATTAAGAAGAAAGTTACAATATCTCGGCCACGTTATGAGAGGGGATAAATATGTGTTGCTACAAACCATAATGCAGGGAAAAATACAGGAAAAACGACGTATTGGAAGAAGACGCATCTCCTGGCTCAACAATCTGAGAAAGTGGTATAATTGCAGTTCCGTCGACTTGTTCAGAGCTGCAATCTCAAAAGTGAAAATAGCTGTGATGATTACCAACCTCCTTAGAGGAGACGGTACTTAAAGAAGAAGAAGATCAAAAAGTGTCACGAAAAGGATTTTATTTTGCTAATTGTTCTCGTCTATATTCCGTATCTAAGTAAACGCTTATCTGTAAATGATTTAATTTAATAATATTACTGTATAATCGTATAAAATTATATATAAACCGTAATAAATATGCACCACTATATTATTTTTATTTCCCACGTAATTTATTGGCTCGTAATTTAACTATTAAATTGATAAATGAATCATTTAATAATCTCAGTTTTATCGTTCCAATCGTGCAATCTACCAATCAGAGCTATTATTGGCTACGAAATCCATAAATGCGGTAAATACTTCCTGGAACACACTCATGCCAGTCGTATTTTCAATAATTCGCTGCAATGTAAGTAAACATCCTCTTCCTGGCAGAATCTCAAGTCTTATATAAAAGTTGTCGAAACTATTTGCAATCTAGAAATGTGAAATAGTTTTTCTTTTAGTAACTAAGAAATAAAGCTAGTGAAAAGTTCGTCGAATTAATAAATTAAGGAGAGATTTAGAGAAAAAGTCTTGTCATAAATACAAGAAATCAATACAATATATTATGTTTAAATTTGTAATTTCTTTAGCGTGAATTTTTAATATTACTATATATGAATGTCATTGGTTTATCGGTCTTTTCATTCACAAAAGACCTAAGTACTTTTTTTACAACGTTTCTTCTTCTAGTGCCGGCTCCACTAATGATGGTTGGCCATAACCATTGCAAAAAATATCTTCTGCTTTTTTTTAAAAGCGCCTGTGTGTGTTTATCCCGCTCCAGTCGCGAATGTTTCTCAGCCAGAATATTTGTCGTCTACGAACCCTTTTCGTTCGATTTTACCCTTCATAATCAGCTGCAACAACTCGTACTTATCATTTTTAAGCATGTGACCCAAATATGCTATCTTTCGCCTTTAAATGGTGGTCAAAAGTTCTCTGTCTATGTCTCATTCTGTGCTACACCATTTCGTTCGTAATATGATCGGTCTTCAAAATTCTCCTAAAAAGTTACATGTCAAAAGCTTCCAGTTTTCTCATTAAATCAACATTAACAATCCAGACTTCGACACCATAAAGAAGAATAGAGTGGATATATCATTTGACCATCCGCTATCGGATTTGCAGTCTTTGGTTACTCAGAAATTTCCTCATCTTCAAAAAGGCCGCTCTTGATTGCTCCATTCTTAAGCAAATTTCTGATTTCGGATTCAGAATCTTCCGTAATCCAGACTTTTAAGTATTTCATTTTGTCCACTTGCTCAATATCTTCATTTTTTATCTGGATCCTTGTAATGATTTTGCCCCTCTTACTAATAACCATAATTTTTGTGTTCTTTATGTTGATGTTTATTGTTGTTGAATGTTTTTATATTTATTTTGACAGAATTTTTCATTCTGTCTCAGGCTTCTATACAACATGTAGCTTCTTAAAATTTTAAAGTGTTTGTTTGTCTTTGTGTATTGTATTTTGTATTGTTATGTCCAAATTTTACATTTATCACATTCTACTATGTCGGATAGGCCACAACTGATGAAATACCCCTGAAGATGATCTATTGATCGAAAGTACTTGGGCAAGATTAAATTAATCACTGTGTTCGATAGTTGCCTTGTATACCCTCAAAGTTTAATTATTCGAACATTCAACCTTATATTGAAATATCATTTTTGTCGAGTACTTTTCTCTTTAGACATTCCATGAGAATGTTATGTTTAACTTTGTCGAAAGCTTTCTCATAGTCTATAAACGCAACGATAAGATCTTTTTGTTGGTCTCGGCATTTTTGGGCAAGAGTTGTGAAACTATACAGAGGTTCCACTGTTCCGAAGCCTTTCTGTTACATTATATGATCAACATATAAGAACATATGAGCTGGTGAGAATCAGAGTGGTGTAAGTCAGTTTTTAATCATTTTGAGATTTTTAAGTGTTTGTTAGACGTTGTACAAAAAAATCCCCTTATAGTTTAAAGTAAAAAAAAAATTGTAGGATAGAATTTAAAAGAACAAAAAGAAATAAGCAAATAATAGCTATTAACCCAGTTAAGCTTAAAGAAGAATCTACTAGTAATAAAATACGGGAAGAAATACGGGAGATTAAACTTTATTGCTTAAAAATTGACTTTTACAAGTTAATATATAGGTTACAGAAACAGTTTAAAAAATTTACTCTTACACTTTGTCAACAGATTAAGTATTTCTAAAATATCTTTACTTGAAAAGTGATCAATTCTACGATCCACTCTCGAGTCTTTTTTAGTCCACAGTTTCATCTTCCTCATCGCTTTGAGGTTCAACATACGGAAGTGGGCGAATCTCCTCCTCTTCTTCATTATTTGCAGCAGTTGCTATGTTGTGAAAAAACCCATGATGGACTGGAGGAATGAACTGTAGGAGGTCAATTATATCCTGTTTCTTCTGCTCGCTTACAGGTCTCATTCTTGAGTAGAGTTTTTGCATGGGAACATTTTTCAACTGTACTGGCCTTCCCTTTCGTCCTGTTGGAGTGATATCTATGGTGTCTTACTGTATACTTTATCTCAAAGGATCTAGAATTCTCTCTCTGTATTCTAACAGTGGCTTCTAAGTTAGACATTGTCATTCTCGTTAATCGGATAAGTTTCTCTGGTATACCAAACTGATGCATTGATTGGTATAGCACTGTTCTCTTGACACTATCGTATGCAGCCTTGAAGTCGACGAATAGGTGATGGGGTTCAATATTGAATTCTAATGTTTTCTCGAGAATCTGTCTTATTGAATGAATCTGGTCAATTGTTGATTTTTCTGGAGTAAATCCAGCTTGATATTTACCAACTATGCCCACTGTGTAAACTTGCAGCCTTTCGTAGAGAATATTTGCTAGTATTTTGTAAGCAGTTGTTAACAGGATTATACCTCTATAGTTGTCAAACTGGAGCTGGTCACCTTTTCTATGTAACGGGCATATCACGCCTTGAGACCATTAAAAAGGCATGGTCTCATTGTGCCAAACAAGGCTTATGCAGTGTCTGTACTAGGGCATCGCCACCATTCTTGTAGAGCTCACTGCAAATTTGATAAATTCTTGGTGATTTCTTGGCTCCTGGTGAGTTATTATTTTTAAGCTTTTTAATGGCAACGTTTTCGATGGTAGGTAGTCTTTCGTTTGGGTTGAAAGGATTCCTGGATGTTTGACTTACACCACTCTGATTTTTACCGGTTCATATAATGCAACAGAAATTTAAGGTTGATCTTCACCCACAATTAATTTGTTTCTGATCCTAGAGATGGCTCTACTGCGGCATGCTAATCTGGTAAATTTTTTAACTTAATTGTAGATTTCTACATGATGACTCTGTAATATTTTCAAACCCTAATATAAATTACAGTTTTCTATCATAATATCCATTGACTGAGTTGCCAAATTGTGTAGACAGTAATTTTATCAAATACGCTATAACTTTTACGCTTACTAGTAGACCGAGTTAGCAAAGATATCTTTAACAACATCTTTATGTATAATATTTTACTGCTCTGCTGTGTCAAAATAAACAAAGTTACGGTTTTGCAGGAACACAAGGTCTCATTCACACATATCATTGAAAAATGATCTATATTTATTATCTAAACATTTTTATCGCCAAAGAGGTACCTAGCGGCGCTATCTGTGTCTGTAGCGATAGTATCGTATTACCATTAAATTTATACATGCATTCATATATTATTTTTTTGTTGATAGTTAAAAATTTAATTATCTGGGTAATATTAAATATTTTAGTGCGAATTATATGAAAAATGGTCAATCGTCTAAAACATGCGAACATGTCTTCTTTTTATTACTGGTTTCAGGTTTGTTATCTTCCTAATTAATGCGTCTTCTTCTCTTATTTGTATGTGCTTAAATTATCTGTCTTTGTGGATTAATAAATTTTACTATCTCTTCCCCTTTCTATCTCTTATTTCATGCTTCATTAGTCTTCTATATTCTCCGTGTTCAGGCCTTATTGGGCTGTTTATTCTTATAATTTTGCTTTTAATAATTCTTACTTTTTCTTTATCTTTTTTCGTAAGACATATTACTTTCGCTCCGTATGCTATCACTGGTCTAATTCCTGCTCTATATATTTTTGTCTTTGTTTTTTTGCTATCTTTAAGTAGTGGGTGATATTTCCAAATTACAACGTTCTTCTCTTGCCTTGTGTGCGTGGTAGTGTCATGCGTTAGATGTATGATTTGGGGTGGTTGATACGTATTTAGTTATCACGGTTATATTTGATCTAATTAGTTCTTCAGTTTCCGTATTCGACCACTTTATAAAGCCAAATGTGATAAGTGGTATTGCGTATGTGTTTATTGCTTTTACTATGTGCTTTTAATTAAGTTTGCTTTGGAGTAATATTATTATTATTATTCAGATTTAGCCATACGGCTCACACTCCCTCTAAGGGAAAATTCACTCATCCCAGATACCTACGATATCAAAAGGATTGAGCTCTGGTGGGACTCTTTCCATGTTATCGAGTCCTAGGTGACTTGGTACGTCGGTGTATCTCCTAAAAATTTTCGCACGCATCTGGACGTCGAAAGTAGCACAGCTTTCTGCATGACCTTATATAGATGTTCATTTAGACCCAGCTTTTTTATGTTTTTTAGGAGGTTCTTCGGAATGACTCCAGTGGTAGAAAGAATAATAGGTATCGTCTGGGTACTTTCCATTCTCCATTGTCTTCTTATTTGTATTTCCAGATCTCTGTACTTGGCGATCTTTTCGTTGTACTTAACACTCAGATTATTGTTATTAGGTATCGCCACATCGATTAGAGTTGTTTGTCTTGTTATTTTATTAACTAGCACGAGATCTGGTCTATTATGTGCTACAGTTTGGTCTGTGAGCACAGTGCGATCCCAGTATAGCTTGTAGTTGTCATTCTCTGTAGTTTGCTGGATCATATTGCGAGTGTCTTGAAGTGCTTAGCATTATTTGATCAGCTCTTTTAATGACTTTTCTACTTGTTGTTCCTCGTATATATTCTGTCATTTGACCAATGTCCCTACGCAATAGTTCAATCTTGTTTAGGAGCCGTTTCTCCCAGGGTGCAACTCTGTTATCAGTCCTTCCGGCATTAGTACCTCGTCGTGTTATGATCCTAATTCCCATTACATTAGCTGTTGCTGTTGCTGCACAGTAAATAAGCATATGCAAATATTCCAGCGTATGGGCTTGTACGAAGTAATTGGGTAGGACTTCAGTATTTATAATTCGTAACAGAGCACCTAGTTTTTTAGAAGAGTTTATTTTTGGTAGCGGTGGTCTGCTTTTTAAAATCATATGCTTACACGAGAAATTATGAAGAAAATTCAAGGAAGAGTCAGAAAAATTATTTCTGTATAAGGCTGTAAATACTGGCCGTCAATGAAATCAGTTTTTGTCTAAAATTTTGCAGACCAACGTAACGAATACTCATTAACTGGAGATTTAGTCAATCTTCGTCGAGCCCCAGACAAAAATCCTCATCAATTTCATGAATAAGTCATGAGTTTTTTAAATACTATTTCAAATCACATTGAATTGAACACATAACATAAGAAAGTTAAAAGAAATAAAAAAAAATTTTCCAACAAGCTCTAACCATATTTTTGGCAGGTCTAATAGAACCCCTAGGATCAACAATTCCATCCATGAGACCACCGAATCTTGCTCTTGCTATCCGATATATTCAGAAAAAAAAAATATTAGATATCTCTAATATAAAATCTCTAATAAAAAAAATATAATGCAACACTAATAACATTTAACGGGTCTTTACCCAAATATTTTAGTGGCTCAAAACATGTATACCTAGTTACACTGATAATGGAATATAGATTCCGAAAACGTTTTGTAATTGTGATATAGCCCTTTTGGGTATTTTATTATATACCTTTTATAAATGATTTTAAATAAAAATTGTTTGATATATAAGTTTCTTCTATTGTGAAAAATATGGTAAATGCTTCATGGTAACTGCTTTTCTTAATCAATGCTGCGATCTGTAATAACATATTGTACTTTATTATTTGTTTCAAACAATTTAAGTGCAAAAAAACATGTAAAAGTTAATTAAATAATAGATAATTTAATCAGTACACATTATATATAAAATGTTTTACGTTTAGCTAAATAAATCTTATCTATTGATCTACTTAACACTGGTTTTCTTCTGTTTCAGGTACGTCAATCAGATAACCACCAGCTGGGAAAGTGCATATACCTTCACAGGTTTTTATAATTGCTTTAAAAAAATCACTCTTTAATTTAATCGATCTTTTAATCCTTTTGTGTTTGTGAATTTTTTTCATTGGATTTTTAAAATAACAAAATAAATATATAAAATTTGGCTGATAAATCCCAAAAAGTCACTGTTTGGTGTGGATTTTAAGCTGAAGGCGTCACCAGGCCATATTTTTATGAAAACGGAAATTACAAAAAATAGACATTGGCCAGGCCCAACCCAAATTGAAGATTCTACACGATCGATTTAAGGGCATGGTAATCTCACATGAGAAGCCTTGTTTAGTATACAGGTGCTAGTACAGAGATGCAGAGATATAAATCAAAATGTGTATATTTGTGCAATCGATTTTGAAAAAGCTTTTGACAAAGTCCGACATAACAAAATGCTAGAAATATTGAAAACAGCTGGATTGGACGATAAAGATCTACGAATAATTACAAATCTATACTGGCATCAAGTGGCAAGAATAAAGGTTGAACAAGAACTGTCGGATGAAATAAATATAAAAAGAGGAGTGAGACAAGGCTGTATATTGTCGCCTTTACTTTTTAACTTCGGAGGAAATATTTAAGGAAGCCTTAATGGAGACAACCGAAGGTATTATTGTGAATGGAATAACCGTCAACAATATTAGATATGCCGACGATACCTTAGTCCTTGCCAATTGCGGAGAAGACCTTCAAAATCTAATGAACAAAATAAAACAGACTTGTGATCAGTATGGATTAAAACTCAACGTTAAGAAAACTAAATATATGATAGTTAGCAAACAAAATTTTATACATGATGACGGTATAAAAGTCGGAGATGCCACACTGGACAGAGTAGAGAAACTCGTGTATCTCGGCAGTAATATCAATGAGAGCTGGGATCCAACCGCAGAAATTAAAAGCCGAATAGAACAAGCCCGAGCTGCCTTTGTAAAAATGAGAAACGTACTTTGCAGTCACGATCTTAGCATTGACCTTAGAGTTCGTATGATACCTTGCTACATCTTTCCTGTCCTGCTGTATGGAGTAGAAGCGTGGACCCTAACTGAGGCTATGCTTAAACGCTTGACAGCCTTTGAGATGTGGGTATACAGACGACTACTGAAAATAAGCTGGGTCGACAAAGTTAGAAATGAGGAGGTCCTTAGACGGCTGAACCAAACAACACAACTGGTCAATATAATAAAGAAATGCAAGCTGGAATACTTCGGTCATATTATGAGACACCCTGAAAAATATGATCTTTTACATCTGATCATTCAGGGAAAGATCCAAGGTAATCGTGGTCCTGGTAGAAGAAGAACATCATGGCTGAAAAATCTAAGGCAATGGTATGGAAAATCAACTACATCGTTATTTAGAGCTGCTGTCAATAAAGTCACGATAGCGAATATGGTAGCCAACATGATATCCAACGATCGATAACGGTCATGGAACTAGAAGAAGAAGAATCTCACATGGAGATGATGTGAACTGGCCACCGAGATCGTACGATTTGATTCCGTTAGACTTTTTCTTATGGGATTTCCTTAAATCTTAAGCAAAGGCACAGGGGACATTTGAACAGTATTATATGCCATGTATTGTATAGTGCTATAGAGAGGCCTTTCAAACGAATAAAAAATTTCTATGTCTCACACACTTTATTTAAAAATCTTCTCAATCAATAACAAGTTCTTGAATTGTCTTGTCTGAATAAGGTCTATCTTTTTGATCATAAAACATTGATTTTATGTTCTTTGTTAACGTAGAACTATTGCTGATTTATTATAACTGTGAATGATTTATTATTAATATGTAGTATTGATAGAATAAACATTATTTCTGATATCCATTTATTTAGTTTTCTTCATATTTAAACGTAAATCATGTCGGTGACTAATTTTCAGTTAAAGAGAAACCATTTCGGTGATAAACTCTCAGGTCGTCGCAAATTGTGACGCAAATTGGTGAGATGAGATCAGGAGGTTAACATTAGGAGATGAGTGACCTAATATTAATTTATGTATTTATGGATTATTTTACCAATCTATAAATACTCTACTGTTTCTATAATAGTTATAAATATTTTCGATATTTTACTTAAGAATACCTTAACAACTACAGCTATTCGGCCCCCCAATTGAACCAGAGCAGTAGTTGAATCTCTTCTTCTTGTAGTGAATATCCGTTTCGAATGTTGGCGATCATCATAGCAACCTGTATTTTGCAAATTGCTGCTCTGATTAGATTTGTAGTTGTTATGTTGAACCACGTATGTATATTTTTCAGCCAGGAAACAGACTAGTATGAAAAAGGTGGAGTTTAGAACAGTTCTCTTAGATAAGCCGTTGTCTTGAATATAAGTTGTGGAAGTCGTTGAATTCATGAGTACTTTAAAACGACAATCAGTTCTTCTTCTTGTAGTTCCTTCTCCTATCGAAGGTTGGTTGTCATCACAGCTATCCGTACCTTCTTGGCGGTTGCTCTGAAAAGATCTACCCTTAGGTTTCTTAGCCAAGAAATTCGTCTTCCTATGGATCTTTCACCCTTAATTTTACCTTGCATTATGGACTTTAATATCTCATATTTCGCACCTCTAATAATGTGGCCTAAATATTCCAGCTTTCTTGTTTTGATGTGCTTTATGACCTCGCAATTCTTTTGTAGCCTTCTTAACACTTTTGCATTTGTAACTCGTTTGGTACATGGTATTTCCAAAATCCTTCTATAGCACCACATCTCAAATGATTAAAACTTTATTTTTTTATAACGAGTTTATTACAGCTGCCGCCGTTTCTCGCAACCTAGCTTCCAACGCTTGCGATCGTTCCAGTCATCTACTTGTAGACCCCTATCTTCCATTGCACCTTTTACTTCTTGTCTCCACGATCTTCATGGTCTTCCCTTTTTCCTGCGGTTGGTGGGGATCCACTGTAATATTCTCTTTGGCCATCGTTGATCATTCATCATTTCTACATGGCCATACAATTTCAAACTTTTGCATTCTATAGTTTCCAGGATGTCAATGTCTATGCCCATACGCTCTCTGATTTCAGTATTCCTTACTCTATCTCTTCTAGTGAGTTGGCAACATCTTCTCCAATAATTCATTTCCATTGCTTTTATTTTGAATGCGTCATTTTTATTTATTACCCAAAGCTCTGAACCATATGTAGCAATGCTTTCTATGATACTTTTGTATATCCTAATTTTTGTGTTTCGGGTGATGTGGTTATTCCAAAGTATACTATTCAGTTGACGTATTGCTGAATTTCCTTGACCAATTCTAGTAGCTATTTCTTTTGTATTCCAACCATTGTTTGTAATGTTTACACCGAGATATTTATAGCTATCAGTATTTTGAATTTGTTTGCTTCTAGTTCTAAGTGCTTTCCTTCACCTCCTACTACTACGTACTCTGTTTTTGATGGATTAATTGATAAGCCCCACTTAATATATTTTTCGTAACATGTAGTGGATATCATCTTGATCTTCTGCAAGTATTACTTGGTCATCAGCAAAATGCAAGCTGTATAGTGTATGGTCTCCAATTTTAACACCCATAGGTTCACATTTTCTTTTCCAAATATCCAAAAACCCCTCCAAATAAATCTTAAAGAGTGTAGGTGCAATGCAGCAGCCTTGGCGAAGTCCTTTGGTCACTTTTATCTTTTTTGTCACTTTTTGTCCAATCTTTATTACACTCGTCATATTATCGTACAACTCCCTTACAGCATTAATGTAAATCGGTGGAATATTCTTGTCTTCTAGCAACTGCCATAGCTTGGCTATTGGGATACTGTCATACGCTTTTTGAAGATCAATAAATACCATGTGTGTCTCCATATTATGTTCCAAACGCTTTTCTATTGTTTGTTTTAGACAGAACACATTGTCTATACAAGAACGACCAGTACGAAAGCCACTCTGATCTTCAGCGTCTTCCCAACAATCTTCAATTCGGCTTTTAATTATCTTCCCTTAGACTCTACAGATTGAGTTAGTTACATTAAGCCTTCGGTAGTTCTTACAATCTTTTCTGTCGCCTTTATTTTTGTATAGATTGCTGATATATGCTGTTTTCCATTCTGGGGGAATAAATTCTCTTCTTAAGAATAAATTAAAAGTATAAGCCAATAGCTGAAATAGTTTGTTAGGGCCATATTTAATCAGTTCAATGGGTACTCCTCTCAGTGCTGGAGCCTTTCCATTTTTCATAGCGTTGGCGTGTTTTTTAATTTCTTCTGGTGTTATTTCAGTTTCTTCGCACTAGAAAATATCATATTTTTGGTAAAACTTCTTTATATAATCCAGTTTTAGTGTTTAGTTTTCCATTCCATACAACAAAGTTGAGAACACATAGCATCTTAAGGCTCTTATCATGAGCTCCAGAGAAAGGTCTCGAATAACAAACATTGTTTTCATTTTTTATAAATGCTTGTCTTGCAATTTCAATGCGTGTCCTTATTTATCTACCTTGGTCGTTGTTTTCGTTTACCCAGGTTCCCAGATATTTATAGTTATTTACTCTTTCTACTTGTTTTCTTCTAGATTGTCTGCAAAGACAGCGGTGTCGTCTGAGAATCTTATGTTGTTCAAGATGTTTCCGTTTATTAATATACCCTGTTGTTCCTCTGATATTGCACCCTTAAAAACAGCTTCGCTGTATAGATTGAATAACAATAGGGACAGCACGCAACCCTGTCTTTTGATTTCTATAGTTTCTGTATCGACATTTTCGATTCTAACCTTTGCTTTTTGATTCTATTACAGATTGACAACATATTGACAAATAACAAATGAAAGAGGATACCAAAACAACATTGAAGAAGAATGGAATGTCATCCAAATGACAATTACAAATATGGCTAAGTAACCATATAGGTAAAACCTCAAGCAAAAGAAATGAGGAATGATTTGACCAAGATTGCCAACAAGTAATAAATAGCAAAAATATAGCTAGATAGAAATGTCTACAAAGGGATTCCCGATTGAATAGAAGAGTATATTAAGAACTCAGAAAAGATGCAAAGAAAATATGTAGAAGGAAAAAGAGAGAAATGTTGAATAGAAAAATACAACAAATTACAGATTATAAAAACAGAAGCGTGACTAGATAATTTTACAAGGAAACCAAGCAATACACCCTAGGATACATGACGAGATCAACAGTTTGCAAAGACAAAAATGGGGCAATTATCAGCAAGAAGTAGGAAATAAAGAAAAGTTGGAAGAAGCATTTTCAAGAGCTGCTAAACCTAGAAAAAGAACAAAACGAAGATGAAGAAAGAATTCACCACACAGCAGAACAACTAGTTGAGCAACCAACATTGGAAGAAACGATAATTGTAATAAAACATTAAAAAAATAAAGCACCTGGCACAGATGGAATAACTGCAGAACTGATAAAGAATGGTGGACATGCGCTATGGAGGCGTATTCATAAACTAATCGACCGCATATGAACACTAGAAGTCATCCCAGAAGATTGGAAAGTAGGAATCATAATTCCTATGTACAAAGGGGGACTCAAACGACTTTGCAAAAATTATAGAAGCATATTAGTTTTAAATGTCTACAAGATATTATCAGGAATTATATACAGGAATCGTTTTCGGAGGAAATGATTCGTGAATAGCAATGTGGCTTTAGACCAAAGAGGTCAACTATAGACCAAATAGATATGTTAAGAGGTATACATGAAAAATGTATTAAATATAACATACCTATTTAGAACTTATATATCGATTTCAAACAGGCGTTTGATGAAGTAGATCGACAAAAGATGTTAAAGCAACTATCTATGGTAGGGATACCCAATAGGTTGGTTAAACTTATACGAATGACTCTGGAGGGTTCCAAAGCTATGGCGAGAATAGATGGAGATATGACGCAGGCCCTTGATATTGAAAATGGAGTTAGACAAGGTGATGCCTTATCAACAACACTTTTTAATCTTAACTTTATAAGCTGTTGTTAGAAAACTGGATATAAACGGCTGTATTAATACAAGATCAATGCAAATATGCGCATATGCGGATGATGTTTCCATAATAAGCCGCAACAAAAAGGGTATTAAGCGACAAAGTTATAGAACTGAAACGAGAAGCTGCTACGTTTGGTCTATATATAAATGAAAGCAAAACAAAATATATGGAGTGCACAAAATCGAATCAACATGAGAATCTGAAGGTAGACAACCATACCTACAAATATGCCTCAACTTTTCCCTACCTAGGCTCAATAATAAATGACAACAACGCAACAACATCAGTCAAAAAATACAAGCACGGATTCTTAGCGGTAATAAGTGCTTATATGCATACAAAGACTTAGTGAAAAGTAAGTTACTGAATCGTGAGTCTAAGTTAGACCAATGGTAACATATGGTTCATGGAGAATTAAAATGAACCACGAGCTGGATGAACTAATGCAGAGCACAGATATTGTTAGATTTGTGTCTAAACGGGCTTGGTCATCTAGAAAGAATACCAGATAATATAGATATAAAAAATAGTAGTAGAGATGAAAGTCCCAATGAAACAGAACAAGAGGAAAGCCCGTAAAAGAAGGATCGACGACGTAGAGAGGGATCTTAAAACCATGAAAATCAGGCAGTGGCGAAGAAAAATGTCAGACAGTGCAGAATGGAAGAACATTTTTACGAGTTTTACGAGTTTCTGCCTGCAAACCTGACTAGGTTTTTTGGAAAACCAAGTTTCTGCATCGCTGTCCACAGTCTGGCCCTGCATACTCTATCAAATGCTTGTCTAAAACAATTTGATGTTGCAAGGATTTTGTAGGTGGTGTTTAGGAGTGTTATTCCCCGGTAGTTAATACATTCATCTGGCATTGTTTCTTCTCGCCAAATGTCTTGAATTAGCTTGTATATATAACTGTACAACGCTTCTCCTCCATGTTTTAAGCACTCTGCGGGTATACCATCGCTACCTGGTGTCTTATTATTTTTAAGTTTATTAATTTCTGTGATATTTGAATTGCCAGGAGATTCAAGATTGTCTGGCGCCTTTTGTGCTAGTTCATTTAGCGTTACCCAGGGTGCACGTGTAGTGTTCTACTACGGACGCGAACTAGCTTTACACCCCGCTTACTGGTTACCAGCTTTGAGTCGTATAGCTCCACCACCCATCCGCCGGGAACATGCCCTTGTCAGAGAATTTACAAAAATTAATACTGATCCTGAGCTCCGCTCCCCAGAGACATAAATAGGCTCCGTTCAAGACACCCGCCTCTAAAAACAGCAAAAAGGCTAGTAGATCAAAACTTTAATGTAACTGAACGGTGGAGAGAACAATGGGAGAATAACGCTGCACCAGCTAACTGGAACATGCCATGTATTACAAGCAAACCTGAGGACTTCAACCAACCGAGACGAATTTGGACCACACTCAATAGAATAAGGACGAACTGTGGCAGATGTTCCGACTCACTTTTTAGATGGGGAAAAATACAATCACCAAATTGCAACTGCGGAGCCGAAAGGCAAACAGTAAAACACATGGTAGAGGAATGCCCGATTAGATCCTATAACGGCAACCCTTCAGATTGCCTGGCTGCTACAAAAGAGTCAATCGAATATATTTATAATCTAGATGTTTGTTTGTAGAATAATATTTTTGTATTTACTGTTGTTTGTAATTTATATAATTTATATTATATGTATATATATATATATATATATATATATATATATATATATATATATGAACCTGTGATGTAGCCATACCCTAAATAAATAAATAAATAAGTTTATTAATTGCCTGTATGTACCTCTATGTTTGATGTATTTCTGCTAGATTGGTCGTTCAATAGTTGATAGAAGTATTTCTTCCAGGTTTTTAGGATTTCCTTGTCATCAGTGATAAGCTGCCCGCTGTTGTTTTGAGGGAAGTTTCCTGCTCTTGCTTGGTACCCGGTCTTGATATCTGAGAACCCTTTGAAGAACTGCTTCGTTTGTTTGTTCTTTCTTTTTTCTTTTATATCTCTGATTATTTGTTCCTGATACTCTCTCTTCTTCCTTTTCATTAGTTTTCTTGTCTCTGTTCTTCTTTGTCTATACATTTCATTGTCGTTGTGCGAGGGGCTTTGTAGCCTATTTCTTCTAGCCATATTTCTTGCTGTTATGAAGTTCAGGCAATCATCATCGAACCATTTTTTTATTGTTTTCTTTTTGTGTCCTACTATTTCATCTGATACGCTAGTCAGAGCTAATTTGATATTTTTCCAAGCTGAGTCTGTTGTTATAGTCTTCTATGTTCGAGCGATTTTTATAGCCTTTTGAAATTTTTGTTCTATCAATGTTGATTGCTCTTTAAGTATTGTGGGCAGTGTACATTAAATAAACTTCTCTCTATACAAATAACTTGTGTGTGATTCCAAACGTCGAGTGCAATAAACTTTGCTTTTCCTAAAATAAGCGAGCTAATAAATAATTTACGATTTCAGTCGGCTTCTTGTAGTAATTGATATCGTCGGTATTCTTTAGATAATGATATAAATGACTTCGTTATAATCCAAATGGTGGAATTGTACCAGATATCTGTTTGTAACAAGCTGAGATCTTCCGTAAACACGAAGGCGACTACACGCAGAGCTGCTTACTAGAATATAATTACAAAAGGGTCACTGTATGTCGAAGAGAGATGCTGGTGATCGTTACATTTGTAAACTGACTACTATTCGCGGCTTGATTGATTATGAAGTAATTAAAACATCCACTTATCAATGCATAAGAGAAGAAATAATCGGAAGTTGATTGTATAAACTTTATACATCCACAAAATGCTTCTATTAAGTTCCATTGCCTCTTTGTTAAAGTAGTATTATTATTCCGTCTCTTTCTAGATCCACGTTACTCCTGTTTTTTTTGATAATTTTATCTGCTATTTCCTTTTTCTCCGGACTATTCTATTCTCCGGTCATTTTCATTCGGTATGTTTGAACTGACTATAAAAGTTGTACCTGTAAGTAATAAAAAAATGAATAATGAACAGTAATAATTATTTACTACATATAGCTTTGCAATATACCTATAGTAGTTGTCTTATCATTGCTATGAGAGTCCGACTAATTTGTTCCAGCAACTTTGCTATTATTATTGCCACCTTCTGCACTATTTACTTCATCTAATAAATGTTGAAGATCTTCTTCTGTATCTATTTCATTAACACAATAGAATCCGATAGAACTTTTATTTTTGACCCAAACATTGCTTTGTAGGGAGACTGTTTTATTCCTGCATAAAAGGCCTGTTTTTTATTAATTGAATAAATTTAAGGCCTTCAGACCATTTAGATGTATTATTTGTTTGCATCCACGTTATTAGCATATCCTGAATATCACGATTAGCCGTTTCGACGCTTCCTTGCTACTGACTATGCCGAGGCTTTCCATGAGCAATTTTTAAGTCCGGTCACATAATTTCAGCTAATTTATTACTTTGTTAATAAACTCACGGCCATTATCCGATTGGAGTATTGAACTGTAGCTACTTCATCTGCCTTCTTTGAAGTTAAAGATCTTAATCGCACGAATTTTGTAAGATGATGATCCTGATATACAAAAGTGAAACGAAATGGCCCATCAGCTTCGTATTGCATGTCGATCAAATCAACTTGACACTGACTATTCATTTCAGAAAATATAAGTTTTACAACAGGGCCTTTTCTTTTTGAAAATGTGTTTTTGCTGACGGGGTATGCAAAATTTTAAAAAAGTGTTAGTAATTCTTGTGTTATATTTTTGTATTTATCGTTTAAAAAATTTAACATTCTTGTTCTTCCTCCATGGCCAACACTTAAATGTGCTTCGTACAGAATATCAAATAATTCCTCTTTTTTTACGTAATATAAAAATTTCGCCTTGCCTTCTTGCAACGGAACAATAAGTTTGAAATCATTTCCCACATTCACTTCATCGTATTTGGCCAAACGTCGATATGACAACGCTGTTTTCTTAACTTGCCCTTTTGCTTATTTCACTTGATTACAAATTAAATCATATTTTTTAAGAGATAAATAAGCACTGTTGTCATCCCTTTTTGTGGAAATAATTTTATCAAGATTATCGTAAATCCGGCCTTTAAATTCATTGGACACTTTGGATATTTGGATAGTTTCACTTTCAAATAACAATACTTCTTGCACGAATGCCAGTTGATTACGCATCAAAACAATGTGTACTTTAACAGAATACTTGTGTTAATGTCGAGATTAGCCAGTGAATGTCCGATTGAAGGCAGAAGATTAACTCGATAATATTGATATTAACCTGATTTCTGACGTTAACATTTCTGTGTAAAGGGTGTCAAGGCCTCATCAATGTACATATTTAATATTATTGGAGATATACAGCGTCCCTGTGGGAGTCTTTTAGTGATCAGGAAGCCTTCCGATATTTTATTTCCTAATTTAATTTTAAAGACAGTATTTACTGTACAGTTTTTTCAGAGCATCATTGAGAGTACTTCCCATAGTTTAATAATGGGTATTGTGTCATATGATTTCGATAAATACACCATTAGTAATGTACCGTGCTAAGGTGATGATGATTATGAAGAATTAATCTTAGGACAGTGGTACACAAGAGTCTCGAAGAATGCGTTACTTAGTACTGGTAGATCATTGGGTAGATCATTCTTAAAGATGAGTAGAAGTAATGGATTTTGACAAGAGCTATGAGTCATGCCGATTCAGTACACAAGTTTGCCTGTTATTCTCAAGGTCATAGCTCTTGTTACCCCCCTTTCAGACGAGGATACTGTATCCGAGATACGCGTATCTGAGACGCAGATATTACATAGACTCAAATGGAGCTTTTCACACGGGACGCGCGAGTGATACAGTATGCGAGATACCGAATGCGTATGCCAGATACAGAAGAAACATTACGTTAAATGAACGCTTTCAGACACAAATTCTGTATCTCGCATACAGTATCTCAGATACAGTATCCTCGTCTGAAAGGGGTCTAAGAAAGGGGTCTTAAAATCCATTACCTATAACACAAGAAAGGATAGAGATATCCAAAAGGAACCAGGGAAGAGAATAGCTCTTCAAAAGAACCAGGGCCTCACTGTTTTTGCCACTTTGCCATTTGCCAAACATGGCAAAATTCACTAAATGAAACTATATTCAAAAATACACACATATAATCATCATCCAGTCTTCTGCGTCCAGAGTTGAACATAGGCCTGCCCTAATTTCTTCCATGCTATACGCTCATGACATCTGCGACTCCTGCCACAGATGTTATATCCTCCGGCCTCGAATCTTTCAAAGCTGTGAATAGTATTTTGGGGTAAAGTAATGATGTTCCCAGAGATGTCTTGGTAATCGTAAGTGGTTCTCAGATTTGACAAAAAAAAGATTCTTCTTCTTTGAGTGCCTCTCCTATCGGAGATTGGATATCGTTATGGTGATTCTAATTTTATTAACTGCTATTTTGAATAATTCGTTAGTGGTACAGCCAAACCACTCTCTTAAATTTCTTATCCAGGACATTCTTCTACGGCCTGGATTTCTGCGTCCTTGGATCTTTCCTTGCATTATATTTTGTATAGTTCAGGCTGTGAGGCCGCTCCCGTTGGGAAAATGTTTCTGATTCGGTTTCTTCGCGGATTCCGGTTCAAAAATGTCCCCTTTAAACAAATCTGAAGGGTGCCGGCGAAATTTTTGGGCAGAAATTGTTTAAACAATTTTTTTTAAACAAATTCCAAAAATAATTTTTTTTTAATCTGGAAAACATTTTTTTAGGTTTTTTGGGTCATTTTAAACAAAAAAGGTCTCTTGTCATTTTTCTCTAAAGTTGATAGTTTTCGAGTTATAAGCGATTTAAAGTCTGAAAAACGCGAAAATACGCATTTTTGAGGCTTGAAAACACATATGTAAATTATTATTTTGAGGTTACAAGTGTCTAATTAAGTTTAACATTCAACTTCAGATTGTGAAGAGTTCGGGCTTATTTTAATTTAGACCGTTGTTTTTTAATTGTGCGTACACTCGATTTTTCAGCCGCCGCGGCGCGGCGCGCTATCGTGCGCCTCTATCGTACTTATGCATAGTTTACATATACTTACACATACTTACAAATAATTATTATTTATTGAGTATATATTTATTTATATCAATTGAGTTATAATATAAATTTCGTAAAATATAAACTACATTTTATTTAAAGTCTAATAATAGTTACATAAAATAATTGTACAAAAGATTGTTAAATAACACACTAATATCACTCAGTAAAAGTATCTTTGTTTTCACAAAAATCTAAATCACATCCACATAATGGTACACAGTTACATGATTTTTCTTGCAGTTGCAAGCATTAGTTTTGCAAGTCTTTTTGCATTTGCACGGTTTCACCAGTGTTTCTGGTAATGGGTTTTGAGTTATGAATCTTGGTAATAACCCACCACTATCAGACATATAATATCCATATTGTGTAAAATCGAGAGTTTGATAGCCAGAATATATGGCATTTCGCCAAATATATGTTTGAGCGAAAGCTCTTAACAAGTGTTGGTAAAGTGCGTCAGAGGTACAAGGTATATTGGCTAGATTAATTCCTAAGCCACATGATCTGTTAAGAATTGTTTTTCTTGCATCGTTTACGGATTCTCCCATTTTGCCTATTAACTGCAAGTACAGTTTTTCTAGTGTTTTAAACTGTGTAATGTCAAACGCACTTATTCCAAACACAGAAAGTGCTCCTAATATAGTTTTTCTGAATCAATGAAATCCAAAGCCTTTTTTTTCGTACCTACTTTGCTTGTTGTGTCGCAGCCTGTAATTGCATGTAATGCTGGTAAGATTTCGCACACTGCTGGTGAAAGAAACTCAGCTGCAATGTGACAAGCTAGAATTCTTGATTTCTGGCTATGTATATGGAAATATATACCTTTGCAACCTATTGATTTAAAAAAATGCCAGAAGTGCACTCCTAATACAAAAACGTCGGTATCCACGCTGTGAATTATTATCTCAGAATCCGTTGGAAACTTGTATATTGCGTTCGAAAAAATTCTTGTATCAGCTTCAAGATGGTTGCTTTGTAATTCAGGTATTTCAAACATAGTATGCCCTACTAGTTGATAACACTTTTCCACATCAGGAAACCCGCCAGAAATGAATATATTTTGATCATTATTTAAAAGAAACGTATTTATGAGAATTCTGACATAAAAATTTGACTAGTTCAAGTTTATTTTTTGGGTTTGACATAAAAGCTTTAACATTAGTAGGAACTTTCGTTTCTGCGTTTTGAATGATTGCCTCTAAAGCATTAGTATCGTTGGCTCTCAGTAAACTTTCTAAATATTTGATACTAAGATCATCGTATCTGTCAAACACCACATGTATTCGAGCAACCTTTGAATCTTTAAAAAACGATGTAATGTACTTGTAAAAAACAACTGCAAAATCACCAAAAGTACGATGTTTCCCTAATTGGAGTAAGTGTATAAGAGCCATACCATCAAAAATATGTATTTTTTGGAATGGCGACATTGAGTGTAACGGAGATCTCTCTCTCTCTCGCTCTCTCTCTCTCGCTCTCTCTCGCTCTCTCTCTCTCTCTCTCTCTCGCTCTCTCGCTCTCTCTCTCTCTCTCTCTCTCTCTCTCTCTCTCTCTCTCTCTCTCTCTCTCTTCAATCCTGACCCCCCAGGCGGAGTGTAGTGGTCGACGTGATGTCGTGTATTGTCCGTCTCCAGAGATATCTGTCTCTGGTCATTTCTTTTAATTCATGCATAGGTCTTTGGCATATTCCTGTAATTTGATATATCCATCTTGTTGGGGATCTTCCTCGTGATCTTCGGCCATCTACCTTTCCTTGTATTATGAGTCTTTCCATGTTTTCTGTGTTTACTCTCATAACATGACCAAAATATTTTAATTGTTGGAGATGGACTTTACTAGAGAGTCGTTGGCTAACTTTTAGCTCTCTTAAAATTGAATTATTTGTTCTACGGTCGGTCCAAGGAATTACTAACATTCGTCTCCAATAGAACATTTTAGTGGCGTCTATCTTTCTTCTCTCCGATTGTCTCAGAGTCCAAGATTCACATCCGTAGGTCAGTATTAGGAATATTAAGCAGTTGATCAACCTCATCTTTATCGCTCTTGAAATTTGACAGTCCTTCCATATTTTGGTTATTTTTGCTGTGGAAACATTTGCTAGATCACATCTACGTTTAATCTCTTCTTGTAATGACCCTGTGTTTGTGATTAATGATCCCAGATATAAGTATGAGCTCACAACCTCGAACAGGTCAATTGTGGTTATGTGTGGATGATTGTTGTCTAGTCTATCCACTATCATGATCTTTGTCTTTGATATGTTTAATTGCAGACCAAATATTTGACTTTCGTTTTCGATCAGTCGTATAAGTTCTATCAGCTCTGCTTGACTATTTGCAAGAAGGGCTGTGTCATCTGCGAAACGTAGGTTGTTTAGTTTATGACCATTTATTGAGATGCCCTTTTGGATTCCCATTTATTGGAACGAAGATGTTGCAAGTGAATTTTGATTACAATTGCTACGACTTTCTATTTCATTCATTAAATTGGATTTCACTGATTTTTTGAAAAAACCTTCAAAGCCAGCTAGAGATTTCGGATAATCTAGTAATTCAAAATTAGCAAAGTATTCCGCTGTAAATCCTCTTTGATTCAGCAACATTAGAATCTGCCCAATGACAATAATTAATACCTACATAAATAAATTATGGAAAAAACTATATTAATAAACTTCAAGTATTTGTTCGGATTTTTTTGCGTAAGTATATGTAAACTATGCATAAGTACGATAGAGGCGCACGATAGCGCGTCGCGCCGCGGCGGCTGAAAAATCGAGTGTACGCGCATACTTAACAATTAAAAAACAACGGTTTAAGTTAAAATAAGCCCCGATTACTCTTCACAATCTTGAAGTTGAATGTTTAAACTTCAATTTAGACACTTGGTAACCTCAAAAATAATAAATGAAATGAGGTTGAATGCTCGAATAAATGAACTTTGAAAATAAGGCTATTATCGAGCACAGGTTAATTAAATCAAGCCCAAGTACTTTCGCTTAAAATAGCATCTTCAGGGGCATCTGAAATAAGCCAAGAAAACGTTTTTTAGATGAAGTAAATTAGTTAACTTCGATAAAAAACTCGAAGTTAATGGATGAAAAAAAGTTTTTGAGATTAACGTTTTAGACTTACTTCGTCAAAATAAGAACTATCCGGCAAGCGTAGGATGTGGAAACATTAAAACTAACATAAATTATACAAAACACTACACTAAAACGAGGACAAACAGTTTAAAATTACTTCTACGCTACATTCTCTGTCAGTTTCTGGAGGGATAATGATCTAAGTGGAAATGATACGGTGACATATGACATATGACAACTTTGATAGGCAGTCAAAGTTATGGATCTGTGATCAGCAAATATTGAAATTCTGTATAAGTTGTCGTTGGCCAAAGGTCCAACTAGAACTACTACTGAAAAATCAGCTGATGACGTATGACATGTAGAATATTTTGATTTAAACTAGATTGCATAATCCAGATCTCACACTCACACCCGTCTGTATTAATAAGGTTGTAGGTTTGAGGCTAAATGAAGTGTACATAAAGTGTGAATGAAAGAAATAGACCAAACGATCTATTGGACAGTGGGTAGTTGACTACAATAAAATGGTCTACCTTATACTGTCAATATTGCAAAATGAGAAGAAAATTGACTATAAAATTGAAATATTAAAATTAGATCAGAATTGAAAGCAGTGTGTAAATGGGTATAGTTCAAGTAGTTCAGTTAAACCTCAAGCCAATGGGGGAACTATAAACTAATATGTAATAGCATTACTAAAGACCAACCGACCAACAGGTGTTGAAATATAAACTGTGGAATTAGTATATGTAGGTTATGCAGAGATATGAAGAGTGAAATCAACTCCAACTGTGGATCAATTGAATCTGAGCAAGCTAGTTGTGTAAATTGTTAAATACAATAGTAATGCTGATCAGAGCTTGAAATTGGTAGATTCTTAATGTATATTATCCATTAACTTCGAGTTTTTTATCGAAGTTAACTAATTTACTTCATCTAAAAAACGTTTTCTTGGCTTATTTCAGATGCCCCTGAAGATGCTATTTTAAGCGAAAGTACTTGGGCTTGATTTAATTAACTTGTGCTCGATAATAGCCTTATTTTCAAAGTTCATTTATTCGAGCATTCAACCTCATTTCATTTATTATTGACTATGGCAGTCCTGGTTGATTCTTACAGAAGACTATCCTGCAAGAGAATGATCACATTCTTGAACATTTGGTTCGTTAGGCAGTGCATTTTACATCAAGTCACTCCTACTTTTGCCAAGGTTAAAACATCAAGAAACGTACCTGACAAGGAAAGACAGATTTTGGAGAAAAAGATCCTGAAAAGAGAACTTAAGAAGCACTATACAAAACTTCATTATATTAATATAAATCTTAAGATTACTTATAACCAAATTTTACAACAATATCATTGGTTTCTTGTCAATGACTCCTTCAACAACATAGAAGATGAGGTCTCCCGTCTACAATCCACTAAGAAGAGATGTCTCAACAACAAACTAAACCGTTTGATTTTACAAAAACAACAAAGAAACAACTCAACACTTATGCATAAGTATTCAGATCATCAATTTCATCCTAGAGTCTTAAATCTCAGTAACACCAACTTTTCACAGGAGGAATTGTATTTTTTAGGATTAGGCCTTAAGTTTTCTTGTCAGAATTTTAGGTTAAATGACTCAGTGCTGGGAGGATTTGCAGTGGAGCTGGACACGCTAATAGAAGGTATGACAAACAATGCTGACATTAAACAATATTTGAGAAATTCTTGCATTAGCTTACTTCAACAACAACAATGTAAGTACAAACGTAATTTTCATAGAAATCATCATTCTTTTAAAAAACATAAGGATTTGCTAAAATCAATTAAACAAAAAATCGATAGAGATTCTCTAGTCCTTAGCAAAGCTGATAAGGGAAATTGTGTTGTAATTTTAGAACAAACTCAATACATAGAAAAAGTAGAATCTTTTCTGTCAGATAATAATTTTGTAGTTTTGGAAAAAAATCCACTTAACACCTTTATTAATAAAACAAAAGCAATGGTTAAATTGTTTAATGATACTATCTCTAAATATAACAACAGAAAGTTAATTGTATCTAACCCTATAACACCTAGGTTATATGGACTTCCTAAAATTCACAAACACAATTGTCCCATTAGGCCTGTTGTATGTTTTTGCAACACTCCAGTTTCTATGTTGTCAGAGTTTGTTTATAACACAATCCAATCTATTACTAATTTTAAACCTAAGTTCTCCATTACAAATTCTTTAGATCTAATACAACGTTTAAATAACATCAAAATAGAAGAGAGTTTTTATTTGGTTTCCTTTGATGTTTCCAATTTGTTTACTTCTGTACCAAGAGATGAAACATTACCTTTAGTACACAACCTTTTAAACAATTGCAACATACCGGCTAAAGACAGAGATGCTATCTCAACTATGCTCAAATTCTGTCTTGATCAAGACTTCTTCCAATTTAACCAAAAAATATACAAACAACCTACAGGTTTAGCAATGGGTTCTCCATTATCACCTTTTTTAGCTGATATTTTTTTGGACAGCTTAGAACAGAAATTTGTTAACAACAACAACAAAATAATTTTTTGGTCAAGGTACGTTGATGATTGTATAGCTCTGATACAAGGATCCCAAGATGATGCTTTACAGATTCTGGAAGATCTTAATAACCTTCATCCCAACATCTCTTTTACTTTGGAACCAGAATCTGACAATAAGTTGAACTTCTTGGACATGACTATATCTCGCAATAAAGATTCTCTTGAGTACAATATTTACAGAAAGCCCACCCAAACAGATCATGTTATACATGAGACATCCAACCATCCAACCCAACATAAAATGGCAGCTTTCAATAGTTATATTCACAGATTACTTAAATTTCCACTTTCAAATGATAACTTTAATGTAGAACTCAACACTCTCAAACAAATTGCTTTAAATAATGGTTATGATCCCAACATTATCCATAAGCTTCTAAATAGAGCTAAACTCAAAATTACAGAAAAGCTTGCATATTCATCACAAAGTCTTCTCCAGCAAAATGCTTCTAACAATATCAGATATTTCTCTTTTACTTATATTAGTAACATTTCTAATAAAATAGCCAAACTTTTTACTTCTACAGTTGAAAACATCAAAATTTCCTTTAAGTCACACAACACTGTAGGTTCCTTTTTAATTAACACTAAAGACAGGCTGAACACACTTGACAAAAGTGGTATTTACAAATTAAAGTGTGATGATTGTGATGCCTCTTATGTAGGCAGAACCATTAGAAAGCTATCTACTAGAATATCAGAACATTTAAAAAGACCAAACTCTTCAAGTTTTGGTCAACATTTAGAGTCTACCAAACACAATTTCAACATCAATACTGGGTCGTCTATTTTGCATGACATCAGTAGAAAGAAAAATTATTTGGAGTTGGATCTATTGGAAGATTTGGAGATCACAAAGGAAACGAATGGAAACTCTCATTGTCTTAATACTCAAATTAATTTAAACTGTACTAAATTTAAACCTATTTTTAAAAACTTTATTACAGCTTCACCTCGTAGTGGACCCAGCTCGGCTGTCTAGACTTCCTGCACTGAGTCTATACATTAAGAATCTACCAATTTCAAGCTCTGTTCAGCATTACTATTGTATTTAACAATTTACACAACTAGCTTGCTCAGATTCAATTGATCCACAGTTGGAGTTGATTTCACTCTTCATATCTCTGCATAACCTACATATACTAATTCCACAGTTTATATTTCAACACCTGTTGGTCGGTTGGTCTTTAGTAATGCTATTACATATTAGTTTTATAGTTCCCCATTGGCTTGAGGTTTAACTGAACTACTTGAACTATACCCATTTACACACTGCTTTCAATTCTGATCTAATTTTAATATTTCAATTTTATAGTCAATTTTCTTCTCATTTTGCAATATTGACAGTGTAAGGTAGACCATTTTATTGTAGTCAACTACCCACTGTCCAATAGATCGTTTGGTCTATTTCTTTCATTCACACTTTATGTACACTTCATTTAGCCTCAAACCTACAACCTTATTATTACAGACGGGTGTGAGTGTGAGATCTGGATTATGCAATCTAGTTTAAATCAAAATATTCTACATGTCATACGTCATCAGCTGATTTTTCAGTAGTAGTTCTAGTTGGACCTTTGGCCAATGACAACTTATACAGAATTTCAATATTTGCTGATCACAGATCCATAACTTTGACTGCCTATCAAAGTTGTCATATGTCATATGTCACCGTATCATTTCCGCTTAGATCATTATCCCTCCAGAAACTGACAGAGAATGTAGCGTAGAAGTAATTTTAAACTGTTTGTCCTCGTTTTAGTGTAGTGTTTTGTATAATTTATGTTAGTTTTAATGTTTCCACATCCTACGCTTGCCGGATAGTTCTTATTTTGACGAAGTAAGTCTAAAACGTTAATCTCAAAAACTTTTTTTCATCCATTAACTTCGAGTTTTTTATCGAAGTTAACTAATTTACTTCATCTAAAAAACGTTTTCTTGGCTTATTTCAGATGCCCCTGAAGATGCTATTTTAAGCGAAAGTACTTGGGCTTGATTTAATTAACCTGTGCTCGATAATAGCCTTATTTTCAAAGTTCAAAAATATCTAATAATTTACATATGTGTTTTAAAGCCTCAAAAATGCGTATTTTCGCGTTTTTCAGACTTTAAATCGCTTATAACTCGAAAACTATCAACTTTAGAGAAAAATGACAAGATACCTTTTTTGTTTAAAATAAACCAAAAAACCTAAAAAAAAACGTTTTCCAGGTTAAAAAAAATTATTTTTGAAATTTGTTTAAAAAAATTGTTTAAACAATTTCTGCCCAAAAATTTCGCCCGGCACCCTTCAGATTTGTTTAAAGGGGACATTTTTGAACCGGAATCCGCGAAGAAACCGAATCAGAAACATTTTTCCAACGGGAGCGGCCTCACAGCCTGGACTAGTAGGAACGTGTACTTTTGTCCTCTCATCAGGAGGCCTAAGTATTCAAGTTTTCTCTTTTTTATATTCATAATAACTTCTGGGTCGTTATTTATTCTGCTATTTATTTCTATATAAAAAAAAGATAAATATAGCCAATTTCAACGTAGGCAATTTACAGAAGATAAACAATGAAGTAAATATTTATATAAGGTCATGTGATGTTAAAAATATTAAGAATGATAGAAATATTATATTTTAAATAAGCACTAAATGCTTTTTCAAACAAATGAGTATAAAAAAGCTGATGTGGTCAAAATATAAGAATAATAACTTCTATTAGTGATATAGAAAATATTAGATCTATACTATACAGTATAGTTTAATTATGAAGGGGTCACTGTATGTCAAGTAAACTACTGCTGAATACGTCTATCATCGATGATTTATGATCGTCTGTATATGCATTAATTTAATATATTTAATTCATTGAAATAAAATCCGCGTAAACATATTTATTTATACATTTCTGGAATCCTTACTCACAAAAGTTGTTTATTTCTGTCATATCTATGTAACATTTTTTTCTAAATAAGTTATCTGTGTTGATTGATCGCCAGTCAAACTCATATGTATAGCTAAACTTAGTGTAGATATCTAGAATCAGGATAAAAAATTTGTTGTAGATTGAAAATAGTCACAAATACCCAGCTGTTGTATTTTTTAAAATTCTGTTATGTATATTATTATCATAATGTAATATTTAATATAAAAACAAATTAAAAATAATTTGTTTTTCGTAGCAACTTTCTTCTTCTTCTTCTTCTTAGCCTTCTGTCGTCCATGTTTGGACATAGGCCTCTCCCAACTCCTTCCATCGGTCTCTATCCTGAGCAACATATTTCCAATTTGTTCCGGCTATTCTTTTAATGTCATCAACCCATCTCATCTGTGGTCTTCCTCTTGGTCTTTTACTTTCGTAAGGTCTCCAATGTTGTATTGTAGTATTCCAACGTTGGTCTTTCTGTCTAGCAGTGTGGCCCGCGAAGCTCCATTTAAGTTTTGCAATTTTTATTGTTATTTCCTCGACTTTTGTTTTGGATCTTACCCAGTCGTTCCTCTTTTTATCTGACAGTCGTATACCTAACATTGCTCTTTCTGTTGTGGTTAGTTTATTCATGTTTGCCTTGATTAGGGTCCAGGTTTGACATCCATATGTCATGATAGGAAGGATGCATTGGTTGAACACTTTGCTCCTCAAGTATTGGGGTATTTTGCGGTTCTTAAGTATCCAACTAAGTTTTCCAAATCCTGCCCATGCTAGTCTTGCTCTTCTAGTAATTTCCGCACTTTGGTTCTCTTTGTCAAGTCTCAGGATTTGGCCTAGGTAGATATATTTCTGGATTTGTTCTATCTCACTGCCGTTTATTGTTATATGTCTGGGGTCTTCTGTGTTTGTCATTATTTTTGTTTTTTTCATATTCATTTTTAGGCCGACGTATTGGGAGCTGGCTGCTAGTTCCCCCAACATAATTTGCAGTTCCTCGAATGTGCTCGCTATAATCACTATGTCGTCAGCGAATCTGAGGTGGTTTAACTTGTTGCCATTAACGTTAATGCCATAGGTTAACCAATTTGTAGTTTTGAAGACGTCTTCTAGGGCTAGGTTGAAAAGCTTTGGCGATACATCTCCTTGTCTCACTCCTCTCTTAATGGGGATGGGATTTGTATTTTCATCTAGTTGTACTATCATAGTTGCATTTTCATATATATTATGTATTAGTTGCCTATATCTCGAGTTTATTCTACAATTATTAATAGCTTGTTCTATGGCCCACATCTCGATACTATCAAACGCCTTTTCATAGTCGACGAAGGCACGAAATACGGGTAGTTGGTATTCATTTGCCTTCTCTATCAATGTTCTCATTGTCAGCAGATGGTCTGATGTACTATATCCTTTGCGGAAGCCAGCCTGTTCAACCGGTTGGTAATTATCCATTTTGTAAGTTAACCGGTTATTAATAATTCTCATAAATAGTTTGTATACTTGACTAGCAACTTTACCGAAGAGAAATCAAAAACTTTCAATAAGCCCATGCATTTCCTCCTCTTCAATATGTTCACCTTCGTAAGAATGTAGTGGCGTCATGTAATGTGTTTGACTATTTATGTCAAATTATCTCTCTCCTGTGAGTGTTGTTTTGCTTCGGAGCATAAGTAATCAGTCACCTCGTTTATTTGGTACGACCATTGTACTGGGGATATTCCTCTGGATATTTTACCCGCTACGTTACCTTCAATTATCATTCGCTCCATGCCTTCTCTTCCTCTTTGACGAATATTAAGAATATGTTCTCTTGTTCCTCTACGTGGGACGAATTCGCATTGTTCTTGGGGAATTTGTGCTAAGAGAATTGAAGTACTTTGCTTACCAGTACGGTAATTACTGCAATCTGTCGGTGAACCTTTTTTATATATAGGAATAAACGAGAGTTTACTCCAGTCATTTGACCACTTTCCGGTATTCCAGATCTCATTGCACATTCTACGCTTATTTCCGTCCCTAATTCTCCCATTTCTTTGAGTGTTTCAGCTGTTACTCCTTCTGCTTTTCTGAATTTTAGCTTTTTAATTGTCACCTCGATTTCTGATTTTAATATCTGAGATACTGTTTCATAACTTCTTTTCCCTGTATTATTGTCTGGGTCGTCGTTAGAGAATGCATTTATGACATACATAAATAATGTCATTCTCTTCAGATTATATTATAGTATTATCATCATCACTACACTGATTTCCCAATGAAGTTATATTTAACACTATTGTTTGTTCTGTTGTAATATCGAATTTTCAGAATTTTTGTCATCTGCTGTGAAATGTGTTCTAGCTTTTTGCCAATTTTTTAATGAAATTTTTGACATCGTTTAGTTAGTTTAGAGGTATTGTTTCATACTACATATACTTTCATCTGAACGCAGATTATTTTATCCATCTGCAGCTCGTTTCGTCTCCTTTTAAACGCATTATTCTTATGATTGCTTCATAGAAGGTGTTGTTCAATGCTTCCTTTTTACAGAAATGTTCCCAGAATCGTCTCTTGGTTTTCCAGAATGCACTTCACCCTCTGTATGAGATAGTATAATGTCGTTTCCGTAAATAATTCTGCTCTATAGACACACTGTCACTAATACATCGGACTTTTAACCATCCTTAATGTGCGTATTGAGCAGTTTTTCTAGAGTGTTGAGTACAGATTATCATCAGATTTATCGGCCCCTCAACGACCCCTTAGCTTTTTCTGTCTGGTTTTATTAGGTTTGAGTATAACAGCTAACCTTATGAGCCTCCGTGCTTTTAATATGTATACCATTCCTTTTTTTTTTGTCTTTATAGAGGTGGGTTCTGGAATCTTCAAAAAACATCTCAGTCCAGAACGTCGTATGACTAACCTTAGTGCAGGATTCCGAAGCACTACATTCATTCATTCATTATTCATTCATTCATTCATTATCCATTCATCCACATCCATACTCCATTTATCAGCAAAGAGGCTCCCCGTCTCGTTCCAGGTAGCGCGTAGAAGACTCTCATCGCTCAAGTACGGCATCACTCCCAGGTGGGCATTTCCTCCTTCCTAAAAGTCTGACTTCGTATTCTTAAAGTCTGACCCACTTACGAACTCATACAGTCTGACCCACTTTTCTAGTTTCAACTTCCAGCATCTGTCCCTCTCGCCTTTGCCGTTGTCCCAACTGTCTTTCTTCCTCTTTTTTTTTCTTTATCACTGCACGGATATAGTTGTGTACCCTACTCCAACCTGCTTTATTTTCAATCATTCTCTCTTTGGATTTTCTTTCTGTAAAAGTATTAGATAAATCTTGCCCGAGCGCAGTTATTTATATGCCTCAAATGAGTTCAATCCCCATTTGATTTTGTCGTGATCTACCAGTTCTTTTGCTACACGCCAATTATCCCTAGAGCACTAAGTTATGGTCTCATGTCCAATGTTTCTAGTGGCCCCACTTTAATTTGGATGGGGATGACCTGCAGAGCTATTCAGAGATTGGCTACAATGGGGACAATGATTCCCAAGACAGACAGGCCCTGACTGTGCAGTCTGTCGTCCTCTGCTCGACACCAGTCTGGACCGAGGCGGTACAAATACCAACTTGCAAAGGGGCCCATGGTACCCGTCAACAGAACTATTCTGCTGTCGGCCGCATATGCCTATAGGACTGTGTCAGTTACCGCACTGTGGGTGATTACCGGCTGTGTTTCCTTACATGTGCTAGCAGGTGAAAGTCCAGGATTCATAGTCGTAGGGGGCGAAATTTTGGAGAGCGAGAGGTGAGAGAGAGATAAGGCTGACCGAGAGATGGCTGGCAGAGTGGGAGGCAGCAGGTGATGTGGCTTGGTGATGATGGCTTCGAAGCTGGGTGGACAGTGGGCATTGGCAGCTGGATTATTACCTGACGCAAATGCTCACAGGCCATGGCTGCTTCCGTAGCTAATTTTCATTTTAGTAGGTCATAGTCCGATCGATGCCTTTACTGTAGTCTTTTGGATACTGTGACACACACGTTTTTGGAGTGTATGCGTTGGGCGAATGAAAGAGAGTGTAACTGCAGAATGTTTGATTCTGTGAAAAGAGTTGTGGAAAAAATGATGAGTGATCAGTGGTGGTGCTGTGTTTGGTCCGTACTTTTGTATAGTGCAGAAGCGTGGACGCTAAAAGTATAGATCATGAACCAAATTGAAGCATTGGAAATGTGGGTTCATAGACGAATGCTTAAGATACCTTGGACAGCAAAGAAAACTAATGAAGAAGTACTAAGGAGCGTCAACAAATATAGAGAACTGCTAATGACTGTTAAACATCGAAAAATGTCTTATCTGGGACATATATTAAGAGGAAGTCGATATAAAATATTACAACTGATCCTTAAAGGCAAAATGGAGGCTCATAGAGGTGTAGGAAGAAAACAAGTTTCTTAGTTGAAGAATTTTCAACATTCATGAATATACTCAGATATCAACTGCAGGACAATTATTCCCTTTTGCAGAATATCGAGAAGCCTTCACAATGGTGATCATCAAGTTCGGATAATTCTGATATGGCACGCGAAGAAGAAGGCAAAGAGCGACTGATTACGCCATGCCAATTGACGATGGCAATCAAAGGTGGTTGTAAACATAATAAGTGTGCATGTCGTGCAAACAATAAAATTTGTAATCAAAATGCCATGGTTTACTAAAAAACTCTTGTCAAGATAAAATGATTAGTCTTCAAAAGTTGTTTAAAAAAAAATACATCATGGATAATTTTATTTATTTATCAACATTGGCCACTTGCTTCTAACCACTGTCGTTATTGATCGGTTATTTATAAAATTTCTAATTTTAAGTTATTTTTTACATTGGCCAATAGCTAATGTCATTGTCGTTAAAGGCCGAGTGAAAATGGACATTCACGAGAATACCCGGTCTTTACCGCCAATGTCCAATTTACATTATTGTCCGTAACATATATGTATATATTCTGTAGTTTTCAATTCTCATCTAAATTTCTAGTAAGGATCAATCTAATCTGTCTGCGGCGTTATCGAAAGCGGAACCAAATTTTTAAATATAGACCCTGTCTAGCTCGTGTAAATAAATAAGATAAACACACACACAGCAAACAAACTTTATCGCATCCAACCAGTTTAAGGTGGATGTGCCTCCCTCACCTTTAATATCGAACTGATAAAAAATATCGCAATAGATTTTAACCTTCAACGGTATTTGTTACAAAAGTATAATAAATAATGTAATGATTCGATAATTTTAAAAGTATTGTATTTTATTTCATAAGTTAGTTTTATTTCGTGACTAAGCATTTTTCGATCGATTCAACAATAAATGTTTCAGGGTATAAAGATTTGTAGAAGCAGCTGATGGTTTCCAAATCTGGGCTGAATTCTATATTTGCCAACCTTTTATATTTGCCATCAAAAAACCCGTTGCGATACTTGATAACTTTTATTCTATTATCTGACTGTTGTTTTATGAATAGGTCAGCGCTAAGGGTATCGTAAGAGCGACAAACAACTATGTACTTATCAAGATATACATCTTAGCAATTATTAGCTAAGAAGACATTATCAGCTTAATTATGTGCAACAATAGTGATGAATCTTACCAGAAATTTAAGCAAAAAACGAAAGGTGGACCCCGTAGGGATTGTTTACTTCAGTCGAACTTCGTGCTGCATCTTCGAATAATTCTTGCATATATTTTTTCCATCTTCGTAATTTATCTTCAATGGTAGTCAAAATTTGGCCTTTTCTAATTTTTTATGCATATGGAAATAGTCATTAATGGTTAATGGTTATTAATGGTTGTTATTAATGATATGAAACAAATAATAAAGTTGATACAAGAATACTATACGCACCTATACAGAACAAGACATAAACCATAGCAAGAAATTCTTAAACAATTAAACACAAAAATAAAAAATATAAACTTTGACCTACAACCAGAAATAAGTAAAACAGAAATCAAGAAAGCAATTCAAGAATTAAAAAACCATAAGTCACCTGGAAAAGATGGAATAACTGCAGAGATGCTGAAGAGAGGAGGGAAAACAACTAGAGAAGTCCTACATATCCTCATGAACACAATATTGACCACAAAAGAAATACCCGATAGCTGGAACGATGCGGAGACACTATTAATGTTCAAAAAAGTTGACCGAAAGAACTTAGAAAACTATAGACCTATAACATTACTAAGTGTTGTATTTAAACTACTAACGAAGATCATGACAAATAGACTAATAACTAAGCTTGACGAATAAAAAGCAAGAGAACAAGCGGGATTCAGAAAGGGTTTTAGTACTAGCGACGATCTGCTAACAGTAAAACTACTGACTGAAAAGTCGAACGACTATCAAATCGCATTATACATGGCATTCATAAACTTTCGAAAGGCGTTTGACAGCATAGAACATTGGGCCATCAAAAACTCACTACAGAACGGCAGAATTGATTACAGGTACACGGACCTAATAACAAACATATACAAAAATGCAAATACCACAATAAAATTGACGAACGAACACGCTACAGAACCAATAAAATTCGAAAGAGGAATCAGGCAGGGAGACACAATATCGCCAAAATTGTTCAATCAGGCTATGGAAGACATATTTAAAAAATTAGAATGGGATACATACGGAATAAGAATAAATGGAGAGCTCATGAACCACTTGAGATATGCAGACGATATAGTCCTGATAACAGATAAGAAGGAAGAGTTACAGAAGATGGTTGAGGAACTAGATAGAAAAGCGACAGAGGTAGGTCTAGAGATGAACTATAGTAAAACCAAGACTATGACAAACCAAGAAGACCAATTAGAAATAGTAGTCAAACAGAATAAATTAAAGCAGGTGGCAGAATACATATACCTAGGACAGATAATAAAGCTGAACAGGGACAATCAAACAGAAGAAATAAAAAGAAGAACTAGACTAGCATGGGCCTTATTTGGTAAACTATTATATATTCTAAAAAATAAAAAGTTCCCTCAATGTGTGCGAACGAAAGTATTCAACCAGTGCATTTTACCAGTTATCACATATGGCTCACAAACATGGACTTTCACAAAGGAGAACATCGACAGGATATCCAAAACACAAAGAGCAATGGAAAGACAGATGCTGGGTATCAGTCTTAAAGACAGGAAAAGAAATGGAACTTCGCCGGTCACACTCTCCGGCGCAAAGGTGAAAGATGGAATAAGCGAATTCTATACTGGAGACCATGGGAAAAGAAAAGAAAAAGAGGAAGACCACAGATGAGATGGACTGACGATCTTAAGAGAATAGCAGGAAAGGACTGGATGCAGATCGCCCAAAATAGAGACCAATGGAGATTAACAGGGGAGGCCTATGCCCAAGAGTGGGCGTTTAAGGCTGATTAGATAGATAGATAGATAGAGATGGAAATGGTCATGTTTGCGTTGTAGTGTTTGTTTCAGCTTTCATACATTTCTTCGTCAGCCATGCTTCTTTTGTTCCTTTTATCTTCTTAAGTATAGTCTTACGCAACTTTTCGTATTCGCTGTCATTTCTACCTTTTAATTTTCTTCGCTCTTTCATCATCTGCAATATTTTATCTGTCATCCATTCTTGCTTCTTCTCTCTTTTTGATTTTAGACATTCATGCGAAATTGTGGTAATAGATGTCTTCATTTCGTTCCATTGTTCTTCTATGTCTCTAGTAGTGTCTTCAACGATTTTCGCAAAATTCTTAATAATTTCTGTTGTTACTTTTTTCTGCGTGTAATTTTCTCTTAGTAGTCTTATACCTATCCTGGGCCTCATTTTTTTATGAATTGTTGATATTTGCAACCAATAGACTATGATCTGAGAAGACATCTGCGCCTTGATATGTTTTTGTTGAGATGATACAATCTCTAAACCTTTTGTTTATGTTGATAAAATCAATTTGGTTTCTTATGCTTTTCCCTGGGGTATCACCGGGTGCTTTCCATGCATAAAGTCTTCTTGGATGTAATTTAAAAAGTGTATTCGTTACAACCATATCCGTCTCTTGCCAGAATTGAATTAGTCTTTCTCCTCTTTCGTTTCTTATGCCAAGACCATATGACCCCACGACATTCTCGACTGTACCTTGTCCTATTTTGGCATTGAAATCAGCCATAATAATGGTAAGTTCATGTTTTTTGGTCAGTTTTAGAGAGTCTTCTAGAGTCTGATAAAAGTTATATATTTCTTCTTCAGTGGATTCTGATATGGGTGCGTAGACCTAAATGATGTTTATATTACAGGTATTTGAATTAATTTTAAATAGCACAATTCTGTCTGATATGGGCGTAAATCCCATTGCTGCTTTAGCTATTTCTCTTTTTTTTTTTTGAGAAATACAAAAATAAACTGTACAAAACAATAATACGCCCAATCCTAATATATGGTTCAGAGACCTAGACGTTAACAAAACTTAATAAAATCATATTAATTACTATTAAACTGGGAATAAGCCACAATTAAAGATAAAAATACGTTTATTGACATTTCAATTTCTACTTCGGAAATCGTTCTCAAAATACAAACAGTAAATTAAACAAATTTTGTTTTTTGTTACATAGTGAAAAGTTCTTCTAATAATTTAATTTTATCTGACTCATTTATACTGACAATTCAGACATACATTATGCATTTTAAAGTAGACGACTTTAAAATGATATTGCCAATATTGTTGAGTTGCGCTCCTGGGACGACTTTACTTATAAGATAGTTCATTCGATTACATGAAATCAACTTTAACTTGAGAATATCCGTCAGAAAAAAATCATAGCATGTAATTCGTCTTTAAAAAGACAAACACATGACATGATGACAGTAAAATTCTCCTGTTAGTGATTCCATAGTAAATTATGAGGGAAAAACCAGGAAAAAAATCTCATAATACTATCCCGAGATTGTAAGTATTTGTTCGTTAATTTAGTTTACCTTCAACAAACATCAAAATTCTGATTTTATATATTACGTTATTTAAAAAACATAAATGATGTATCTGATGTATCTCTATATGTTACTGACTTACTAATACTGGTATTTTCTTATTAATAACTTCCTCTTTCAATATTGGTAACCAGATCCTACTACATTCTGCCGAGGAATTTGCGACACAATTGGCCTCATTTAGCATAATTAGAGCCGCTTCTTTGATTTTTCTTTTTTTACCATCCGTTTCTTTTAGGACTACATTTGAATTATTCCATTGAACCCTATGTTCATTATCCCATGCGTGTTTACAGATTTGAGATCTATCAAATTCTCTATTTTTAATATAAGATTGATGTTCACTTATTCTAATATTTAATGGCCTTGATGATTCACCTAAATAAAACTGATCGCATTCACAAGGTATTTTATAAATACAATTCTTTGTCTTTTCTTGTTCATTGTTAGGTTTGGTTTTGGACAAAATAGATCTCAACGTGTTTGTTGTTTTGAATGTTGTTGAAATGTTGAATTTATTTCCTATCCTTTTAACTTTTTCTGATAGTCCTTTTATGTACGGTATTGTTATTTTCCTCATATTATTCCTTGTGTATGCTGTAGGATCTCGTTCTAAGTTGTTCTGTTCTATTCGATCGATTGTTGAAAATTCCTTATTTATAAACGATAAAGGATAATCATTTTTTAATAAAACAGATGTTAACAAATGTTTCTCCCCCAAGAACGAATTTTCGTTAGAACAAGTAATTTTGGCTCTATCGTATAAGGATCTAATTATTCCCTTTTTTACTTTAATATTGTGATTTGATTTGAAATTTAAATATCTGTTGGTGTGTGTTGGTTTTCTATACACCTGAGTCTCATATCCAGTATCGTTCTTGGAGATTAAAACATCCAGGAAAGGTAGCGTGTTATTATATTCCTTTTTAAATGGTAAATGTTATTGTCTCTTCTTTATCATTTATATCATTTGAGTTTTATATTATTGAGAATACATCATCTACATACCTCCACCATACTGTGGGTTTTAAATTTTGTTTAGAAATGATATTTGTTTCAAAATCTTCCATAAATATATCGGCTAAGAATGGAGATAAACTAGAGCCCATTGCTAGACCAAAATTTTGTTTATAGAATTCATTATTTAGTTGAAAATATGTATTATCAGTACATAGTATTATGAGGTTTTTTTCCTGGTTTTTCCCTCATAATTTACTATGGAATCACTAAAAGAAGAATTTTACTGCCATCATGTCATGTGTTTGTCTTTTTAAAGACGAATTACATGCTATGATTTTTTTCTGACGGATATTAAGTTAAAGTTGATTTCATGTAATCGAATGAATCTTATAAGTAAAGTCGTCCCAGGAGCGTAACTCAACAATATTGGCAATATCATTTTAAAGTCGTCTACTTTAAAATGCATAATGTATATCTGAATTGTCAATATAAATGAGTCAGATAAAATAAAATTATTAGAAGAATTTTTCACTATGTAACTAAAAACAAAATTTGTTTAATTTACTGTTTGTATTTTGAGAACGATTTCCGAAGTGGAAATTGAAACGTCAATGAACGTATTTTTTTTATCTTTAATTGTGGCTTATTCCCAGTTAAATAGTAATTAAGGTAACTACTAGCGCATATCCTGATTGTTGATACAAGGTATCTATGTCGGTTTAAACCGATTCCAGCATTATGGTGCTTTTCGACAGATTCCACCTGGACTAATAATCTATTAAACAAAAAGTTAGATCACATATCAGTGACTCGTTTACGTCTGAAACTATAATAAAAACTACGCGAAAATAGAATTACAATAAAAAACCAAAACCGAATATGCTAATTCACTTTAATTTTATGCTGCACGGCTAGTGGACGTGTCATTCACTTGAACATGGACCAGGGTCACCTTCATAAAAAGGACGATCATGAATCATTTGGTATTTGAATATACTGAATTACCATTGTTCTATAGACAACTTGTTGTCGGTTGGGTTTTTGAATGAAGCCAGTGGTTACGATCGGATGGGAGTAACCATGATGGGGAAAACTATTTATTTGTTGCAAAACTTAGTTGTTATCCTTGGTGTATGTGGATTACACAGAGAAATAACTCACAGTGAACAAGACAGGAATTAAATATTTATTTGAATAAAAAATATTTTTTTAATATAACTAAAAATTTTATTTTTTTTACAAATCCACAATCCAAAATTTATAATCTCATGCAGATCTTGTCATGCCATCTGCGGCAACTGCTCAAAAACTTATATTGGTCAAACAAGTAGAACTTTTAACAAAAGTATAGCAGAACACAAAATGGCTCTCAATAATAGAAAAACAGATGCTAAATACGCACGTCACCTTCTAGATCATAAAATAAAGGCCTTTATCTTTCAGTAGATGCAGTTTAATTTTAAGTATCAGTAGTCGCACACAGTCTACTACACCGGTCATAAAAATATTCCTCTTGATGTATTTTGTTTAAATTTCAATAAAATATTCTATTGTTTGTAGTTTTTTAACATTATTTATTGTTATTCCCCATTTCAAATGGAACACAGGAACTGAAATGGAGTTCATGAGAAGAAGCTGCAGAATGACAAAAATAGATCGCATCAGAAATGAGGAGATAAATTGAAGAATGGCAGTAGAACAAGACATACTCAGCTACATCGAAGAAAAACGTTTAATTTGGTATGTACATGTGAGAAGAACAGATCATACAAGGTGGATAGCCAAGATTTCGGATTAGCAATAGGGCGGAGCAAAAGAGGTAGACCCCGAAGATCATGGAGGGATGAAGTGGACGAGGCCATGGAAAGACAAGACCTTAGATATGGAGAATGGTAGAACAGAAAGGACTGGAGACATTGGCTGAAAGAAGGAAGGCGGCGACAGCTGTAAAAATCCTTATATAGACAGAGATAGATAGATTTATTATTATTGACATACTTATATTTATATACGTAGCACAACAAATAGTTTACTGCACGGACATTTGAAATGTAGTATAAGTAGCTATAAATTAAAGTTTAATGTTTATTGTTTAAAAAATAGCAATTATTAGGAGAAAAAGTATAAAAAATGCAGTTTTCCCTTTAAACTTTTGTCTACAAAAAATAAAGCACAATCTGAGATCTACGAGACACGCAGAAATTATTATTATTATTTTTTTGCAGAGATGTTAACATTACAAGGTGCGACTAAAGTTGCGCACGAGCGACACGATGGTGTGAGTTAACTGCATCAGCTGGGTCAATTTCAAATTATTGTATTTTAGCAAAATTTACATCAAAATTAGTTTAGTAAAACTCAAAATGTTCGTTTTTTATTATTCTGCATCAAAATAAGTTTAGTAAAGCTCAAAATGTTCGTTTTTTATTATACTTCATCAAAATAAGTTTAGTAAAGTTCAAAATGTTAGTTTTCTATTATACTGCAGTCCTAATTAACATGATAATTTTTCAACTGTTCCAACAACCATCCAAATTTCGTCATTTTGTGTCATGTGGAACAATTTCACCCAATCATGTCAACATTAGACTGATAATTGCATTCAGTGCAATTTTCAATCCCTATGACAACACGATCGAGTTTGACAGCTTCTTCCAAATAAATTTCAAAATGTCACCTTAATGAATCTAATGTTAACTTAAATTTTAATAATTGTACTTTCACTAACTCTACTTTTAATAAATAAATGTTTCGTTATGTTGAGTTATGATTTTTTTTTTCGAAAAATTATCCGCCGAATATCCCTCGGACATTGATGAATGCCTCATAATTTCATGACAAATTTCTCAAGTTCGTTGCCTATCTAAGTTTACAACTAAATTCTCTTTCAAAAACCACCTAGCTTTATTTCTGGTTTTAACAGATTTTGTAGTAATCTCACATATCGATAACATCTATTAGATTTGACATAAACTTGCCATACCCATTTAAAGATAATAATTACCGATTGTATCGCCAAATAGTTTAAATGCCATTTGACAGTAGGTACGACAATACTGTCACAAATTTTGGTCCCATCCCCTCTTCCAAAATGGTACCCAGAAGGAGTAATAATTTGACTTTTGGAGTCCTCTTTAATAATTATAGTTTGGCTATGGTATGGCTTCGGTACTGTGGGGACATATATATCCCACGAAATTAAAAAAAGTACTATTGGTGCCTATTTATCCACTAAATTCACTTTAATCCAATATAAGTGTATTACTAAACATTTTGTTATGCTATGCAACCAACAATTCGATTATATAACTACAAATTTTATAGAAATAGGTATTCTTGTCCAATGTGGTTCTGTGTTTTGTAGCTATGATACATATTTAGTTGTTTTGCCTGCAAAATACTACTACAAAATAATCCTGAAAGCGTTGGTGGTTGAAAGTAAGTTAAATTTCTAATAAAATCCATTTTCCATCATTGTTTTTAAACAATTTATGTAATGGGACATTGATGTCCCAGTTATTAGTGTCTCATCAGTTTTTATATCGACTCTAAATAGTGACAACAGCCTTTGTAGCTTCTGAATTATGGCCAGACGTTTTTTAACACAAAAAAAATTGGAAAATATCGTTGAGGAGATAAATAACTTGTTAGAACCAAAGGAACCTTTTCCTAGCTCAGATTCTGACGAATATCTATCCAGCGGAGAGTCTTGTGGAGGTTCAGATCACGAAGAACATTCTTCACAAGAGGAAGATTTTAAATAAGATCTCAAAAGGATAGATTCTAAAGAAGAAGAGAAGCCATATCCAGATGACAACCAGTATAGTCACGTAATCTTGAAACAACCATACTCCAAGACCAAACTAAAACATGATATTCAAAATCAAAGGCAAGGAGGAGTCACTTTGGATGGTGGACGATATTAGAATGAATTAGATGTGTTTGTAAAGTTGTTTCTGCAGTTTTTCTGTATGCACACCGCTCGCTGCACTAATTTAAGACTTGCGCAACATCAAAATAATAAAAAGAATAAAGAAAATGATCTCTATGAAATAAAGATCGTTCTTGGTCGTACGTACATATCATTATGTGCTTTAAAAAATTATCGAGCATTATTGGTCGAATAATGAATCCCTTGGCAACCCAGTCATAAAAAAGGCTATAGCACGTGACGATGTTCTTATTTGTTATCAAAAATGTACTATAATGATCCTGAAAAGCCTACTAATTAGCTTAAACGATATTACTTGGATGAAGTACAGAAAGTTCTCATCAGTTAAAACTATGACCAAATTCAAGGGAAGGTCTTTCCTAAAATAGAATATTCCACTAAAACCAATAAAAAGAAGAATAAAAATGTGACAAAGGTCTGACTCTTTTACCGGATACATATATTATAACCTCAACTCTGGTAAAGAGGTCGAAACTATGAAATCTGGTACTTTAGGTGAACGTTTGGTAAAAAAAGCAGCTAGTTCAATACATTCTAAATTTTTTGATCTCATACCGCTGAAAAATCGTTATAAACAAATTCCATTGTTTTTACACCTAAATTGTATACTTAAAACTTACATCACTTCGTCAAAAAGAATAAAATTTAATCTTTTAAAATTCATTTTAAATCTTAGAGGCATAGCTTTGAAATGAGATGCTTTAAATCTTTTTACGTTTAGTAAAAGCCAAGTTATAAGCAAAAATAAGAATCATTAAATGAACATTAAAATCAGTTGTAAAATCTCATGGGCCACTTAGTCGGGAACGAAACCCTCCTTTGTCCCTAGACCAAAAGATTTAACTCAAATAAAATCAAAATAATTAAGAAAATCTACAAATTACCAGATATTTGTTGCAGTTTAAACCTACGAAATCTCTAAATATGTTAATTAAATCGGGATAATTTACAGGCTACTCCATAAATCTGATCTTTTGTAATAGCAATCAAAGCTACTACTAATAAATTTACTACACTTTTATAAAAGAATGTAATCAATCCCGAGAATATGATTTAATAATATATCAGACTTAGTCTGTGAACACAAAGTATCAATTAAGATTAGGAACTCCCTTGAATATGTTGAATATTAGATAAGAAAATTACAGGGCAGGATTCGTTTACAAATTTCTCCAGAACGAAATTATGAAGTAGTAATTTTCGAATTTAATCAACATCTTTAAAGTGTAAACAATATAAATATTGCTGTTAAATATAAACAATATCACTGCCGGAAGTCCTTTAGATGTATTGTGACAGTTAGACATGAGTAATACAATCCACAAGGAAACTGAATTCCTGTAGTGGGCTGTATCCATGAATTTCAAAAATTTGTATTTAAAAAATTCCTTTATAAAAGGTATAGTCCTCTTGTCACCTAGTACTCAGTACTCAGCATCCAAAATTAAAAATCAGACTCATCTCTTGACAACTTTTTCACTTCAAATTTTAGTCTATTTTACGCTTTTTGATATATATATGTGCCAACACTTGGCAAATTTAGTTGACTAAATAATTTTACAGATATGAAAAACCTGTCTAAACAGAGGCACACATCAGGAGAATGTATTGAACTAGCTACTTTTTTTACCGAACGTTCACCTAAAGTACCAGCTTTCATAGTTTCAACCTCTTTACCAGAGTTAATGTTGAGGTTATAATATATGTATCCGGTAAAAGAGTCAGACCTTTGTCACATTTTTATTCTTCTTTTTATTGGTTTTAGTGGAATATTCTATTTTAGGAAAGACCTTCCCTTGAATTTGGTCATAGTTTTATTAATAGACTGATGAGAACTTTCCGTACTTCATCCAAGTAATATCGTTTAAGCTAATTAGTAGGCTTTTCAGGATCATTATAGTACATTTTTGATAACAAATAAGAACATCGTCACGTGCTATAGCCTTTTTTATGACTGGTGTTGTAAAAACAACATTTTATATTAATTTTAGTGTAATTTTTAGTTCTTACAAATATTGGTTTGGAATTTATGTTAAAGACTGTACTTTTTGCCTGCAAAATATTTGTGCCATAAATAGCTTATAAGGGTTGTTTGAGTGGTAAAACCGACGCCACCTTGTCGGCACTATTAGGTAAAGATTCAATTCAAAATCTCTCGCAGATGCGACTAGTGTCTCAAGCTGTTTGGTACTAGTAGCCGGTACCTAAGCTCTCTCTTCGCCGCCAAAATGCAGTGAAACGTATTTGTTTTTCTCGATAGTTTCGCGCGCCCGTAAAACGCTGATAATAATAATGGACAATGTTTTAAAGCGAACTCTTTCGTTAGTATTAGTGCTTGTGTAAATATTCTCTTGTTATTAAATGTGTAGATTCAATTAATTACGCTTATTTTTCTCTAAGTACAACCCCTATTAAATCAAACACATAAAGAACCAGCGCCGTGAAGTTCTGCTTGTATATATCGAAGGAAACACTCTTGTACAGTCCATGGTCCTAAAATATTTGGAACTGTACACGCACGGGGAAGGGAATTTAATAAGCTTTCCCCCCAACAATTGGTGGAAATCAGAGAAAACTCCATCAACTGGGTTGCCAAGGGATTCATTATTCGACCAATAATGCTCGATAATTTTTTGAAGCACATAATGATATGTACGTACAACCAAGAACGATCTTTATTTCATAGGGATCATTTTCTTTATTCTTTTTATTATTTTGATGTTGCGCAAGTCTTAAATTAGTGCAGCGAGCGGTGTGCATACAGAAAAACTGAAGAAACAACTTTACAAACACATCTAATTCACTCTAATATCGCCCACCATCCAAAGTGACTCCTCCTTGCCTTTGATTTTGAATATCATGTTTTAGTTTGGTCTTGGAGTATGGTTGTTTCAAGATTACGAGACTATACTGGTTGTCATCTGGATATGACTTCTCTTCTTCTTTAGAATCTATCCTTTTGAGATTTTATTTAAAATCTTCCTCTTGTGAAGAATGTTCTTCGTGATCTGAACCTCCACAAGACTCTCCGCTGGATAGATATTCGTCAGAATCTGAGCTAGGAAAAGGTTCCTTTGGTTCTAACAAGTTATTTATCTCCTCAACGATATTTTCCAATTTTTTTGTGTTAAAAAACGTCTGGCCATAATTCAGAAGCTACAAAGGCTGTTGTCACTATTTAGAGTCGATATAAAAACTGATGAGACACTAATAACTGGGACATCAATGTCCCATTACATTAATTGTTCAAAAACAATGATGGAAAATGGATTTTATTAGAAATTTAACTTACTTTCAACAACCAACGCTTTCAGGATTATTTTGTAGTAGTATTTTGCAGGCAAAACAACTAAATATGTATCATAGCAATAAAACACAGAACCACATTGGACAAGAATACCTATTTCTATAAAATTTGTAGTTATATAATCGAATTGTTGGTTGCATAGCATAACAAAATGTTTAGTAATAAACCTATATTGGATTAAAGTGAATTTAGTGGATAAATAGGCACCAATAGTACTTTTAATAGAAAAGATATTTCTAAAAATCACCCACAACCGAGTTTATCAAAAGTTGGAGTCAGATATTAGTAATACACAGATGGGGTTCAGAAAAGGGCTTGGTGCTCGAGAAGCTCTCTTCGGTTTGAATGTTCTCACACAAAGATGCCTAGACGTTAATCAGGAGGTACATACGTGTTTTATCGATTTTGAAAAAGCGTTTGACAGAGTACGCCATGATAAGCTTAAGCTTTGAGAGATTCTTGAAAGGAAGGACATAGATAATAAAGATCTCCGAATAATTCTCAATCTATATTGGAATCAGAAAGCTAACATCAAAATAGAAACTGAAACATCACAAGCAATAGAAATATGTAGAGGAGTACGACAGGGTTGCATTTTGTCACCTCTGTTATTTAATGTATATAGTGAAAACATCTGTCAGGAAGCCCTTTTACAAGCAAACGGAGGAATCGTAATTAATGGAGAGATTGTAAATAATATTCGATACGCGGACGACACTGTACTAGTTGCAAGAACAGTAGAAGAATTACAAAGATTACTTACAGAATAAATATTGCTTGCAACAATTATGGTATAAATATCAATATTAAAAAAACCAAGTATATGGTCTTCAGTAAAAACATGACACAACCAGCGTATATTAGCATAAACGGCACTCAAGTTGAAAAAGTATCAAGTTACAAATGCTTGGGAACTTTAATAAACGAAACTGGAGACCAAAACAGTGAGATAAAAAGACGTATCGAAATTGCCAGGGCCACCTTCATAAAGATGAGAAAATTCTTCTGCAACAGAAATATAAGCACCCCTCTACGATTAAGAATGCTGAGAGGCTATGTATTTAACACGCTATTATACGGTGTAGAGGCCTGGACTCTCAAACAGAACAACATGAAAAATATTGAAAGTTTCGAGATGTGGTGCTACCGTCGAATGCTGAAGATTAGTTGGGTTGAAAGAATAACAAACTGTGAAGTACTACAAAGAATAGGAAAAGATCCAGAGATTTTGTTAACGCTAAAGCGAAGAAAACTCGAATATTTTGGTCACCTGATGAGAGGACATAAATACGCATTACTTCAAAATATAATGCAGGGAAAAATAGAAGAAAAACGGAATCCAGGCCGTAGAAGAATGTCATGGTTGCGGAATTTGAGAGAATGGTTTGGCTGCACCACTAATGAACTCTTTAGGTCAGCCGTAAACAAGGTCAGAATAGCCTTGATGATTTCCAATCTCCGATAGGAGTGGCACAAAAAGAAGAAGAGTACTTTGTTTAATTTTGTGGGATATATATGTCCCCACAGTACCGAAGCCATACCATAGCCAAATGTTATCGATATGTGAGATTACTACAAAATCTGTTAAAACCAGAAATAAAGCTAGGTGGTTTTTGAAAGAGAATTTAGTTGTAAACTTAGATAGGCAACCAATCTTACTTTTGAATTTAACAAGGGGCTGGTAAAGGGGGAACGGAAGCAATTATTGGAAGTCTTCTTTCCAAAGGTTAAATGGGGTGATGTAAAGTATATGCCAAGATGGATATTGTACGGGAATGAACCTTCTTTCAAATTATTGTGTATTCCTCCGCATTCCACGACATAACTACTTATAATGAGTCTGGTACTGGTAACAACACCAGTCGAGCAATATAGTGGAAAGCATACATTAGGTCAAAATATATAATAGTTGAACAGTTGAACTATCTCATTAAATTAACTTAAAAGTTTATGTTAATGGAAATGTAAGGCTTTGATGACAGAAGCTGTTCATTCAAAACTATTTCAGTATCATTTCATTTAGTTCTACCAATTTCATAAGATTCCAGAATATCCAATCTATTAGTCTTTTTACATGTGTGTAAGAGTTTAACATCTAGAAGGAAATAGGAGTGGTTTGTTGACAAAATATGGTTGGAGAAAGCAGATAGTATTGCAAATTTCCGTGTTATTGTAGTTAATAATATTGTAGTAGTTTTTTAAATTTGTGTATTCTTGTACATTTCAGATTTAGGTTCTCCTAAATTGATCGCTGATGATAACAGAGATGTCGAAACGCGTCCTATGTGTTAAAAAATAAAGATTGTTTTTGTGGTTTTACTTACTTATTACTGGAGTTAATAATTGTATTATCTTACAAATCATATAAGAGAGATACTCTTCATTATGAATTTAATTTGACATTTAATGGCGTAAAAAATGATTTATTTATTTTATCATTTTTTGTCCCTGTACTTATCTGTTAAGAATCGTACATAAAATCTTTGTTCTTCATTCTTTTAAACTTTTAGTACCGTACATAAATACTTGTCTTACAGTGGTTTTATGTAAAATATCACAAAAAATAATTATTCTTTTAGTTTTGTTAGAATTTTTCTGTTAGGCAACTCACTATGCGCCTCATAACATTCCTATTACTCTAATACACATTGGGCTGACTTCGCAACTATCTTTAGTAGAGAATTAGAACAGTTTTTTGTGACCAATCAGTTTGATTACATCAAAAGGCTTCCTACTAAATTTCTTGTTATTTAACCACCCTTTTTCAAAAACTAAATAGCCCATATATTTTCCACAGAGCGATTGATTATCCTGAGTGCCCACCCTGCTTCTTTCCACGACATAAATCTTATTGTCCTGAAAATGGATTTTTCACAGGCGATAACATACTTTTCTATTCTTCCTCGCCGGTATTCAGTAATAGCAGTGACCTTGGCGTTAATGTACCTCAATACCCTTTTCCTGTAATTTTCTCGACTTCTAATGGGTAGTGAAAAAGTCCGATATATAATTTGAATTACTTTTAGAATAGAAATGTATCAATCGTGCTGTTCATGAAATCATTTACATATACACATATGTCCAAAAGTTTGGAATATTGGAATATTTCATCTTTTTATTGATTTTTATATACAAACTCTTCTGAATAGTTAAACATAATTTTGTTTCAATTCTTAACAATACTAAATAAATGTCAAAACCAGATAAACGATATGCAAAAAAAATATTTATTCTCTGGGAGACTCTGCCTAACGTGGGATCGCGGTACTCTAAAAATCCGGTAGTAAAATATTCCAAAAATTTTAGATAATTGCGTACTTTCAAAAATCTCACACGCCTTTAGATCAGCGATTGCCTCAAGCTTCCTATGCTTATGGGAACCAAGTGGTTTAGTTTTTATTTGTATGCTACCGAATATATGGGTACTATTTTGCTTACCAAATTAGGGCGGGATATTTTTGGTCAAAATTACCGTGAGAAAATGCCTCTGGAACTAATATTATATATTCCCATTTTTTAATAAAATTTTAATTCTATATAACTTGTAAAGGTTAATAAAAGCCGTCATTAACGACTTGTAAAAATATAAGCTCAACTTACTTTAAAAAGAACTTTGACGAGATTTCAGACAAATAAAAATTATTTAAAAAAAAAGAGGTTAAATCTTTGTAAGTTGGTATATTTGAAAAACCTTTAAAAGTGCTACATCAAATTAACAAACGTATTTACAAATTAACAAAAAAACAAATTAATTACGTATTAACAAATTAATAAATGCAGCCCCTTTAAGGGTTTTTTAAATATACCAACTTACAAAGATTTGCAAACAGATGCTATTTTGGACTGAGTAGACATATGAGAAGTAGAAACTTAAGCCAAAAAACAAAAATAACTATATACAAAACCCTTATACAGCCAGTGTTGACATATGGATCAGAGACATGGACCATCTCCAAGGCAGACGAAGACCTTTTGCTTATATTTGAACGAAGGATCCTGAGAGGAATATTTGGTGGCATCTGTGAAAATGGTGTTTGGAGGAGGAGATACAACTACGAGGTATACCACAGATATAAACAAATATTTGGTGGTAAAGACATAGTATCTCTTATAAGAATAGGAAGATTAAGATGGGCAGGACATCTAGCAAGATCGCAGCAGAACTACCCTCCTAGAAGAATCCTTATGTCACAACCCGTGGGAAGCAGAAAAAGGGGTAGGCCAAAACTCAGATGGAAGGATAGTGTAGATGAGGATGGTAGAAAGATAGGCGCAGCAAACTGGCAACGGTTGGCAATGGATAGGACTGTCTGGCGTAATAGACTTGGGAAGGTCGAGGCTCTTTCATAGGGCTGTAGCACCATTGATGATGATGATGACAAAGATTTAACCTCTTTTTTGTGATACATTGTATACAGCCAGCTGCAGGAATTTATTTTCCTTGTGGATTTTGTAAATTGGGAGTGTTTTTAGATTTAAGTGTATTTAGTAAATAAAATAGGAAAGAGACACATAGATGAGCGTAGAATGTCATGACTGCCCAACCTGAGAGAGTGTTACGGATGTACATCAAATGAACTTTTCAGGGAAGCCGTCTCAAATGATTGCCGACTTAAATGGCACTTAAAGAAGTAAATAAATTTACTAAATGATTACATCAGACGTAATCCCTATCACTTATTCCATTTAAAATTTATAGCTCAGAAATTTTGACACTTTAGATTACAAAGTGTATCCATATGGAAAACAAATTGACAAACCTATTGTTCGCAGATGATCAAGCACCGTGACGGTCTAAAATTGGTACCATGAACTGATTACCATATATTGTTCTGGATGGAATTCGAGTGACTCAAGTCCTTTAACTCTTTCAGTAACGTATTTGTCAGAAAAGTTTCGATGCGTTCAGAAAACGCATCAAAAGCAGCTAAACAAATATTCTACGAAACTTTATCGGAACTCATTGAAAATATAAATAGCCACAAAGAAATTGTGTTGTTGGGATATTTTAACGCTTGGACAGGAACAAAAACAAATGACAAAGTCGTAGGCAAATATGGTGACGGTAAAACAAATGAAAATAGTGAACACTTAATCGAATTCTGTGAACAGCACTCTCTGATTATCCTAAACGGATTCTACCAACATAAAAACATACATAAGTACACCTTATTATGTTTCTTACACCAACGAGAAACACAAAGTCAATTATAGATTGAAATCACAAAACAAGAAACACACATACAAGTTGAAGACATAAGAGTATTAAGAGGACCGGAGTGCGGAACTGACCACTATATGGTAAGATCAAAATGTTACCTACAGTATCGACCTCGGCTACTACATCAAAATGACAACCAACTACCTCAATCAAAACTCCTGGAGTCGAATCTACCTAAATACAATATTGATGCACTGCAAAACGACTCGACATCATTCTTATATAAGCTGCGACTCAGCCAAAAATTGGCAAACCTGATCTACTCCTCAGCCCAGAATACCCATAAAAAGATAATCAATAAAATCAATGAAACAGCTTACGAAGCGCTCGGCACAATCCAAAAGAACAAAAAGAATACTCCATTGTGGTGGACAAATGGCATCGCCAATGCAGTACACAACAAGAAACAAGCATATCAAAAGTGGCTGCAAACAAATGGTCCAGATGATAAACGAACATATGCAAGATCAAACAGAGAAGTAAAAAATTTAGTAACTAAAGCAAAAAATATTTCCTGGAAAAGTAAATGCGAAGAACTCAACAAATATATAGGGTCAACAAGATCAAGAGAAGCATGGAAAACGGTAAAAAATCTGAGAACAAACAGAAAAGAAACGAGTAGAATAGATTTAATGGAAGAAAGATCTTGGATCGAACACTACTCACAACTTTTGACTGAAACAAGACGTCAATTCACGAACATCAGTACAACAACATATGAACTGGAATTCAGTGAAGACGATGAAATAACCGTACAGAAAGTGGAGAGTGCAATACGAACTCTAAAAAATCGGAAGTCATGCGGACCACATTGTATACCAAATGAATTATTAAAAAATAGCCCACAAGTATTACGGGAATTACTGGCGTATGTCTTCACCTTATTCTATAATGGACACGACTTACCACCGGAGTGGACAAAAGCGCATATTAACAACATCTACAAAAAAGGAGATAGAAAGAATTGTTCAAACTACAGGGGACTAAGTGTCATAAATTCACTCTCAAGACTGTATGGAAAAATAATAAAAAATAAAATTGAAAAAGAGATGACAGATGTAGAAGCAGGCAGATCCCGTATGGACAGTATATTCTCTCTAAAGCAAGTTATCGAGAAAAGATTAGCCCACAACCTTTGAACTCATATAGTCTTTATAGATCTGACAAAGGCATACGATAATGTACCACTTTCAATGCTTTGGGTAGCAATGGAAAAACAAGGAATAAGCAAAAAAATATACAAGCAGTACAACAGCTCTACAAAAATATGACAGCAAACATTAAAACTGGAAATAGATTAACTAGAGAAACTCCTATTAGTAAGGGCCTAAAGCAAGGCTGCTGCATAGCACCTACACTCTTTAAAATATATCTAAATAAGGCACTCCCACTGTTGAGAAGAAAGGGTTGCAATATGGTCATCCCAATCGGAGATGATAGATTGTCGCTGACGACCAAGCAATTCTAGCTGAAGACGAGAGTGATGTAGGCTACATGCTTAGAAAACTGGAAGAGGAGTATACCAAATGGGGCCTCACAATTAATATACAAAAAACTGAGTACTTAGTTGTAGGAGAAAAATCAGAAAGCCTAGAAATCCAAATGGGAATTATAAAACCAACAGACAATTTTAAATACTTGGGAGTCCAAATAACATCAAAAGCAGGAAGTAGCGAAGAAATACATTCAAGAATTGGCCAAGCAAGATCAGCCACCAGACAGCTACTCGGACTATTATGGAATAAAAAAATAACAAAAGAAAATAAAAGAAGAATTTATAAAACAATAATAGAAAGTATTGTTTAAAAAAACGCAAGGTAAAAATACGAGTACTTTTTCATCTATTCGTCATCTAGTAACCCCCCCACCCCTATGTCTTAAAACTTTTTTTTTAACCAGACTGGGCTAATGGTCATTTATATATTTACACGTTTCGCAGTTTTGGCAAATAAAATTGTTGTCAAAAATGGAGTTAAACTTATAAAATAATAGTACATTGTTTACCGGGTAGGAAAAGCTTAACATTCCTGGACGACTGTGAAGATTGCTAAGTCGAGGCGCAAGCCGAGACTTAGCAACACAGAGTCCAGGAATGTGGCTTTTCCTACGAGGTAAACATACTATTTTTCCGCAAATCGTTTAAAATTCGACAGATATTGATTGATTAAAAAAAAACGCGATAATTTTATTCCCAAATAAATGGTGCTTTCAAATTCCTAATAAAATTACTTGGGTTACTATGGAAACTCTTCTCTTCTTCTTCATGTACCATGTCCTTTCAGAACGTTGGTTACCATCATAGCTATTTTAATTTTATTCACTGCCACCCTAAATAGCATGCTTGTATCTACACCATACCAGTCTCGCAAGTTCTTCAACCATGAGGTTCTTCTTCGTCCTGGACTGCGTTTGCCTGCTATTTTTCCTTGCATGATGTTTTGTAGCATTCTATATTTGGGACCTCACATTACATGTCCGAAATATTCCAGCTTTCTCTGCTTGATGCTTTTTATGATCTCAGTAGTCTTGCTGAGACGTTCTAGTATTGTGGAGTTACGAATCTTCTCCACCCAGGAAACTTTTAAAATTCTTCTATAGCACCACATTTCGAAAGCCTCAAGGCGATTTAGATCGATTTTATTCACAGTCCAGGACTCGACAACATAAAGTAAGACCGAGAACACGTAGCAGCGAAGTAGGCGGATCCTTAATGCCAATTTTAGGTCTCTGTTACATAACACCTTGGACATCCTTCTAAAAGCAGCTCTAGCCTGCTCTATTCTGGATCTAATTTCGTATGGAAACGTATTGAGGTTGAATTGTCAAACTTGACGCTTATAAATTTAATTGATGGTGTTCTCGAAAGTAAAATGATAAGTGATGATGAAATTTCCATTCCTGGGACTCCTCCAGAGCTGGTTGAGGCAGTGAATACTGCTTCATTAGAATTATTGCCAAAGAAGTCAAGAGAAAAGTACGAAAATGCATACAGACGTTTTATGGATTATCGCATGAGTAAAAATACGAGTTCTTTCTCTGAAAATGTTGTAATGGCATACTTCCTAGACCTTTGTTTAAAGATGAAATCTTCAACATTATGGGCCAATTATTCAATGCTGAAGTCAACCCTTGCACTTAAACACAATGTAGATATATCTACATACTCAAAACTTCGTTCTTTATTGAAACGGCAAGCTCAAGGTTATAGGGCAAAGAAATCTAAGATTTTAACGAAGGAAGAATTTGAAAAATTTATCCAGGAAGCTCCAGATAAAGAAAATTTAATGATTAAGGTAATTTACAAGGTTTTAATTTCTATTTAGATTATAGCTTTATTTATTTTTTAGGTGGCTGTAATATTTGGTATTTCTGGGGCCTGTAGAATGGATGAGTTAGTCAGAATGACTGTACACGATATAGAAGACTTAGAATCTAAGCTTTTAATCAGCATACCTGATTCGAAAACCAACAAACCAAGATCATTTGTAATTAATCAGATCTACTTGAACGTTTATCGAAAGTATGTTTCGTTAAGACCAGAAAATATGAACAGTGACCGATTTTTCTTTAAATATCAAAGCGGAAAGGGTTGTAGACAAGTGGTAGGAATTCATCAATTTAGAAAAATGCCCAAAATAATTGCTACTTATTTGAACTTGGTAAATCCGACAGAATATACTGGTCACTGCTTTCGTCGGTCTTCTGCAACAATATTGGTTGACTCTGGTGCCGACATAACTAGTTTAAAGAGACATGGCGGATGGAAGTCATCAAACGTTGCTGAAGGATATATCGAAGAATCGCTTAACAATAAGGTTGAGGTGGCAAATAAAATTTTCACAGTACAAAATATTCAACAAAATGACACTTCCACCCTGCATGTTGTCCAAAATGTTTCTCATAGTTCTAAGAGTGTTCCTCCAATGTTCAATAATTGTACTAACTGTCAAATTACTGTAAATATAACAAATTGATCTTAAAAATGTATTCAGCAATGACTTGATGTTTTCAAAATATAAATTAATTCCTTATAAGCAATGTGTTTTCTATCATTTATGTAGAACACTAACAACTGTACGGAAATATCATTTCCTTACAGTAAGGAAGTCCTGACTTTTTCTTCAAGAAATTTTGACAGGAATGTCAAAATTTCCTGGCGATTTGCGGAAAAAAATATTTTTAAATAGTTTTAAATGTTCGAATGGATTTATTCGAACAGTAGGTACTCCATGTGTAAAAATTATGAAATCGAATATTATGGTATTTCCATTAGTAATTCAATTCAATCTGCAAATGTGAATCACGAACATCAAAAGGCGCCGATAAATAATCACACTTGCCGAACAATAAAGCAACAATTTTCTCCAACGTAAAAATATACAAAAAATATCAATTAGAGAGAGACCTTCGTGATAGGTTAACAACAGTTTGGTTACAATGTAACCAAAATAGACTTAACGTAAGAATAAATATTTCATTCATTATTGTTATGTAATTTCTTGGTATTCGGTGTTTACTCTTGCTGAGCAGCAATGATTTATTTCAAGAACAAGGTCAGTAATCTTTTTAATCTGTATGCTCAATCTTACGTAAGAATTCAGAAAATTTACCAAACCGATTTTTTCCTCTCTCGTCTACAAATTATTTTTCCAAAAACTCTTTAAATATTGATTATTAGTAAGGGTTTATATTCGATAATAAAAACAGAACCAGTCATAATATGAGGCGACCAGAATGGTAAAATAGGCAAAACAACCACAGAAGATCAGCTGAAAGGAGCAGTTGATGGGTTTGCAAGGTGAACGAAATATGAGAGAAGAAAAACTACTACAATTCGTCATCGGTAGTGAACTTATCATCATGAATACGATGTTTCAATATCACTCATTAAGACTATTAACTTTACCGGGAGTATGATAAAAAAATCAAATTGAATTATATTATTGTTAGCAAACGATGGAAAAGTTCAGTGGTCAAAATAAAGACCATAAGCTGTTACAAGCAGAATTACGTATCATAAATCGTAATAATATGGAAACAAATCATCATCTGTGACCCACTGATAAGCCATGGTCGCCCGTTGGGGTTTCTAGGCTTTCAAGTTTTACATGGTGTGGACTCAACAATTAAAATAGAGCATACAACATCTAACTGCAGCTAAGCAAAATATTACAGGCGCTTAAAGAATACAGGCTAGATTATAGATATACAAAATATACCTGCAGGCAACAACCACTGTCAGATTAAATACTAACAGTAATCGCATAAAAATAGAACGGGAGGTTAGACAAGGAGACCCAATGTCACCTAAACTTTTTAATACGGTGCTAGAACATGCTTTTAATAGTTTGGATTGGATGACAAGGGAATAAAAATAGATGGAGAATATCTAAACAACTTACGTTTCGCCGATGATATACTTATAATAGCTTAAGATCTAGGTATGGCAAGAGAGATGGTACAGGAACTCATTGTGGCTACAGAAAATGTAGGTTTAAACATAAATATCTCGAAAACAAAAATCATGACCAATTTGGTACCCAACCAGAACATCAGTATTGGTGGGAAAGAAATAGAACTCGTAGATAGATATAAATACCTGGGACATGAAATTATGATTGGCAGGGATAACCAGACTCATGAACTGAAGAGAAGAATCAGCATTGAATGGGCAGCATTTGGAAAACTGAGAGAAACTTTTAAAAGTGAGCTGTCCACATGCCTAAAGAGAAAGGTATTTGATCAGTGCGTAATCCCAGTCTTGACGTACGGAGCAGAAACACTTACCTTAACAAAAGCAGCAGCTACCAAACTGAGAGTCACGCAGAGAAGAATGGAGCGGTCCATGTTAGGAATAACTCTGCGAGACAGAATAACCAACGAAGACATCAGGAGAAGAACCGGAGTGACTGACATCATCGAGAAAATAGCCAGACTAAAATGGAGATGGGCAGGACACATAGACAGAATGACAGATGGCCGAGAGACAAAGAGGTTATTGGAATGGAGGCCGAGGAAAGACAAGAGAAGCGTCGGTCGACCACCTACAAGATGGACTGACGATTTAAGAAAACTCAATAAAAACTGGATAAGCAAGATAGACGGGGTTGGAAACATGAGAAAGAGGCCTATGTTCAGCAGTGGACTCTTGAGGCTGGATGATGATGATACAACATCTGAAGATATACAAATCCGAGGAGGAGTGAGACAGGGTTGCGTCTTATCACAGCTACTGTTTAATTTGTATTCAGTGTCTATATTCAGAGAAGTATTCGACGAGGTCCAAGGACGATGTAATGAAGAAACTCATGCCACCAGTTGAAGCATCTAAGTCTTCCTCCTCTCCTATTAAAACAAGCATTAGTTTCCTTGATGATCTTAGTAACTCTTCATCTATTAATTAAGTTAACTTGACTAACAATGATTCATTTTGTCGTTTCTTTTCATCCCATGATAGTGCTTGTAGCATTTTCACCTTATATATTTTTGATAGATCTAAAAATATTTCGTACGTATTTAAAACCCAAATATCTTTTCATTTCTTTCTTAGGTCGGCCAAGTTGAAATAAACCATTTTAGAGTTGTTTATTTATTTTAACTTCCTCGGCAAATTCTTGTTTTATTAGAAGCGGCAATTTTAATGCGTCGCAAAAAGATATGTACGTCGTTTCGTGGTGTCTTGTTATGTCAGCGTTTGTATGTATGCGTTCAATTTTAATAGAATTTCTTCACTCTCGTTGTAGCAGCTTTCAAGAGTGGTTCAACGTTATGTCCAAATTCACGTCGAATTTGTAAAGTATCCTGTTTTCGTCTTTTGTTATGAAGAATATGTAGCAGTTTGTTATTGGTTTTGTGGCAGTAAATGCTTCAATTATTAATGTTTTGAGTGAGGATTGGAGGACATCCTCGTTTTGTTTTTCTTTTGTTCCTGCTTTTATCCAAGGCTTTTGGCAGCTTGGAGATGGAGGTTTTCGTCATGCAGAGAGAGTGGAGCCCTCAGTTCCAGGTTCCAGTTATGGTTTCAGAAAGTTGAGTGTGTCATGTGAATTAAGGTAACATTTGTTCAAATTTTAAACTAAAGACAGACATTTTTTTATAAAATAATAATTGCTTTCGTTGACATTTAAAATTATAAATTTTGTTTTGAGTAAAGCTGTCAATTTGTGTTCAGTTTTTTTTTGAAATTTAATGATAATTTATGACAGCTCGTTTTAGTAATTTTGATGTTGATTTGTTTTGTTTTGTTTTAAAAGGTTAACCTCCATGCAATTTTGTAAGTTTTGTAGCAATGGAGTTTGTTAATGGATGACACATGTAAGTTTTTGAATTTTGTATTTCTCCATGTAACTGTTTGTGGTGACACATAAATAAAAGTTAAATTTTATTTTCTTAACTTTTTATTAATTTTTTTTTGAGCTAACCCTTTTTGAGTTTATTTGAAAAAGATATGTTTTTTATGTTTTGATTTTGTTTTCTAATTATTTCCCTAGTTACAACTAGTGGTTGTAATAGGCATAATTAGGCACCTCAAGTGGCGCCCTATATTAAATTCCTTGAGGTGTTTCTTGTTTATTTTTATTGTGTTTGTTCCAAGAGATTAATGACCCTTTATTTCATTTTCTTGTAGTTGCCCCATTCCAATGCCCTTATCTTTTACTTATCCACGACCCCAGCTCTCCTACGAAACCGTGAGTGCCGTTCGCATCAGTAGCGATTAGTTTGCTTGCTATCTCCACCCCCAACAGTTTTTTCCCCCAATTTTCTATCCCCCGTATTAATGCCCCATGTGGTAGGCAAATAATATCGTTACATGCTGACTGTTTCTAAAAGCCCCACAGGTTCTGCAGTTGAGATATACATGGAAAACAGTGTCTGTTTCTCAATGGGGTGAACAGAAACAGCAGGTTTTAATTTTTTCCTTGTACTTGAAAAAAACAATGGTGTAGGTTTGTAGAGGACTGCAAGACCCATAACCCAAGGTAGCTTTCAATTCCTTACATCTTATAATACTTTACGATATTTATGTTCAAAGTTGAAAACTGTTTCTATTCACCCCATTCTACGGTAATAGATTATTTTGTTTTTAAAAGAACAAACCTATTATTTTATATGCAAAAGCAGAGGTTAACGTCCTGTTAGCAGCAGGCGCTTTAAAAGTGCCTGATATGGAAACAACATCTAGATGACATAATATACATGTCAAGTGAAAGTCCACACATACATACCGCCGGTCGTCGTTTATCTTTTATGACCATATTTCGTTTATGATTTCATGCCATCTCGAGACGTCTTAGTTGTGATTCCAGTCAGACACGACAAGTTTTCAGTCCATAATAAAGTAGACGCTACCATAATGAAATGGTAATAGGTGTGTATGGTATGAATAGGAATTCGTTGCGATTTTGGCATCTCTTGCATGCTGCGAATGCACGCGCTTCTTTTGACCATTCATTGTTCGTTATTCGTCAGTTTCTTGTAACAAGGACGCTTATTACCACAGGCTTGGAATTAATTCAATAGGTTTGCGTGATACTACGCTAAATATTTCACTATTCTGTTAAATACCTACTCGCAAATATGCTCCTATATAGGCCAGTCCTTTAGCTAAGTTTAAATAGTTATTTGTTTGGGAAATATATTGCTATTTTTATGCTGAAAGCTTTGTAGGCCAGGTTGAATTTTTTTCTGTTTTTTTTATTTGTAACCGAAACAGTTATATGAAATTATGCAATTAGCTCTTTATTGAACATGAAATTAAATAGGTAAAGAAATAATAAATAAGACTTACTCACAATCAATTTGATTTAACTATCAGACGAATGGTTTCGCTTTCTACAATATGCTCCATTTGTTGCTTTGGTTACATATTAATATATAAGATATTATTATATTAATATATCGGAATCTGAATTAAATATCTAAAATATTTAAAAACACCAAGACAGATAACTCACACCAACAATAATTTCAAATAAAAATAAAAGTAAAAACTTTTGTAAACTTGTTATACACCTGATTATAAAATGTACATGTTCAGTGGCCAAAGAATCACTTTAATTTAATTTGTTCAGTAATTTGGTCATTAGACTGAGTTAGTTATAATGTGGGATGTTTTTCAATTACTCGTATTGTTACGTTTAAATTTAATTAATTAAAGTATGCCAATATTAAACACATCAATTTACTTTTGATATCTTAATTGAAACAATTTATAGATATTCATTAATATCAGCATATTTCATAAAACTAGATAACTTAACTTGCAGTATTGAGAAACAGAAGAAGAACTGTCACATGCTAACCTACATCTGTCAAATTTACCACTAAAATCTAATAAATAACACATAAAAAACTCATTGTGCCCAAGACTGAAATGTAGTGCATAAAAGTCCTTCCTCCTTTTAAAGTTAATGTTTGTTTCGTCCCTTCTAAGTGTTTTCTGTTTTAGTGTGTTTTAAATTGTCCTTAATTGATTTAATTCTAATATTTAATTTACTTGACTTTACAATAATCTACTATTTTGCCAATAGAACTTTATCAAAGAGATTTGATAACTACAAGTTGAAAAATAATTGCACACCCACACAATTTGTGCATCTAAACTTATTCATTGTCATAAAACTGTCACCTTCATAAAACAATTACTCAATAAATAACACACATTTCATAAATATATCCCTCGAATAAGTATAAATAACTTTTAATAATACAATGGTATATTACATCACTTTCATTTAACAAATAATCACACACATATCTCTGCTTCATTGGATCAAATCTATCTCCTCAAGAACTTCCCGTTTACTGTCATACAACTACAATAGCAGAATTGAGTTCTCCATTCAACAATACATAGTAGTTTCAACCATGTTCTACCATCCATCAATTAATAGAGTACCGGCATGTAAGTAATGTTGATTTATTTGCTCATTTATTAATTTGTTACAATCTAATAGACTATTTTATAACAATTTGTGGGCCTTACCTTGTCTGTTTAAACTTTTAAAACTTTTTATACCTTTTTATACAACTTACTCTTTTTGAAATAAAACCACAGACATGTAATATTGGCATAATTATTGTAATTTCCAACATCTACTTTGTTTATCTTTAGACAACACCCTAATGTGGGTTTTTATCATTTCAGCATTTATTTAACTTTGTATCGAGACCTGAAGATGCTTTGCATATTGTAGAAAGCGAAACCGGTCGTCTGATAGTTAAATTAAATTGATTGTGAGTAAGTCTTATTTATTATTTCTTTACCTATTTGAAATGGACTCACACAAGCAACACATTCATGATATGAAATTAAATGTTGATTTTTAGCAACACATCTTAGTTTTTAATTTACTGGAAATCTAGGTTTTAGAAGTGGGCACACGCTAAATGATAAAACAAAAGATTTTTTCAAAATCGTTTCATCCTCTGTTTTCTAAGAAAAATGTCACAGACCCCGCCAACCTAAAACTATGTGATGAGAACCTAAAATGTGTAACGTCAATAAAGTTCTTGGGCATGACATTCGAAGAAACTCTAACGAGGATCGCCAAACACTTTTAATGTTATATAGAACATTATCAGATCAAATTTAGATTGTGGATCTACTGTTTATTTTACAGCCATAAAGACACTGCTAAAAAAACTTGACAGTCTTCACAATCTCTATTTACGTATAATATCTAGAGCTTTTCGCACAACACCAATCGAAAGTATTTATTGTGAAGTTGGTGAACCGTCCTTAGAAGACAGAAGACTTTATTTAAGTGTAGCAGACGCCGCAAAAATCAGGCCTAATTTAAAAAACCCTACTATTCAAAATTGTTTTACAGAAAAGTTTCCAAATCTCTTTATAAATTAGCCAAGAACAGCCAAACCCTTCTACGCAAGGATAAGAAGCTACTTAAATTAATTAAACTACACGTTCTCAGAATTCTTTCCCTCCCAATCCTCCTCAATTGCTCCAGGAAAAATAAAGAACACCTCAGTTCCTAACCCGTCTCATTTCTTTCGACAAACATTCAACAAACCCATAATTAATTAAATCCGCCTTTAATAATATGCTTTACAACTACAAGGATTATACACATATATACACAGACGAAGACAGAGATCAGCAAAAAGATGTCTTCCTATACTTTATAGATTCCCAGAAAGCCTTCGATTGTGTTAATAATTCAGAATTAGTAAGATTGCTCCAGAGGAGAATGATCTTAAAATCATAAATAACCTTTATACGAATAATGTGGCATCTGTGAGAGTAGGACTGGAATCTACATCATATTTCTCAATCAAAAAAGGTGTACAACAGGGTTGTGTTTTGTCACTGCTCCTTTTTAATCTCTACTCTGAAACGATTTTCGATAGAGCCTTAAGTGACACTGAAGATGGAATCAAAATCAACGGACAGACTGTTAGTAATCATCGCTGTGCTGATGATACAGTCATAATAGCTGATAGCCAAGAAGCGCTACAACGACTATTAGATATAATTGTAAACAGTTTCATTATTTAGTTCTTCATTTTTAAAATGAAAAAGACAGTAAAGATTAGATTTCACGTACAAAGCGTGTATGTATCTGTTTATACGCATTTCGGCCTAATAGGTCTCATCAGAGGGGCTATTCATAGGCGTTCTCAACGTGAAAAATAAATCTTTTCTGTCTTTAAGAAGCAACATTAAAATGGCTTCGATATAGACGCAATAGCGACATCTGATAATATATCCGTAAAATAGTTTTCGAAACCAATTCAGATTTCTGCTTTAATCTGAACCTAAAAAGAAATCTGAATTGGTTTTGTAAACTATTTTACGAATTTATTATCAGATGTCGCTATTGCGTCCATATCGAAGCCATTTTAATGTTGCTTCTTAAAGACAGAAAAGATTTATTTTTCACGTTGAAACTGCCTATGAATAGCTGTTCTGATGAGGCCTATTAGGCTTTCACGACGCTTTGTACGTGAAATCTAATGTTTGCTATTTTTTCATTTTATTCGGATCTACTCTGTATGAGTACAAGAAACCAATTCGCTAAGGATTTCTGCTTAGTTGAGGAGACATGTCGTGGAATGCAAATTTTAGATTCCCCATGTCTCTTTTAACATCTTTATCAACGTCTGTTTACCTTGCAATTTTTAAAAGGTTCAGATTAAAGCAGAAATCTGAATTGGTGTCGAAAACTATTTTACGGATTCTTCATTTTTATTTCTGGCTCTTTTGACACCAATTTTTAACAATTCATTATAGTATATGGGTCTATTTTTAAACTGATAAATACAGTCTTCACAAAACTAAAATTTTAAAGCTATTTCTGTCGAATATGGATGCTCCTTATCGAAAGTTCATCTTCAGGTGACGAAACAATGGAATTTTCTTAAGTTTGCGTATATTTAAGTTTACATTTTGAGGAGCGTCGACGTTATTGTATAATGAATGCAAAGGATGTTCAACAATGAAACCTGCACGTAAATGTCACTATATTATTGCAAGCTTATCTTAAATCTGAGAGAAGGATGGCATTACATTTTCATAGTTGAATTAAATCGTGACATGATTTGTGGAATATTGAATAAGAAGGTGTATAATGGCTAACCGAACTCTTATTACAAATGTCGACTAGGTTTTATTCGAAAAATCATCTTTTCAATGCATCTTTTTAATAATACACATATACATAGTTACTGAACATACTTTTTGGCGTTAACGGAACCCTTGCAGCCAAAACTACATGCCATTTGTCGACAATAAACAATTTGAGCATTAAAGATCAACTTAAAAATTTTTTGGTAAATTGAAGAATGCCCAAAAACAAAATTTTTTTTTAACGAAGAACTTTCTTGTGAAGATCACTTTTTAAAAACGACCTCTCTTAATTCTTTTGGTAGTTTTGTAGTATCACTTCCCTTGAAATCTTCCGTCCACAATGTAGCTGACTCTAAGACTCCAGCAACACAAAGATTTTATTCTCTCGAATAGAAGCTTAAAGCGAATTTGGAATTAAAAGATGATTACACTCGATTTATCTATAAATTTTTATCCTTACACCATATGTTCGTTTCACCCTTTGAAAGCTGAATAGGATCCTAATTCTTTCTTCCTCGTCATTGTGTCTATAAAGGCAATAAAATTCGTGTTGTTTTTGACGCTCTGTCAATACAGATACAGGTGTTTTCCTCAACGAACGCTACTTACAAAAGATCATATGGCAATCTGATCATTCAAACTCTCTCGAAACTTATACTTTAAACACCGTAACTTACGGTACTGCTTTTGCTAGTTTTCTTGCCACTAGATGTCTTCAAGAAGTGGCACATATGTATGCAACCGATTTTCCCGACATATCTTCTATAATTTTACGGGACTTTTATGTCGACGATCTTCAAACAGGTGGTTCTACAATAGATGATATCAAACGCATTCAATCATTTCCTTCCGAACTATTGTCTCGTCATAGTTTCCAATTTATTGAGAAGATGGAAGTCAAACGCACCTATTTTAAACTTTGACAATCAAAATAGTGTTTCTTTGGAAATTGGAGCTGACGATACTATCAAAACTTTGGGCTTATTGTGGAGTTTAAAATCTGACACTTTTCATTTCAATGTTCAACCTATAGAGCACAAGTGTAAAGTTACAAAAAGACTTATTCTTTATAATATTCTTAATACAGTGATATCGAAAATATTTGATCCACTAGGTTTGCTTTCGGCTGTAACTATAACAGCTAAAATTATTCTCTAAGATTTGTGGAAATTAAAAATTTCCTTAGACGAAGTCGTTCCCATGGATATCTTTACGAAATGGGTTACATATCAGACTCAATTGGTTAAACTTAATCAGTTTCAAATTCCTAGGCAAGTAATTTGTACAAACTACAAGTCAATTCAACTATACGGTTTTTCAGATGCATCCACCACTGCATATGGTGCTTGCATTTATATTCATTCATCTGAAATCGTCGAACATTTTCGTTGTCATCTACTTTGCTCCAAAACCAGAGTAGCTCCTTTAAAACATATCCTCACGGTACCGCGCCTAGAACTTTGTGGAGCTTACTTGCTAGCTGAGTTGATAGACAAGGTAAAACAACACATGCAATTAGATTTCGAAGAAATCACTTACTGGTGCGACTACACTATTGTTGTAGGATGGATAAAGACTGCTTCGAGTTTGTTAAAGACGTTTGTGGCAAATAGAGTTTCTCAAATTCAAACTTTGACCGAATCAAGGACAATTTCTCCTACATCACTTATCAGTTATGAAATGTGGCTTCATGGCTAGCTAAACCAGAAACTCATTGTCGTAATAGAACATTCGAAACTTCGAACATTCGACTATTCGATACTAGGTTGCTCAAAAGTTTAAACAGATAGTGATACCACAATTTCTAATATAGCTTCTTGAAAGAGTTTTAATACAGACATTTGTCAATAACTGATAAAGAAAAGTGTATATGAGAGTATGAAAAACAGCAAATATTTGATTTCACGCAAACAGCGCCTATGTATCTGTTGATACGTATTTCGACCTAATACGTCTCATCAGAACAGTTATTCATAGGTGTTCTTAACGTGAAAGATCAATATTTTCTGTCTTTTAAGAAGTAACACTAAAATGGCTTCGATATGGACGCAATAGCGACATCTGATAATAAATCCGTAAAACAGATTTCTGCTTAGTTGAAAAGACATGTCGTGGAATGCAAATTTTAGATTCCCCACGTCTCTTTTACCACCTTTATCAACGTCTGTTTTGCTTTGCAATTTTTAGAAAGCACAGATTAAAGCAGAAATCTGAATTGTGTTTCGAAACTATTTTACGGGTATATGATAGTCTTTACGACCAACTTTTTGTATTATCTTGTTCTGTTATTTCCTTAACTCACATAGATACAAAAATCGAAATCATTCCTTCTTTCTCAAAACCAAAATTATATCATCTTTTTCTGTTGGTTAAACGGTGACCTTGGACAGTATCAAAATAAAATGTTAAATTATTTTCGATCCACAACAGACAAGTTGTATAAAGTAAGTAATCTATTAGTCAACAGTAATAATTTTAAATTTAGATTTATCTTGAAATTGTTTTGAGCGATATCGACTTAATAATAAATATTCGCGTAATAAAGGTCATCTTTTTTTCCTTCCTACTGCTAGCTATACTTTTTAATGATCTTAGAATTTGTGTTACTGAGTATGGACTCATTACATATTAACTTCGCAACGATTTGATCAGTACTGTGTTGAAAAAGACATTGAGGTATGTGGGCTGAAGTGGCATTATAATTCAAATCAACACACAACTTTAGTTTGCTAGAGATCTCCTAAAGGTAAATTTGATGTATTTTATGAAAAACTTAACCTTATTTTAAATTCAAATTTTAAACCAAATCAATTCATATTTTTTCCGCAAATCGCCAGGAAATTTTGACATTCCTGTCAAAATTTCTTGAAGAAAAAGTCAGGACTTCCTTACTGTAAGGAAATGATATTTCCGTACAGTTGTTAGTGTTCTACATAAATGATAGAAAACACATTGCTTATAAGGAATTAATTTATATTTTGAAAACATCAAGTCATTGCTGAATACATTTTTAAGATCAATTTGTTATATTTACAGTAATTTGACAGTTAGTACAATTATTGAACATTGGAGGAACACTCTTAGAACTATGAGAAACATTTTGGACAACATGCAGGGTGGAAGTGTCATTTTGTTGAATATTTTGTACTGTGAAAATTTTATTTGCCACCTCAACTTATTGTTAAGCGATTCTTCGATATATCCTTCAGCAACGTTTGATGACTTCCATCCGCCATGCCTCTTTAAACTAGTTATGTCGGCACCAGAGTCAACCAATATTGTTGCAGAAAACCGACGAAAGCAGTGACCAGTATATTCTGTCGGATTTACCAAGTTCAAATAAGTAGCAATTATTTTGGGCATTTTTCTAAATTGATGAATTCGTACCACTTGTCTACAACCCATTCCGCTTTGATATTTAAAGAAAAATCGGTCACTGTTCATATTTTCTGGTCTTAACGAAACATACTTTCGATAAACATTCAAGTAGATCTGATTAATTACAAATGATCTTGGTTTGTTGGTTTTCGAATCAGGTATGCTGATTAAAAGCTTAGATTCTAAGTCTTCTATATCGTGTACAGTCATTCGGACTAACTCATCCATTCTACAGGCCCCAGAAATACCAAATATTACAGCCACCTAAAAAATAAATAAAGCTATAATCTAAATAGAAATTAAAACCTTGTAAATTACCTTAATCATTAAATTTTCTTTATCTGGAGCTTTCTGGATAAATTTTTCAATTTCTTCTTCGTTAAAATCTTAGATTTCTTTGCCCTATAACCTTGAGCTTGCCGTTTCAATAAAGAACGAAGTTTTGAGTATGTAGATATATCTACATTGTGTTTAAGTGCAAGGGTTGACTTCAGCATTGAATAATTGGCCCATAATGTTGAAGATTTCATCTTTAAACAAAGGTCTAGGAAGTATGCCATTACAACATTTTCTGAGAAAGAACTCGTATTTTTACTCATGCGATAATCCATAAAACGTCTGTATGCATTTTCGTACTTTTCTCTTGATTTCTTTAGCAATAATTCTAATGAAGCAGTATTCACTGCCTCAACCAGCTCTGGAGGAGTCCCAGGAATGGAAATTTCATCATCACTTATCATTTTACTTTCGAGAACACCAGCAATTAAATTTATAAGCGTCAAGTTTGACAATTCAACCTCAATACGTTTCCATAGTAACCCAAGTAATTTTATTAGGAATTTCAAAGCACCATTTATTTGGGAATAAAATTATCGCGTTTTTTTTTAAATCAATCAATATCTGTCGAATTTTAAACGATTTGCGGAAAAATAGTATGTTTACCTCGTAGGAAAAGCCACATTCCTGGACTCTGTGTTGCTAAGTCTCGGCTTGCGCCTCGACTTAGCAATCTTCACAGTCGTCCAGGAATGTTAAGCTTTTCCTACCCGGTAAACAATGTACTATTAACAGGCGATTTTAATGTAAATTCCATGACACTAAATAATTCACACAGATTTTCTGGTCTTCTAGCATCTTAAGTTTTGTCACCCAGAAACTTTATACAAGGTCGACTTCCACATGCGGAAATATTTTTAACCTTAAAGGTCAATTCAGACACATCAGTCACGTCTCGTCACAGTGATTGCGCCGAATCGGCCAATCCGTCATACAAAATATTCTTTAATACAAATATGTTGCCGGCATTCACACTCATCAGTTGACAAACAGTTTCCCAGCTGTCAGATAGTTGATAGTTCTGTGACCAAATAGGACCGGTTCGGTACCGTGACTGTGACGTGACTGATGTGTCTGAGTCGACCTTTAGAGTAGAAATATATACCTGATTCGCTATTCCCAGTCTGAACTGTCTAGTGAATTTAGTAATTATTGTTTTGCGAAGTTATTTACTTTTTGACAGACTAGAAGTGGCTGGAAATTACTATACAACCAAGCATACGTGGTCATATCCAATATTAATAGTAAACAAACGTAAATAAAATAGAACTTTATTAATTACCGACTAACTGGATAAACTTTAAATTCTGGAATAAACTTTATTCGTTTATTAAAAGTATTCTTAAGAATCCCAAGATAAATGTTACCAAAAACTTTAAGTTGGTTGCCTACATTTGCCGCAACTTAGCGATATAAACTAAATTAGCCTAACTTTTTTATAACATATACTTGTTTATATATAATAAAAACTTCCTTTCTTCATACATCCGTTAAATTTCTAAGCGAATTTGATTTTTGATACTCTGATTTAAGTCAGTCGTTAATTTCCATTTGCGATTTTACTTCTTTAATGTGAGGGTTGTATTAGGCCCATCTTTGTATTTCCGTATACGTTTTTCTGAGACTTTCAGACATTTGGATGTTAACTGAAATGTTTTTGTTATTAAGAACATTTGTAACATTTACATAATTCGATAAATACATTTGAATGATCAGCTTACCTCAACAGGGTTTTCATTCGGCAAATAATTAAAAAAAATAGTAGGCATTTTGAAAAGCCTTTGTGCAGTTTCATTACCTTGTAATTTAGGAACAGCATCCTTACTCATATAAAAATATTAACTTTTAAAGAACATTTTATCCTATTTATTGAGAAAAACTTACCAACGCATTAGCTGATGGAACAAATGGAAAACTTTGACTATCGATAATAAAAAATTTAAAATATAACTAACTAATTAACTAAATAGAACTAACAGAAGAATTAAACAAAGATAATAAATCAATAAAACTATATTAATAGTACATTGTTTACCGGGTGGAAAAGCTTAACATTCCTGGACGACTGTGAAGATTGCTAAGTCGAGGCGCAAGCCGAGACTTAGCAACACAGAGTCCAGGAATGTGGCTTTTCCTACGAGGTAAACATACTATTTTTCCGCAAATCGTTTAAAATTCGACAGATATTGATTGATTTAAAAAAAACGCGATAATTTTATTCCCAAAGAAATGGTGCTTTGAAATTCCTAATAAAATTACTTGGGTTACTATGGAAACGTATTGAGGTTGAATTGTCAAACTTGACGCTTATAAATTTAATTGCTGGTGTTCTCGAAAGTAAAATGATAAGTGATGATGAAATTTCCATTCCTGGGACTCCTCCAGAGCTGGTTGAGGCAGTGAATACTGCTTCATTAGAATTATTGCCAAAGAAATCAAGAGAAAAGTACGAAAATGCATACAGACGTTTTATGGATTATCGCATGAGTAAAAATACGAGTTCTTTCTCAGAAAATGTTGTAATGGCATACTTCCTAGACCTTTGTTTAAAGATGAAATCTTCAACATTATGGGCCAATTATTCAATGCTGAAGTCAACCCTTGCACTTGAACGCAATGTAGATATATCTACATACTCAAAACTTCGTTCTTTATTGAAACGGCAAGCTCAAGGTTATAGGGCAAAGAAATCCAAGATTTTAACGAAGGAAGAAATTGAAAAATTTATCCAGGAAGCTCCAGATAAAGAAAATTTAATGATTAAGGTAATTTACAAGGTTTTAATTTCTATTTAGATTATAGCTTTATTTATTTTTTAGGTGGCTGTAATATTTGGTATTTCTGGGGCCTGTAGAATGGATGAGTTAGTCCGAATGACTGTACACGATATATGACTTAGAATCTAAGCTTTTAATCAGCATACCTGATTCGAAAACCAACAAACCAAGATCATTTGTAATTAATCAGATCTACTTGAATGTTTATCGAAAGTATGTTTCGTTAAGACCAGAAAATATGAACAGTGACCGATTTTTCTTTAAATATCAAGGCGGAAAGGGTTGTAGACAAGTGGTAGGAATTCATCAATTTAGAAAAATGCCCAAAATAATTGCTACTTATTTGAACTTGGTAAATCCGACAGAATATACTGGTCACTGCTTTCGTCGGTCTTCTGCAACAATATTGGTTGACTCTGGTGCCGACATAACTAGTTTAAAGAGGCATGGCGGATGGAAGTCATCAAACGTTGCTGAAGGATATATCGAAGAATCGCTTAACAATAAGGTTGAGGTGGCAAATAAAATTTTCACGGTACAAAATATTCAACAAAATGACACTTCCACCCTGCATGTTGTCCAAAATGTTTCTCATAGTTCTAAGAGTGTTCCTCCAATGTTCAATAATTGTACTAACTGTCAAATTACTGTAAATATAACAAATTGATCTTAAAAATGTATTCAGCAATGACTTGATGTTTTCAAAATATAAATTAATTCCTTATAAGCAATGTGTTTTCTATCATTTATGTAGAACACTAACAACTGTACGGAAATATCATTTCCTTACAGTAAGGAAATGACATTTCCTTACAGTAAGGAAGTCCTGACTTTTTCTTCAAGAAATTTTGACAGGAATGTCAAAATTTCCTGGCGATTTGCGGAAAATTAAATAAACAAAGCCAATAATACAAATATTTACTACAATATGTTAAATTGTAACAATTCAAATATAATAATTTTAAATATACAGGGAAAATTTGATAGGTTTAGTATACACTTCCACTATTTAGAATAATTCTTCTTTTTTCAAAGAAAGTCTGCAATAGTAGTATTATTGAGCTGTTAACACTGAGAAGTAGGAATTGTTGTGTTGTAGGTTTCCGACAATGAATCTGTCAAAATATTCCCGAGCTAAGCGAATGGAGTGTATGCCATTATACGAGTAAAAACAGTGATTTCAAAAGGACAGATGGCAATATTTTTATTCTAAAACAAATTATTCAAAGACCAAAGGAATTTAACATAAATCGCATATTGTAGCTGTTTATCTCCCAGAAGGGCTACAAATAAAATCAAGCTTTTTGTAAGGACTTTGTAAGCTTGATGAAGTTGAAAAACATATATTGCAGCACATTTTGTGTATGCAAAATACATTTCAATATCGGATTTTGCAGGCTTGAATTGTTTCCATTCATGACCATTAATATTAAACGTCTCCGTTACTAATGACAGCGAGAGAAATAGCGAGAATTCTGTGAATCCACATCAACTATTCCGGCTTAATTGATTCTCCAAGTTCGATACTGTCATTCATATCTAAAGTTTCTAGCCACATTCAGCAGACGAAGTTTTAATCGACTCTTCTTGTAATCGATGAAGTCCGTGTTCAAGATAATTTCGTGATCTAAGAATAAACTGCTGCCTCAATTGGATAATAAATGTATGAGGATTTAGAGTTTCAATGTGAAGTTTAGAAGCGAAGGTGAACTTTCATCAAACAGTGAAATAATATTAAGTGTGCATGTACATACCCTAACCGAAAAAATAGGTTTTTTATTACAGGAATGAGAACGAAAAGTGTTTAGAAAAAGAAGAAGAAAGAAGTAAAAGCTTATAAAGACTTTTTAAAGGAAAAATAAGAAAACAAATCGTGAATCACTTATGGTAGTGCATGAACAAACAGCAACAACAACAATTGCTAAATAACAGAAACTAAAACGCCTCTATCGCTAGAATGAATACAGAATAATAGCCAAATAACCAAAACTACTACCAAGGAAGTAGTTACTAAAAAAGAAACGAGATCACGTAAAAAATGGCTGGAGTTGGTAAAAGAAGATCTGACAAATGCAAGAATGGAAAAGTCTGGCACAGGAAAGAAATAATGAAGAACTGCTTCATACCAGAGACACTTACCAATTTTGGCTGAAGCTGAAGAATCAGATGCTTTATCATTAAAGTTAAATAGTACACAAGGAGCTATCTCTCAGAATTTTCCCACGACATTTATTGCTCTTTACAATTCTCCACAATTTGGTTACAACATTTCAAGGCTTTTCCGATTTTGCTCATCAAGATTGGGATAAAGAATTTGAAGTCGATAAAAAGATTCTCCAACACGAAGTTTCCCTTATCTAAACAAGAAAAAACCAATGTAGTCTATAGGGTCCCTTGTGGGTATTGTGAATTGTCTTATATTGGGCAAACTGGTCGTTCTTTGAAAGGACGCCTCATTTCACATCAAAATAATTTTTGTCAACAAACCACCAGGCTAATTTTGAGAATACAGAAATTTTAGCCACTGAAAATATTTATTTTTAAAGAACTTTCCTTGAGATGTATCACATTCTTAAACAACCGCAACCATGAACAGGCATAATGATATTAACCATCTCAGTGAAATTTATTATTCTCTTGTTTTACATAATAAATAACTGTTATACCTGCTATTTTGAGAATTTGATAGAGTAGGTGGAGCTTTTTCTGCTCCATTTGTTCATAACTGTTAGAGTCTTTAAACAATTGATGAGATCGTCTTATTCTTATTTTTCAGGTGGGCTTTCTCATCCCAGTTGTCATTTGTTTGTGATTGTCACCTATAATGTACTTTGTGTCATATATAAATTCTGTTAACTTTTTACATCTGACATGAGTTTCATCATCTTATGCCAGACAGTTAAGAATATCTTTTTGTTGTCTGATAGTGTTAACTATCTTAAATTGATGAATTGTTGCGTATTTCATGTAGGTGTGTCACATTTTTCAACTGTAAACAAGTTTAGTGATTTCGCATAATCACTACATTGGTTATATAGAATTTTTATAAAGCATCAAAGAATAATCACGCCTAACAATATTGACCTGGACCAGCTATGTGCTACCATTTTTCTATACTTATTCTCAAATTCATCTTAGTATTTTAATTACTTTGGGTTCTTTTCAAATTCAAACTGGTAACAATAGTTATTTTCAAAATAAATTAAATAATTATATCCATTTACAGTGATAGACAAAACAAAATACATGGTCGTCTCAAAACAAGAACGACGGCGAATAAGGCAAAACATTACTATAAATGATCACAACTTCTAAGTGGTTAAAGAATTTAAATATCTAGGAGCAACAATCACAAATGACAACAAATTAGAGCGAGAAGTTGAAACGAGAATAATGGCAGGAAATAGATCTTTCTTTGCAATGCAACATCTGATGAAGTCGAAACTTCTTTCACGAGATGCAAAGATCCGGATATGTAAGACCATAATACGACCAACAGTCGCGTATGGAAGCGAAACATGGACGTTAACAAAAAGAGAAGTAAATAAATTGCTGGTATGGGAACGTAAAATCCTTCGAATGATATATGGCCCTTGCAGAGACAGCGTGACAAACGAATGGAGGGGCAGATACAATAACGAGCTAGAGTCTCTATTCGGAAATGAAAATCTAGTCAGATATATAAAGACCAATAGACTCAGATGGGCAGGACATGTCGCAGTAACGACAATCGCCTTATAAACAATGTGTTCTGGGAAAGGCCAGATGGACGAAGGTCTGTAGGGCGGCCTAGAAAAAGGTGGAAAGATGCAGTCAGAGAAGATCTAGAGAAGATGGGAGTGCGACAATGGGAATTACTGGCACAGGACCGACAAATATGGAAGGTAGAATAGAGTAGAGTTAAATGTGCTGATTAAAGAGAAGGATAGGCCAGGCACTAGCCAACACACGCATACAAAGGACTTCTCTCTGTTATAGACAATCTGTGAAGTGGCAAATTCAAATTAAGGCTTCTTGTATTATATTCATGATTGGGAAGGAGGTGATAAAACAAAGAACAATTTTTAAAAAGGAACATAATATATTGAAATATATAGATGGCTGAGAAAGTGAGTATATTGAGTGACTTGAATCGGCCTCTACAGGATTCTCCTGCCTTTAGTCCTAAGATCACCCGGACTACCTTTATTTGGACTATAAAGACAGTTGAGCTATCTATTGCAAAACCTCAGAAGATTACTCCATATCGCATAACAGAATAAAAGTTTGCATAATATACTGATAGTAAAATCCCCTGGTCTAGATAGCTCTTTAACACTCTTAATGAGTAGCAGGCTCTATTTAGTTTTTTTGTTGTATTTTGTATTTGTTCCCCCGATTCAGATTCTGGTCAATATGAATACCAAGAAATTTAACTGATCTAGCAGGTTCCGTGTTTTCTGATAGAAAATTAATTGTATCTGGAAACTGTTCTGTTTACTATTGAAGGCAATAGTAAACGCGGCAAAGACTCAAGAAGAGTTGTAGCGCTATTGATGATGATGATGATTTACACTGATGTGTCGGTATTGTATACACTACCAATTTTAATTTTTCGCTGCATCTGTCATCTCTCCCCACCTGTTGAATTTGTCGGTTCCTTTTCTGCGTCGTTATCTATTTTTTGTATTGAGAAAGTCGTTAAAAGATTTTTGGATTGAAATTGAATTAAAAACACTGCAAACAATACACAACTGTGTCCCACACAAACTGCAATTGTTCTGGGATGACCATGGAACACAAATGGACAATTCTTGGGAAGTTGGACACTGATTCGGACTTCGGATTATCCTGGATGACAACAAACTGTAATCTTCAAAAATCGGCCACTCAATTTCTTCTTAGACCCATGCGGACCTCTTTAATGGTTGGAAACGGCGTCTTACAAATCCCTCAACAAAAACTGCCAAATAGAATCTTGAGCACAAATTCACCTCTCAACTTAAAAAAATTGCCGGCTTTCAAGACTACACGCCGAAAGCTATCTCCAAATCCAAATCTCCTCATTTCTGTAACTTCTAACTGCTACTACCACTTGACACTACATTTCCGTGATAAAAACGAATAACGAACAAAAAAAAACAATAACGAATTTGAAGAAAAATCCGGACTCAAAACAATAACTGACTGCTTTCGCGATCCATCGTCGAGTGACATCATTCGCCCAACCTGCGGACCACCTATAACTACCAGACCTAGCATAAACGGAAATATTCCTTCTTTTGATGCGCAAAATCTCTAATAGGCAGAATCAACATAAAAAGAAATACCCATCTGTGTTATATAAACAAACTAAAAATGTTTACATTATCAATCTCAGCGACGTAAAAAGATTGAGAATATTTTTCGGTGTTTTATACGTTATGTTATATTATGTTATATTATGTTATACGTGACTGCAATTACGCCGTTTAGATCACTTTGTAAGCATTGTTGAGATACCTCGGACTCGTTTGTATAAGTTACTCCGTGGTAGTGTCATTGTCTGGTTGGATAGACGTTAACACAACATTCTTCTTCATGTACCATGTCCTCTCAGAACGTTGGTTACCATCATAGCTATTTTAATTTTATTCACTGCCACCCTAAATAGCATGCTTGTATCTACACCATACCAATCTCGCAAGTTCTTCAACCATGAGGTTCTTCTTCGTCCTGGACTGCGTTTGCCTGCTATTTTTCCTTGCATGATATTTTGTAGCAATCTATATTTGGGACCTCTCATTACATGTCTGAAATATTCCAGCTTTCTCTGCTTGATGCTTTTTATGATCTCAGTGGTCTTGCTGAGACGTTCAAGTATTGTGGAGTTACGAATCTTCTCCACCCAGGAAACTTTTAAAATTCTTCTATAGCACCACATTTCGAAAGCCTCAAGGCGATTTAGATCGATTTTATTCACAGTCCAGGACTCGACAGCATAAAGTAAGACCGAGAGCACGTAGCAGCGAAGTAGGCGGATCCTTAATGACAATTTTAGGTCTCTGTTACATAACACCTTGGACATCCTTCTAAAAGCAGCTCTAGCCTGCTCTCTTCTGGATCTAATTTCGCCGTGATTTTCTGCATTACAATTTAATTGCTGTCCAAGGTAGACGATTTTATCAACTTGCTCAAGTTTGGTATTATTTACATATATAGACGGTTTTATATTCTGTTGTTTACTTATTACAAGTATTTTGGTTTTCCTTATGTTAAGATCCAGACCTGCCTCCCTGCAACTCTCAACGACACTATCAAGTAGTGTTTGCAGATCTTCTTGACTAGAAGCTAGGAGTACTGTATCGTCCGCATATCGCAAATTATTGATGACTTCGCCGTTCACAAGTATTCCTTCTTGTTTTTCAGAAAGTGCTTTTCTGAAAATTCTTTCGGAGTAAACGTTAAAAAGCAGGGGTGACAAGAGGCATCCCTGCCGTACTCCTCTTTTAATATTGAGAGCTTGTGATTCCACACCATCTACTAAAACTGATGTTGTTTGATTCCAATATAAATTTGCAATTATTCGAACGTCTCTGCCGTCCAAGCCAATGTCTTTTAGAGCTTCGATCAATATAGAGTGCTTAACACGATCGAATGCCTTTTGAAAGTCAATAAAACAACAGTATATGTCGACAGATATATCACGACATCTTTGAGCAAGTACGTTCATTCCAAACAGTGCCTCTCTCGTTCCAAATCCGTTACGGAAACCAAACTGAGTGTCATCCAGGTATTCCTCACATTTATTGTAGATACGACCATGTATTACCTTCAGAAAAATTTTCAATAAGTGGTTTAACAAACTGATGGTTCTATAATCAGCACAGGTTTTTGCTGTTGTCTTCTTAGGTAGAGCTATAAACAGTGAGTTAGACCAACCATTAGGTAGTTGTCCGCTGGTATAAATGGTAATGAAAAACGAAGTTATAGCCTCTAAAACATTGCTATCCTTTATAAGCTTATATATTTCAGTTGGAATTTCATCAGGACCAGTCGCTCTGCCATCTTTTGATGATTGTATGGCCTTTATAACTTCACATCGTGTTATTAGGGGTCCGTCGCAATTAGTAATATCGGGAGGTGAACTACTTCTATCGTCTTCGAATAGGTTCGTGACGTAATTTTCCCATTCTTTAAGTTTGTCCTCTACTTCGAATATTACTTTACCATTTTCATCCTGTAGCAATGCATTTTGTTTCTTATTGAAGATACCAGCCGCTTCTTTTACTTTTTTATACATGTTAAACGTGTCGTATCTTTTTTCGAGTTCTTCAATGTCATGACACTGTTTGGCTAGATGTTGACTCATTGCTTCTCGTATTTTGCGTCGAATTTCTTTTTGTATGCTATTGTAAAGTGTTTCGTTGGTTTTTGCTAGTCGCCGTTGTTCCATCAAATCCAGTATATCATCTGTCATCCAAGCCTGCTTTTTTGGCTTTGACCTGCCTTGTAAATTTCTCACACAGATTTCTTTTACTGTCGTTACGATTTTATCTAAGCCCTCATCGACGTTTTCACCAATATTTTCTCAAATTAAATTTTCGTTCAGTTGTCTTTGAACTGATTCCTTAACTTTCTCGTCTTGTAGTTGGGCTGTATCAATCTTTTTGCGAGACTTCTTTTTGATCACCTTTTTTAATTTTAATTGGGTTACAGCTACTATGGGATTGTGATCGGACCCAATGTCAGCACCTGGATAAGTTTTAACTGATTTGATGCAGTTTCTAAATCGATTTTTTATTAGAATGAAGTCGATTTGATTCCTAATAATTTTGTCCTCTGATTCTGCATTTGACTTCCAGGTGTAGAGTCTTCTCGGTGGTAGTTTAAAATGGGTATTCGATATAATGAAATCGTGTTCTTGACAGAACTGGACAAGTCGATCTCCACGTTCGTTTCTGTTTCCCAAGCCATATTCCCCCACAATGTTCAAACAGCGTCCTTTGCCGACTTTAGCGTTAAAATCTCCGAGGACTATGGTATTTTCTGCTGCTTTGACAAGATCTAGAGCATCAGTAAGATCTTTGTAGAATGCTTCTAATTTATCTTCATCACTAGATATTGTTGGGGCATAGACCTGAATTACGTTGGTAATGAACGGCTTTGAACTAAATTTTACTAGCATTACTCTGTCAGATATGGGAATATAAGTTAAAACTGATTGAGCTAAGTGTTTTGCTACTACGATTGCAACTCCATTATAGTGATTGGCATCTGTATTTCCGGCATGGTACACTTGATATCCATCTACGTCACATACTCCTGATCCCGGCCATCGCATTTCGCTTATTCCGAGGATGCTGATTTGCATTCTTTTCATTTCTTTTATGGCATTATATATTTTACCTGACTCAAACATGCTTCTGACGTTCCATGTGGCTATTTTGCAAGGATTTCGCATATTAACGACCTGAGAGGCCCTGCAGTCTTGAGATTGTCCTCTCTTGCCGGATCTTGGATTCCGAGATCCATGATCATTAATGTTTTGACTTAAATTATTTACAGCCATGATAGTTAAAACTAGGAGTGCCACAAGGCCTTTAATGCAGTAGTTCTCCTTTGCTTTCTGCATCCTTATGCCGTTGACTAATTTGTAGTTTTATAGTTCTTCCGCCTTCGGAATCAATTTCTCAATTCCAGGACAAAAGAGTGCCCTGCCACTTACCAACTCGTCCGCCCGAAGCCGTTGGTCAGTAAGTGGGGGATTGCTTATATCGACAATCGCTCGGACGCCAGAGCCTCGTTTGTTGTAAAGCAGGATGCACCGGATGATCAGAATCAAGATCATCACACGGGCTGGTGAGGTTGACATTTTGACAGGAGAGGCTATATATTGCGCATCACAGTCCCTTACATCCCAAACACAACATTAGCATTCGTATAACAGGATATACTCTCCCGACATAGCAAGTATTGTTTAAACTTAGTTTTCAAGAAACATTGTAATTAAAGTGTTAAAACATGTAAAAATCAATTGCGCTCAAATAAAATCAATCTACAGTATTTCTTCAACAGCGTTTTGGTAATGCAACTAACATTTTGCATAGGATACCTTTGTCCTAACTGATATTTTCTTTGTTTCAGCCCTGAAGAAGTGAATAAACATTGACAGAAACGTTATGCCGTAAAACTGATACACATTGAGGTTTTTATTGTAGATTTCCCAAATATTTGAAACTTTAATCCAAAGTTTTTTGTACATTTAGACCAATTATGCGTATTATAGTTATTTTTTCTTGTTAGAACTTTTTTCGAGACTTTCGTCCTGCTGTTTTGTGCTTTAAATATGCTTCCGAGGAAAATCACAACGTTGTAAACGAATCGAATTGGTATGCTGTTTTACATTACACTGACACTACACTTCGGATATAAACATTTTTTTGGTAAATTCTTGGTCAATAAGGTGAGTCACCTTTTCAATTATTTGTCGTCTGTTGTTTTCCATTTTATGTCTGTAAAAAATATTTATGCAACCGTATCCTGTTAAATATAACAATGAATCATTCCTTGCACAAAGTTGTGATTAATATCGTAAACTTTTATGTTATGTTGGCTAACTAAATGTAATGTGTAGTAGTAGTAAAACGCATTTATGCTGAAGTTTTAAATACTTTAGTAGTAAAACCTGCTTTACTTTCGATGTTATCAAAGAATTCCTACTTTTTACTACGTACAGTTTTCTTTTGTGAGTCATAAATTATAACACACAAGTTATTCAATCTTCTCTATACATCTTGATTAATATCAAGTTTAATGTATATTGAAGTATTTTTTTAAGACGGTTATCTATCGATATGGGATATAATAATTATGTAAAGGTTCGAGTACACGGGACGAATTTACAAGCTACGAGCCGGCTTTTTCATAAGCAACTCGTAAACTAAAGTAAAATTCATTAAGCGATGCAGGAAGATGTAAACATTAAATCGTGTCCGAACCGGTATGAGTTGCCGACAACGTCGGCAGACCAATTAAAGATGGACATTTCGGTTAGTTTTTAAATGTTTTTGAAGAGCTGTTACTTGCATTTATGCATAAAATATTCATTAATTTTATAAATCGGATTATTTTTTCACTTACTATGTGTTCAGTGATAACATTAATTTATTTACTATGCAATAAACACGAATATTTGAGAAAAGAAAAAAAAATAATAAAGTGTCATAATTATACTGTTACTTATCGGAACGAGTAGACTAATTTGAAACATCTTTAACAATTAACTGTTAAATTTATCGTTGTTTATATGCCCTGCATCGCTTAATGAAATAAAGTATAGTTCAATGTAGTTCATGCACGAAAGCCTAACTAAAGTAAAGCCTTAATCAGAAATTAAAGTATTTTCCTTGAATATAAGAAAATATATGGTGCTGACAGATCGTCAGATGATGTTCCTGTTGTTGGTAAATATCGGTTTAAATTTAAGTAGGTTACAAAAAAGAATAGTAACAAAAATGCGATATGAGAAGACTAAAATGTAAGTAAACAAAAGAAACGTTTTTAAAGATCAGAGAAGAATATCTAATAGAAAAACAGGAAAAACAAAAGAATGTACAACAATATTCACAGACAAATAAGAACACAAATACGAAAGGCCAAAGAAAATTGGTTAAAATCACAGTGTGAAGAATAGTACATTGTTTACCGGGTAGGAAAAGCTTAACATTCCTGGACGACTGTGAAGATTGCTAAGTCGAGGCGCAAGCCGAGACTTAGCAACACAGAGTCCAGGAATGTGGCTTTTCCTACGAGGTAAACATACTATTTTTCCGCAAATCGTTTAAAATTCGACAGATATTGATTGATTTAAAAAAACGCGATAATTTGATTCCCAAATAAATGGTGCTTTGAAATTCCTAATAAAATTACTTGGGTTACTATGGAAACGTATTGAGGTTGAATTGTCAAACTTTTTCTATCATTTATGTAGAACACTAACAACTGTACGGAAATATCATTTCCTTACAGTAAGGAAGTCCTGACTTTTTCTTCAAGAAATTTTGACAGGAATGTCAAAATTTCCTGGCGATTTGCGGAAAATATATTTATTGGAAGAAAAACGCGATACGTTTAAAATGCATAAACAAGCAGCTGATCTTTAGAAATTAAATACAGCTAACAAACTGCGAGATCAACAGAGAAACATCGTCACAGATAAAAATCAAAAAATTTGCATATGGACCAAGTGTCGTCTTCGGAATTAGTTAGTATAGGAATAAATGATACGATGATTGCAACTTGGTGCATTTCCTATAGTTACTAATATGCTATGATCTAACATTGCGCAATATTGCACAATATTGCGATGTTAGTCCGAAACGCTCTTTTTTGGGTATTGTCTTGAAAAAGATAATGCCTGAAGGTTTATTTACTTGTGGATAAATAAAACACAGTACTCTGAGTAAGAAAAAAACTCAGCTTCAGAGTCTTAGAAAAACTGCAGAGTCCTTCTACTGAGGAGCTCTACGGCTACCCGCTAAAGGTAAAACCTGTACTGACTGGAGATCCGAAAATGTCCCATATTTAAAGATATTTTAACTTTTATATGAAACTTTTTTATTTCTCATCCAATAGAATTTAATTAAAAGTTTCAGAAGGAAGGACGATGCACATCGAGGTGCGTGATTTGTGGCACCTGATGACATCCCCCCGCTTTTGAGACTCTGAGGCTTAGAAATTTTCTTAAACTACTCTCAACAATCTTTTTTACAACATACACTTATATAAAGTATTGAATAAAAAGTACCTTCTGGTTATCATGGTACATGATACCAGTATCTTATCGTATATCAAATACGATTGAAGAAATTGGTAACTACTTACTTTGTTGGTACATGTCGTATACTGTATTACGCACTGCCATTTTTGATCCCTCAGATAGATCAGTTGTTTTGTTTTTCAGACGAGGTCTACTTTTGCCTGGCTTTGAAAGAATGTGATTATTTTCTTTCCTTTTAATAATTGTACATACTGTTTTTCGTGATATTTTTAATGCAGCAGCTACTCTTTTAAATAAAGAAGTGTTTAATGATTTTCATAAACGAACATACATTTCAATATGTTACCTGTTGAACAGATAAAAATGGCTCCAAAGGCCCCCAATTTACTTTTTCTAATTCGAAATACTCCAACACATTCAACACAAGTTGCTGAGCTTGTGAAGTCAAAGGCTTGCCTGGCATACTCTATAAATAAAAACCTTTAAAAATATTTCATATTGTCCGTTGGCGTAGTTTTTGCTATATTTAAATGATTAATGTCAATTTAGAGGTTAAAAAAAATATAATTCGTCATTAGCTAATACATGAATTCTTACCTTAATAAATTGAACACGAAGGTAAGGGTTAGTCGTTATAACAACTGTTTGTTCAAAAATATGTATATTTAAAGTATGAAAAAGGATTGATTATTTAAATCAAACGAAAATAATTTATAAAAATATTACAAACTCTGTTAAAATAATATTTCCAATTGTCATTTCAATTGTCAGTAGACGAATCAATCAAAGATAATTGTTCTATAGCTGTCTTTGTTCAATGCATGGTGTTGTGTATGGACAGGCGGTTTAAGTTAATAGTTTTAGTTTCTGTGAGTAGGAAAGAGACGTAGCATAAAAATATATCGTGAATAATGTCGTGCATGTGCAAAGATCCGGCGGACCGACTATACCTTCCCAATTTTTTTCAAATCATTCGAATGTCTAGTTTGTCTTTTTGGGGGTGTAGATCAACCTTAATATCTTCTGAAAGTTTGTCCAAAATAGGTATCTTTCGTTTTCGAATTGCTTATTTTACAATATCGTCCATAGTGTTATTTATATAAATTTCTACAGAGTTGCTTCTAATATAGTTTTTTTGCAACCCTTTTGAATGTTAATGCAATGCAGTATGCAGCAGGACGTTGCAATTTGTTCGCTAAGATTAAATTAGTTCGACGTATCGAGCAAGAACGGCATTCCAAACTCGAGCCTCGTGTGTTATTTCTGTTATACCGGGAGTTGTGTCTGTGTAGTGGATCACGTAGATGTTCCTTAATTGGAATTCAATTCTGCACCAAGATGCTATCAGGTACGTAGTCAAGGTTAATGCGGCCAGGCTAGACCCGACGACGACGTCGATTGAATGAGCCAACAAAACTAACTTTAATAATTCATCCGTTGCGTTGGTCCACATGAATGGTTGTAATTATTACGAAGCGTTTTGATGTATTCAGACATAATTGCGAGAGAGGTTAATATAGATGCGGGTATGGTGATAAATATTCCATTGACGATACCAAAACCACGATTAATCAGCACAGAGATCTTTTAAATCATAGTTACGCTCTTGTTTATAGTTAACAAAAGAAAAACTAGAATATGGTAACAATAAAAAAGAGACCAAAATGTTTCTGTGACTAATAAATAAAGGGTGTTTTTTTAGAGGTATAGAATTTTGGAATGGAATAAATCAAAGGCGATTTTTATAAATTGCCAAGAAATTGACTTTATTCGAAAGATAATCTTTTGACATTATAATTTAAATATGATTTCTGGTGTATAACCGTCATGGCTGGTTCTGACGTACTCTAACCTGGAGGTCCAATTTTCGATCACTCTTTCCAATATTTGAGGCGTTTAGAACCATAGTGGATTATGTCCACTTTTTACGAAAATTAAGTTAGCGGTGTATCTATGTTCTATAAATAGAAATATTTTCGGAGCTATAACGAACCACCTCCAAACTAACCGCAGTAATAAACAGATGTCGTTAAGTTATTATGTACTGAACAATGTGTCATATTATTTCGGGACAGAGTGGACCAAGTCCAGTTGACTAGAAAGATTGTGCTCAGTGTATTTATCGTGATCGTTTATGATTAAAAATGGATTCAAATAATAATATATACCTCCAGAACAACACTCGGCTGCAGAATCGGAATTAGCCAAATGTGATTAGCTGTCCTTAAAAATAGCTGCAACAACTGAACCTGCGACATCCAATTCACTTATTGTTGAGCAAAATCTTCACCTAGCAAAAGCAAAACCAGCTCGAGATGTACCAAAATTGTACAGTGATGACACATCATATGAACACTATGTTGCTATTTTTGACCTCCAAAAAGCACTGCCATACCCGAAATTGTCTACATCCATTGATGTAGAAGCATATTATAAAAGAAATATGTATGTCTATAACCTAGTAATTCAGTAATTCAGTAATTCAAAAACAGCGGCTTTATGCATGTGTGGGACAAAACAGATGGTGGTAGAGGATCTCAGGAAATATCTTCAATATTGACCATGCGTCTGAGAAAACATGCTAAAAATCATAACCACGTAACTCTCTATTCAGATTCATGTATAGGACAAAACACAAATTTTAAAGTGGCTGCCACGTTACTAAATCTTGTTCAAGGTGTTTACATAAACATAAGAACGATAGATCACAAGTTTCTTATATCTGGCCACTCCTTTTTGCGAAACAACCGATATTTTGGGGTTATTGAAAAGACTGCCAGAAAATCATCTCACATCTTTGGGCCACACGACTGGATTGGTGTAATAAAAACTTCAAAATTGACAGTGGTTGGATATTAGCGTATTTAGAGAATAGAAGGACGAAGGACCACCAGCCTGGGGCTGGAATGAAAAACAGATTTAAACACTAGCTTATATTTAATACTAAGATTAAATAGCAATTTCTGAAATCTGTTCGAAAACACTGTGATATGGGATATTTCAACTACACTTTTCATTAGCGCTATTTTCACTATTATACATAACTAATTACAAGTAGAATTACTTAGCGGAATGTCATTTCTTTGTTTGAAGCAAACTACTGGCAACACTCATGGTTTGAATAGATGAACTTTTATATTTATAAAAACTATACTGCGGTTTGAAGAAACACTGATTACTATAAATGATTGACTTATAATCTTTATGAATAATATTGCGATGCGAAATATTTAGTTACAAATACATATAATATATTAATAAGCGAATTTGCAAGCTAGCGACTGTTAACTTACGAGATTTTGCGACCGACTGTGGTAAAAGCTTTTTCTGACCTGACTGATAATATCTAAATTATGTAGGCAGGTAGCGCATTTCTCCTACCCCTAGAAGTACTGTTAAATATTGTCGTACCGGACTAAGTGGTATGCTGGATAAATGATTGCAAATACCACTTCAGTACGCTTTGTCACTATATGCACCAGGGCGACAATATATTTCTTTATTCCTTCCAAGAAGGCTTCGCAATATCGGCATGGGAAAAATTAATCTTAAGTGAAATGGAATTTCACCAGACAGGTCTTTTGAAGTAACTAACATAAAAACGAGCGAGATTGTGACGACAAAGAACATGGAAGATGTGCTTGTAAAAAGAAAAAAGATAGTAATGGAGCACCTGTGAAGTAGTTAGAAATGAGATGGATGAGGTACGAGAGAGAAGATCCTTGGATTTTGAAGTACAAACCTACGCTGAATGAAGATTTTCCGTTTTTTACTGTCTCAATAACCAAAAAAAATGTCTCAAATTTCATTGGTAATGGAAGTCAACTAAAACAAACTTTGACAAAATCACTCGACTGGCGTCTCGTGATTTAACTGTCACAATTTAGTTTCCGGAAATTGCCAAAAAAATAACTTTCATATATATATATATTATATATATATATATATATATATATATATATATATATATATATATATATATATATATATATATATCCGGTTTTTTAGGCGTTACGCCCGTCCGGTAGGGATCTATGGAGGAGTATCACCGAGCCGCAAGCCCTTATCTCTTGCCGTACTGCTCCACCATAGGCCGATCAGATCCCAGCATATTCTAGTCTAAGCCGCAGATTCATCTAGAATTTTAAACTGCTGCGTTAGACTTTTTGTTTTCTGTACACCGAGCTGGGGCTCGATCCCACATCCACTGAACCATTCGACAGTGAAGCGAATGAGAGGCAGCCGCACAGCCCGCTGAGCTATCTGACCGATAAACTAACAAACTAACTTTCACACCAGTCGAAAATATTGCTGGCAAAATTTTCTAGCTTATGATATTATATACGAAAAAATGTAAAGCAGCTAAACAAACTAACATTTCCGCGGAAAATGTGCAGTTTACGTAAATTATTTCAAAAGGCTTTACTGTAAAAAATAACTTCTTATTAATACTTTAAAAAACAATTTATTTCGTTTGCATAACTGTGATGCAAATTGTAAACGAATTAATTTATCTCTATATATTAGTAAACTTTTTTTTTAAGAATATGATCCATTCCATATCAAGCTAGTCTTTAAATGTATATAGAATTCGATTATATAAAAGGTTTAATACATCTTCAAACATAAAATAGTAAATATCCTCCTATCATCCATCAATGCCGTAATTCAAGAGATTTCATTGATCTTATCTGGTTTAGTAAACATATTTTATCGTTTATTGCTTCCATTCAAGTTCGTGTTTGTACAGCAGGCGCACTTTTTATTTAACTATTTTTAGAACACCATTTGTCAACTGAAGTACTTACAGAAAAAAATGTGTTTAAAATTGGGAAAAGAAAACAGACGTTTGTTTTTGTTTCTTAAATCCGGTATGGGGAAGTAATAATGGCTTTTCACATTTATTTAAGTTCGTCACAAAACGAGAAAAAAGACAATAAAGAAATCTTATATTGTCTGTGTTACACCATGTTGTTAACCCTCCGTTATTCGTGCGGTTTTTAATGACGAGTTTAGTCACGCGGTCTACGATCGTAGTCAAATAGTTTAATTCTCACAATCTTAGGTAGTTTTTATTGTACTTAAGTAATAAGTAGTACCTAAGATTGTACCGTTATTCGCTATCGGTCTCACACACCGACGAAAGAATTATTCATTTGGGATTTACAAATAACTTATTTTTCTATCGCCACTTTCTATACCTCTCCCTATCAACCAAACTCGTGTTAGTGTACATTCTCACAGGCCTGGGCACAGTTGTGCTAGTTTTATAGTTATTTTCGGTGCCAGACTCCTTAGCGACTGACGGTGTAGCTATTACTTGTTGGCATAACTTGTAGATCAGGTAAATATTTAGCATCTTATTATTGCATTTTATCGGTAAGTTTTTGTCAATTCTTATTTATAGATGTCCGTTGAAGCCGAACAAAAACGCTTGTTGGAATTATGTGAAATGATTCCTACCGACGATGAAAATTATTTATGAGGAAGTGAAAACAAAATCAATCAAAATCAAATTAAAGAACTTTATGGCGGAAGTCAATCGGAACAAGATGAGGAAACAGTGACAGATGAGGAACAAGAAAGTGGAAGTAATACCTTAGTTATTGGAAAAGATGGAGTTACTAGATGGAAAAAGGCTATTCCACCGAGATATGTTAGAACAAGACAAGAAAATTACGTAGTAGGTAATACAAACCAATGTTTGTATTTTTCGAAGTGAAAATTGAAACGTTAATAAACTTACTTTAACCTTTAATTGTGGCTTATTCCAATTTCAATAGTAATTACTTTAAAATGCCACAAGTAAAAGAGTAGCTTCAGAACAATGTTAACAATATATTGTTATACTTGTGTGATTCATTTTGTATCTATTTTTTGTTTTCGATAAAATATTTTCAAAAATATTTTTCAGTTATACCTATACACAATATAAAATATTTGTATGAATTTTATAGCAAAACTATTTTTTTTTTAATTGTGGGTCTCCGGACACCGTAGCGACTCTTGGTGCTCAGTTTTTCCTAGCGACTAACGGAGGGTTAACTATTCCCTATATACCAGTATTATGGACTCACACCGGTAATCTTTTCACTATTTCAATAGTTTTTTGTTGTATATTACCGAATTTGGACAAATTTAACAAATAATGGTTAAAAAGATGTTCCTTTATGTCTGTACTTTGATATTAGATATGTTTTTTTCTTAGCTTTGGTAATTTTAGGATAGTCTCGCTGTACTGATAGCGGTCCGAGATGAGCCAGATCTCAAATACCGGGCTCGGAAAGCAGGGGCCGCGTCGTAAAGAAATGGATGAAACTATTTAATGAACTGAAACTTGCAATAGAAAAAACCGAGCCATCATTCTGAAGGGGAAAAGGAACAGGCAAAGAATTGAATTACAATATGCGGGAGCATGTCTATGTCTAACACCCAACAAACACGTAAAGTACCTAAGAGTGACATTGCAACAGAATGGAAAATAGGGGAAGCACGTCATACCAGATCATATTCAATATAAATTTGACAAAGTACTGTACAAGAATGTAGACATGTTTCTTTAAAACTTCCGCCATATCATCCAGACTTGAACACTATAGAAATGGTTTATAGGGTTCTAAATAGGGAAATATTTAGAAATATTGTCAAAAATATAATCTAATATAATTGATTAATAAATTGTATGTACCTATCTTTAACAATTTGAGTTAAATCATAAGTATTTTTGGAACGCCACTTCTTTGTTTGGTGAGGCTTAACTGTTCTTAGAAATTTCCGCCGCTATAGTTGAAAAGAGAAGTCCTACATATCCTCATGAACAAAATATTGACCACAAAAGAAATGCCCGATAGCTGGAACGATGCGGAGACACTATTAACGTTCAAAAAAGGTGACCGAAAGAAAACTACAGACCTATAACATTACTAAGTGTTGTATTTAAACTACTAACGAAGATCATGACAAATAGACTAACAACTAAGCTTGACGAATACCAAGCAAGAGAACAAGCGAGATTCAGAAAGTGTTTTAGTACTAGCGACCATCTGCTAACAGTAAAAATACTGATTGAACAGTCGAACGAGTATCAAATCCCATTATACATGGCATTCATAGACTTCCGAAAGGCGTTTGACAGCATAGAACATTCTTCTTCTTCTTCTCGTGCCACTCCTAGCGGCGATTGGAAATCATCATGGCCACTGCGACTTTGTTAGCAGCGCGCCTGAAAAGTTCAATCGAACTACACCCGAACCATTCACGTAGATTACGAAGCCACGATATTTTTCTTCTTCCCACACTTCTTTTGCCCTTAATTTTGCCCTGCATGATGTTTCTTAAAAGTTCGTACTTTTCACCTCTCACAATGTGCCCCAAGTATTCCATCTTTCTAGTTTTTATCTCATTTAGAATTTCGCATCTTTTGTCTAAAGTTTGGAGTAATTGCGTGTTAGTGACGCGGTCCATCCATGATATTCTGAGAATGCGCCTATAGCACCACATCTCGAAAGCTTCGATGTTTTTTATGGTCAACTGTTTTAGTGTCCAAGCCTCAACTCCATATAACAGGGTAGAAAAGACATAACACCGCAGCATTCGTATTCGTAACTTTATATTGATATCACGATTGCAAAAGAGTTTGCGCATTCTATTAAAGACTGATCTAGCGATTTCTATTCTACATCTAATCTCTTTTGTTTGATCAGTATCGTCTGTGATCCAAGCACCTAGATATTTATAACAGGGCACACGCTCAATCGTTGTATTGTCTATTACAAGATTAGCTCTGATGTTCTTTGATTTCGTGATTACCATAAATTTAGTTTTTTTCAAATTAATTTTCAAGCCGTAACTATAGAACATTGGGCCATCAAAAACCCACTACAGAATGGCAGAATTGATTACAGGTACGCGGACCTAATAACAAACATATACAAAAATGCGAGTACTACAATAAAATTGACGAACGAACACGCTACAGAATCAATAAAATTCGAAAGAGGAATCAGGCAGGGAGACACAATATCACCAAAATTGTTCAATCAGGCTATGAAATACATATTTAAAAAATTATAATAGGATACATACGGAATAAGAATAAATGGAGAGCTCTTGAACCACTTCAGATATGCAGACGATATAGTCCTGATAACAGATAAGAAGGAAGAGTTACAGAAGATGGTTGAGGAACTAGATAGAAAAGCGACAGAGGTAGGTCTAGAGATGAACTATAGTAAAACGAAGACTATGACAAACCAAGAAGACCAATTAGAAATAGTAGTCAAACAGAATAAACTAGAGCAGGTGGCAGAATACATATACCTAGGACAGATAATAAAGCTGAACAGGGACAATCAAACAGAAGAAATAAAACGAAGAACTAGACTAGCATGGGCCTCATTTGGTAAACTATCATATATTCTAAAAAATAAAAAGTTCCCTCAATATATGCGAACGAAAGTATTCAATCAGTGCATTTTACCAGTTATCACATATGGCTCACAAACATGGACTTTCACAAAGGAGAACATCGACAGGATATCCAAAGCACAAAGAGCAATGGAAAGACAGATGCTGGGTATCGGTCTTAAAGACAGGAAAAGAAACTCATGGATCAGAGAAAAAACAAAGGGTAATGATGTATCAAGACAGGTTGCAAAACTTAAATGGAACTTCGCCGGTCACACTCTCCGGCAAGATGAAAGATGGAATAAGCGAATTCTACACTGGAGACCATGGGAAAAGAAAAGAAAAAGAGGAAGACAGATGAGATGGACTGACTACCTTAAGAGAATGGTAGGAAAGGACAAAATAGAGACCAATGGAGATTAACAGGGGAGGCCTATGCCCAAGAGTGGGCGTTTAAGGCTGATTAGATAGATAGATAGATAGTTGAAACATACTCTACCATTGAATCTAGTACATAATATCAACTGTTTGTAATTTCTGTAAGAATCATTCTGTATGAAGGCGTACAGTTACATAACAAATAAAAATCACACATTCAGTACTTTACGTATTAGTTTTGACGTAAAACAATCAATTAACAGCTACTAGAATACTAATTATCTCAATAATCGCACAACTTTCAACTTGTACACGTACGGCATCAATCTGACTGTCCTATTCACGACAAATTGTTGATAGTAGAAATACGGATAAACACCTTCTTCCATCATCTGGACACTGTTTCCTTGCACAACCTTGGTTTGAAAATCAATGCAGCCTTGACGCTTCGGCGTTACTATGGCAACGCCGCCGTCCATTCATCCTTTACGCGCCGCCCACGCACATGTCGTCGCCGCCGCCTGCGAAGACGTTTCGACTACGAAAGTTGTATTTGGAGCAAGTATTCCTTGCGAGTACATAACAAAACTAATTATTATGTAAAGTATACACAAATTACGTAACATCAATCCGGAGTTATGATTCTAGGTTTTATTTATTGGCATACGAGGGTCAAACAATATTTATGAGAAATGGAGTAGTCGGTGGCTGTATTTGGAGTAGAAAATGGGGATGATTTATAAGTATTCTCTAATTAATGTAATAACATTATAATAACAATAATTATATCTTCTATCATGACTTTAAAAAATGTAATTATCAAAAATGTGTTAAATGAATATTTTCCTTGGGACAAGGTATTAGATGAATCAGATGTTATGTACTCTGTTCATTTGAGTACTTGTAGTTCGCTGGAGTGTTCTGCTCGGAATCTGAGCTTCTGTGACTATTCCTAAGCTGTTAGTTTCTGATTGGAGTCTGCTGTAGTTTTTTCCTGGCTTTGGAATCATAATAAGTGGGCTTCCTTCAGTCGGTTTAAGAAGAGCCTGTATCTGAGTATCGCATTTGCGGTGTTTGGTAAAAACACAGTTACTTTCGCTGGCAGATATTTTAGAGTTCTGTTTGAAATTTCATCTAGACCAAGTGCTTTTTTCGGTCAACTATTTTTTATTAGCTCGTTTATTTTTTGTGGAGATATGGGCGTGATTATCTCGTCCGTTTCAATCTACGTAGCCAGTAAACTTGATGTTATTCTTCAAATGTCAAATAATGATGACATTACTTATCTAACTTGATCCTGTCAAAGTTTGATGTCTCCGCCGGCAGCAGTTTTTTTTCCATTTCTTTACGGCGGAAGGAAAAATGTTGTCATGGCAACAATATGAAACATGTCACAATGCAACAATACAAATGTCATTAACAACAATTAAACATCATTTTTATTTATAGTAATATTAAAAGTACAATTAGTTAATGAGGCATCTTCAAAATTGAAACCGTGCAAAAATGTTTCCGGCTCTTGATACGCATTGGTAATTTTTGATGATACTGATGGTCGGGAACAACTTTCAGCAATCATTCTCGATGTTGGCGAATCATGAGGGTTTAAAATTTTTTGAGCATTATAGTTCTTATTTCTTATTGAATCCTCTATATATCTTTCGGCAACCGTGCTTGATTTCCAGCCTCCATGTCGTTTGAGGCATTCTAGATTTCCGCCTCCATCAATTAAAAGTGTTGCTGAAGTTCGTCGTAAAGAGTGACCCGTGTATGCGCTTGCATCGTTTAAATTTAAATAACTAGCTACTTTTTGGGCTACTGCGCTGATCGAATGTATTCCCATGACGCTTCGGTAACACTTTCCATTTTGGTACTCGATAAAAAATCGGTTTTCTGTGAAATTTTCAGGCCGCAGTGATGCATACTTTTTATAAAGTTTAATGTAGTTTTGACCAATTATCGTAAAAGATCTAATTTGTCGTGCTTACTGTCTGGGATTTTGAATTATTATTACATTTTCTTTATCCTCAATGTCCACAGTCTTCATTTTTACCATTTCGTCGCATCGACAGGCGCCGATAACCCCAATGAACAAAACAATCTGAAATATTTTTATAATTTAGTAGAGTATACTACATGCTTTGCAATATAATTTTTTTTACCTTTAATCCTAAATACAACTAATTGGCGCTTCAAATAAAAATTTATCAAACTCGTCTTTAGTAAAAACTAGACTTCTTTGCAGCATATCTTTCGCTTGATTTTTTCAGAAAGGCACGTAACTTTAAAAATTTGCTTATATCCACATTTTTTCTAATAACTAACTCGGATTTTATCATAGAGTATCGTGACCACATTATAGAAGATTTCCATTTATTTTCATTTTCCATTATATTAAAATATGCCAGTAAAACGTCTTCGATAACTTGCCGTACTCCTCTTGTATCGCACCACTCTTGGAAGTGCTTGTACACTAACCGATACTTTATTCCGGACTTGGAGGGCCCCAAATTTGCTACTGCATCATTAGCCGCAGACTCAACTTCGTTTAGGTTTTTCATTTTCGCACTAAATTTGCGCTTGCGGTTGCAACAACAATAAGCTGTTGCTAATAATTGCAAACAACTGTCAAACAACTGTAACCAGGGAGACGCAAATCCCACCGACGACTTAATTATTTTAATTTCTAACATCTAGACGACTTTGATAGTTGTCACAGTTAATTTTGAATAAAAATAGCGTATGAATTGTACTATTTAAGGTTGAAAATTGCTACTTTTGAAGAAAAATAGTATACTTTATTCGGCAAAGAAGCGACTTTTCTTGACTTGCCCTCTATTATCGGGCGCGTCAAGAAAAGTCATGCTTCTCCGCCTCATAAAGTAATATACTATTATGTTGTTCGTCAATTTGGTTTTCTGTATTGCTACAACGTCCTATTTCCTTATATTAATTAGTTCTTCTAGTACGTTTTCGTTGGTTCTTATGCCGCCTGGATTTCAGTAGCCTATTTTTAGGCATCCTTTTTTCTAGCATCTTAGTTCAGTGCTAGTTTTATGTCTTGTATCGCTTCTTGCACTATTTTGGTGACCAGCTCTTTGACCATGTGGGTTAGTCCGTTTTGTTGCTCTTTCGAGATCAAAATGGTATTTTCAGGTGCTTTTGTGGCTTGTGCATATGACTGCCCGTTTGTCCTGATTTGTTGTTGCATCCGGGTATTGGTAGGTGCTTGTATTCTGGGTCTTCCCCATGTGGGTACTTTTGGGCATCCTCTATAATTGGCGTGGTGTTGCCCCTGGCAGTTGGCACATTTTGCCTTTTGTTCTGCTGAAATTTTGTAGAAATTTGTGAGATGGTTTTCTCCGCACTTGAATCATCTTGCCTCTTTAAAGCATGAGCCCTGGCAGTGGGTGGGCGCTTGACTTTTTCTTAATTTCTCTATGTGTATTTTCATTTACATAAGGTTGGTAATTTTTTTCGCCTTAGGTATCTTCCTTTTGGACCGTTATAATAAATATGGGCAGTTTTTTTTATCTACTTTTCTGGATGTCATGTTGGTGATATTAATTGTTTTTAGCTCTGGAAAAGGCGGTCAGGGATGCCCAAACAGACAATACAGGAAACAGTTTTAATAAATCATCCCAAATTTTGGCATATGCAGATGATGTTGACCTAGTTACCCGCACAACACGCAAGCTAGAAGAAATGTATACCAAATGCCTTAAAAAATATGGGCCTGCAAGTAAATGAGGAGAAAACTAAGATAATGGCATCAACACCCAACAATAGAGCCAGAAACATCGGCCCCCCAATTCACGGTTGATAACTCTACCTTTGAAGTGGTGGACAAATTCACATACTTAGGCTCCCTTATCACCAAGGAGAACGTCATGACAGAAGAAATCAAGCGAAGGATAATACTAGCAAACAAATGCTATTTTGGATTGAGTAGACATATGAGAAGCAGAATCTTAAGCCAAAAACAAAAATAACCATATACAAATCCCTTATACAACCAGTGTTGACATATGGATTGGAGACATGGATCATTTCGAAAGCAGATGAAAATCTCCTGCTTATATTTATTTGAACGAAGGATCCTGAGAAGAATATTCGGTGGCATCTGTGAAAATGGTGTTTGGAGCAGGTATAACTACGAAATATAAATATCACAGATATAAACATATATTTGGTGGTAAAGACGTAGTATTTCTTATAAAAATAGGAAGACTAAGATGGGCAGGACACTTGGCAAGATCATCGCAGAACAACCCCCCTAGAAGAATCCTTATGTCACAACCTGTGGGAAGTAGAAGTAGGGGTAGGCCAAAACTCAGATGGAAGGATGGTGTAGATGAGGATGGTAGAAAAATAGACGCAGCAAACTGGCAACAGTTGGCAATGGATAAAACTGACCTGCGAAATAGACTTAAGAAGATCGAGGCTCTTTTATAGGGCTCTAGCACCACTGATGATGATGATGATGTTAATTGTGTTAATGCCATATTCTTGCTCCACATTTGCTTGAATATCTTTAGCAGCGGTGTTTGAGGGCAATCCTCTCAAAACTAATGTTGCAATGCAATCCACTGTATTTTTACTGATTTGGGAGCATTCTTCCAGAATGACACAGATTTTTTTATACTCGTCAGGTTTCTTTGCTTGTATTTATGTCTTCCTGTATACGAGTCATATTTTTTATGAAAACTGTTTCGTCTAAGTTGAACTGCTTATTGAGGAATTCCATTTGACACATAGGTCAAATTCGTGACATTACTAATTGTACCTATAAGTAAAGCTCAACTACCACAACACTTGATATATTATTGCCATGTTTATATTCACTTTATTAGAAGCTACTGTATGTAATATTTCTCCTCTTATCAAATATTTTGAAATATTTAAAAGAAAAATTGTGTGCGATACCAAAATATCCTTCAATTCTAAATCTGAACCGAGCGCTGAATGAAAATCGCCCTCGCAACTTCACAATTTGGTCAACAATGACCGTTATTTTTATCTCTGACTGAATAATAGTAGCATAAATCATTGTACCTGACCACTAAAACGCGGTCCAAAATTTACTTTTTACACGAAAATGTTTTCGAACATTTCCAAATGAATTTGAATACTTGTGAATTATTTATAGTAAATAACGTGGAACGTAATTTATCTCCTGTTTCAATTATTTAAAATCTGTTGAAACATTGTGGTGATGAGAATGGATGTGGTAAGCTTTAAAATTTCATTCACGGTACAATAAATTTATTAAAATTTTTCAGTAGTAGAAACTGATGATGCAGCACTCATTCCTAATTTAAAAGAGGGGAACTCTAATCTAAATAGATGGTCGTGGTTGATATTATCTACCAACTAAATAACAAAACTAACCTTTTGTCTTTTAAAACGACTGATTCTACCTTATTCTCCTTCGATTGTGACCTGTCCACCTCGCTCGTACTTCCCAGTTTCTCCAAATATGTCTGCTCTCTCATCTGTCTATCGTTTTCGATAAAAACAATTCTACAACTGCATTAATCTTTGCTCAACTCCTTACTCAAACTCCTAACTCCAGGAACAACTTCTCTTCAGCACAAAGGATATCTCAATTGATCGACTTGGTGAAATATAAACTATACATCTGTTTTTTTTTACAGTATGTCATCTATGTCTTCAACTTCTTTTGCCTGCTACCACAGTCTTTTTTTGCAATTTCCACAAAACACAACTTTTTACAAAATTTACTTTTTGGAAACTTCTAATTAGCACCGTCGTTAGAGAAAAACTGTATTGTCGTCCAAGAGTCTTCAAGGCACAATACCTATTTCTTCTCCTGGCAGGAGTCACATGGACAAATATCCCTCTCATTCCAGCCGTTTTTACCAATCAAATTTGAATGTTGTCACAAAAAACCCACTGCTACCAAAACCCCATAAAAGGTCTTAAAAATTTGTTCAATTTATAAGAAAAAAAAAAGAATAAAATATCTGCCTAAACAAATTCAAGAGAGTTCAGAGATTCAAATACCTTGGATGTTGGATTACCCAAAATCTAGATCCATCCTTCGAAATTCGATGTAGAATTGAACAGGCAAGAAACTCATTTCAAAAATTCAAGCCTCTATTATCCAATAACTCATTAAATTTGGAAATCCGTGCAAAGTTTACAAGACGTGTGGTCTGTACTTTTGTATGGATGTGAAACTTGGACTTTAAACGCCGATATCATGAATAAAATCGAGGCGTTTGAGATGTGGTTGTATCGAAGGATACTAAAAATTCCATGGACTAGCAGAACCAGAAACGAAGAAGTTCTTCGAAGAATGGGACATCAACGAACTCTATTAAATATTATTAAGAGGCGGAAACTAGAATATCTTGGACATATAATCAGAGGACCAAGATATGAGTTCCTTTGGCTAACTCTCAAAGGTAAAATCGAAGGAAAGAAATGGATAGGACGGAAGAAACTCTCTTGGTTGAGGAATTTGCGTCAGTGGACAGGTTTGACAGCGAACCAATTGCTACACGTAGCGCAAGACCGAGATCAGTATGATAATATTATAAGCATGGTAGTCGCCAACGTTCCGTAGGGATATGACACTCTAAGAAGAAGAAACAAATTCACTAATCCTATGGCTTTATACATTTTCTAATCGTTCGTGGTACTCCGTACAATACAAAGGCATCTTAACTCAAACGCATTTTATTAAAATTTCTTGTTTACAAAATTCTTATCTGTATAAATGGTCAAACAACCGCTATTTTTCTTTTCCTCGTGAATGTCCCCTTTGTCTCTACACCATTATGATGAAAAACAGTTATAAGTATCCCTATATAAGTATTATAGTATCCCTCATACCAGGTTTATATTTTACAAACTTAATATTACTGTATACGGGGTGTTGGGATCTTGTCAGACGGTGATTTGATTTTTGTATTAACGTTTTTTCAGAAATTTGAAATTCTAATAATATATAAAAAAAAATGTAGTGAGCAACTTGGACAGTCTATAAAAGCAACTATCGGATTGAGTAGATATCTGCACAAGAGTTTGCTGTGGGACTCTGAGAACCTCATCGTCTTATTTATATATAAATATAAACAAAAAGCAGATAATACAAAGAAAAGTATTTTGAATTATATTATATTATGTATATCGTTTTATGAACACACTGATGATGTTGAAGAGAAGCTATATTCATAGTATTCAACTCTTCGTTATTGATATTTTATGGACTTTACGGTCATTAAATTATAGTCATGATGCGCCTGTCTGATTGACACCTAGACTTTACGGTCATTAAATTATAGTCATGATGTGCCTGTCTGATTGACACCTAGTTTATGCCATTAAAAACATCGTAATTGACAAATTTTTGAATTTTATGTACTAATTGATATATTTTTTTACAGGTGAGTAAAACAAGATCTGGATGGTGCCAAAAACTGTCAAACTTAAATCGACAATACATCAAGAGATAATATGTAAGTTTCGCTTATTTTATACCAACACAAAAGTCGATTTTAGTCAGAAATGAAACGAACATTATAATCTTCTGAGTGTTCAACTTGCCTATTGATTAATGTTATTTTTGCCGTGCATTTCTGCTTTAAAGTCCATTGTCCATTGGCGAATATTACGTGGAATCCACGACACCTTTTTACGTCCTAGACCACTCTTACCCTCTATCTTTACTTTCAGTACTAGTTGTTGAAAAGTAGTTTCCTACTTGTTTTCCACATCTCTTACCTCTTTTTATCAATAACTCTTTTTCTCTAACTGTTTCAGTCTCACCTGCAGTATTAATTATTATTATTAATTAACTAAAGTAAGACTGAGAGGTGTTACACAAGGATGCGTGTTGTCACCTAACTTACTAAACATTTATGATGAACAGGTTATGTAGATGATAGGCTGGTAGGAAAATCTCCAATTTAAGATTTACTGATGACACTACAGTTATAGCAGCAAATAAGCAAGACACGTTTAATCTTCTGCGAAGAGTTGAGTAGAAAGCAGTAAAGTTGGTCTGAAAATCAATAAAGCTAAGACAGAATAATGGTGGTCGACAGATTCCACACTATTCAGCTGACTAACATGTTACGGGAATACCAGATAGTGGACAGTTTTGTCTATTTCAGCTCTAGTATAACTGTGAAGCACAAGATGGAGACCAATGGAGAAAAACTGTTAGGAATATTGGAAGAAATTACGATTCTCTGTAATGAGGAAGCGACAAGAAAAAAATAGTGATAAAAGAACAATTTTTATATTTATAGAAACAGTTAACAAGTACTGATCTGTCGTTGACAAAAGTCGAATAAGTCCACAATTTTATAAGAAGTGGGTGTTTTGTTTTGTCATATTATCAAAGTCTTATGTGATCACGGGGATGTTGATGGATTATGGGGATGTTGTTTATCACCTACGCTGTTTAAAATATATATGGATCGATCTCTACAAAAGTGGCAAAGACAATGCAGAAATATGGGAATACAAATAGATGAGGATATTCTCCATACACTATTCTTCGCTGATGACGTACTTGTGATAGCAGAAGATATAGACGATCTCAGCTATATGGTTAGGAAACTACAAACAGCGTACGAAGAATGTGGACTGACAATGAACTTACAAAAATGCGAATATATCTCAGTGGGGAAAAATACAGTCGAAGACCTGACATTGGAGAGTGACAAAATCAAAGGAACAAATAGAGTAAAATACCTAAGAGTAGTGTTTACAAAAGACGGAAATAGCCATGAAGAAATAAATACCAGAATAAACAAAGGCAGGAACATTACCAAATGCATAAACTCCATTCTCTGGGATAAAAAAATCACAAGAACGACGAAAAAACAAATATATAAGGCGATGGTTGAGCCGGTGGTAACATACGGAGCAGAGATATGGGACACTAGTAAAAGAAACAGGAAAAAATTACAAGCTACCGAGATGGATTTTATGCGAAGAAGCTGTAGATTGACAAGGATGGACAGAATCCGCAATAAAGAAATAAAACGTAGAATGGAGCAAGAAAAAGACATTATAGATGAAGTCCAGAAAAAACAACTAACTTGGTTCGGTCATGTAAACAGAATGACAGACGGGAGGTGGCCAAAGAAAATATTAAAATGGATCCCAACCGAAAGAAGGAAAAGAGGGCGTCCAGGAAGAAGCTGGCGAGATGACGTGAATGAAGCCATGGAAGGAAGACAGCTAAATAAAGCCGACACCCGAGATAGGAAACGATGGAAACTAGGGACAGGAAAACAACGACAGTTGTAAACAACCTGTACTATATATATATCAAAGTCTTAACAACTATCTTTTGTTTTTTTTTTCATTTTCCTTTACTACTAAAAAATGGAAACTATCAGACAAAAACAAGTTTGCTTATCTTTAAAGAATATCGTTAAGTTCCTGTTCTACAGTACTCATCTAATATGACAAATAATCACGATCTACTTGTTGTTTATGAAGCATTTTCCCATAGAAACTGATTGATTTATATACACGACACTATTCCATTGCTGTAAATAGTCTCATGAATGAGTATAAACGTCAATTATATACACTAATAAATAATTCAATTGCGCGACCACTACAAAACGACGACGACAGGCAAAACGCTTTTTATCTTGTAGAAGTCCACGTGTCCCTAGCGTAAGGGTCAATTATTTATTGACTCCAATATGTTTCATGCTTTGGGCGTATACATTCATTAATGAAAGTTGGGAGCGCACTTTACCATAACAAACAATATAACTTTTGCTGAACCTTTCTAATTCGATATAAAACGAGGGCAGATGGCAGCACTACAAGATAACGTTTATGAGGATGATTCATGACTTAATGGATCTTATGTACAAGAAAATAAAATAAAATTTTCTGCGAACTTCTATTTAGTCAACGTTTACAGTTAGTTTTTACTGAATCTGCGATCAATAACTGAATAATCAATTGTTGTAACTTATATTCCACAATATTATTTATATGAATTACTATTTAACTGGGAATAAGCCACAATTAAAAATAAAAATACGTTTACTGACGTTTCAATTTCCACTTCGGAAATCGTTCTCAAAATACAAACAGTAAATTAAACAAATTGTGTTTTTTTGTTACATAGTGAAAAATTCTTCTTAGTTAATAATTTAATTTTATTTGACTCATTTATATTGACAATTCAGACATACATTATGCATTTTAAAGTAGACGACTTTAAAATGATATTGCCAATATTATCGAGTTGCGCTCCTGGGACGACTTTACTTATAAGATAGTTCATTCGATTACATAAAATCAACTTTAACTTGAGAATATCCGTCAGAAAAAAATAATAGCATGTAATTCGTCTTTAAAACGACAAACACATGACATGATGACAGTAAAATTCTCCTGTTAGTGATTCCATAGTATATGAGGGAAAAACCAGGAAAAAAACATAATACTATCCCGACATTGTAAGTATTTGTTCGTGAATTTTGTTTACCTTCAACAAACATCAAAATTCTGATTTTATATGTTACGTTATTTAAAAAACATAAATTATGTATCCTCTATATGTTACTGACTTACTAATACTGGTATTTTCTTATTAATAACTTCCTCTTTCAATATTGGTAACCAGATCCTACTACATTCTGCCGAGGAATTTGCGACACAATTGGCCTCATTTAGCATAATTAGATCCGCTTCTTTGATTTTTCTTTTTTTACCATCCGTTTCTTTTAGGACTACATTTGAATTATTCCATTGAACAATATGTTCATTATCCCATGCGTGTTTACATATTTGAGATCTATCAAATTCTCTATTTTTAATATAAGATTGATGTTCACTTATTCTAACATTTAATGGCCTTGATGATTCTCCTAAATAAAACTGATCGCATTCACAAGGTATTTTATAAATGCAATTCTTTGTCCTTTCTTGTTCATTGTTAGGTTTGGTTTTGGACAAAATAGATCTCAACGTGTTTGTTGTTTTGAATGTTGTTGAAATGTTGAATTGATTTCCTATCCTTTTAAGTTTTTCTGATAATCCTTTTATGTACGGTATTGTTATTTTCCTTATATTATTCCTTGTGCTTTTATGAGCTCAATGGACGAAAACCAATTATCTGCTATTATGTTTCTATTTGTACCAGAAATTGGTGAAATAAGTGTCAAGACATCTAGAGTAGGGATGGATAACTTTTTGGATTTGCTTTGCGTCTGTCTTTTCCAGTATATATAAAACCATTTAGCAAATAATGTGTCTTAGAGTCTACTAAACACTTATTTTTGAGATACATCCTGAATTGGCACCTTCCTCTAAATGCAATAAGCATTTGATCTATTGTGAGATATTCACCACAGCTATAATTGGACTGGTAATTAATTATAAACATATCAAAAATATTGGATATAGCTGCCAGTTTATCTCCGTGCGCAATACGTTCTTGTCTAGTAGCTGGGTCGTCAAAACAAATGCTTCCAAGCAAAAAATAAAATCGGTTTAGTGACATGGCTGCTCGAAACATATCACGGCCAGTACCATTCGTAGCAAATAAAGACCTTAAATCTTCATTATAGGATTTAAATACCCCAGCTAAATATAATAAACCTAAGAAGGCCTTTAATTCAATTATGTCAAGATGATTGATATATTGACACGATAAATTGTGTAAATTATATTTAGAAGCCATATTAGTTATTTGTTCATTGGTTTTCTCAAGAATTTCTTGCAATATATCGTGACTAATAATACATTCCCAAGCATCAACTGGTTTCTCTGGCATACTAGCTCGAACTTTTCCAATAACACCAGGTAAATGACTAATTTAATTATGCTTACGTGTACGAGAAAAGGTGGGAGAAGTTTTAGACCACTTGTACCTATTTTTGCCATAAAACATATTCCTTGAGTCAGCTATATCACTGTCTTCACCCGAATATTCACTACCAGTTTCGGAATTATTAATTTGCCAATTTGTTTCGTCATCATCGTCCCATTCCTCTTCACTGTCTGTTTCGTGATCACTGTGTTCACTAGCCTGGTCTAAAAACTCACTGTCACTATCTAGTCCATTGTCCATAACTTTTTGTCCCTCCCCTTCAAGCTCTTTCTGTGTCAGAGGACGTTTATTGCGACTACACCCTGCCATTTCAAATTACGCGTTAATTGCACTAGAAACACTTATACCATAAGCTGGTCAAAATTGACCCTATTCGTGCCTCTGCAGTAGTAACAGATAAATTAACGGAATTTTCGTAGATCGATAAATCACCTATCGGTCGAAGATTAGCAGAAAGCGCGCAATGCTCAATCTATGTTTCGGTAGCGAAACTTGGCATTAAAAACGCGGGGGGTCAATTTTGACCCCGCCATGGTACTTAAGGGTTAACCCTAAAATCAGGGAGTGTCACTTCTGCCACCCTCGCCGTACCGGCGAGGTATTCTCCGCCTTGAATCCGTTGTGGTCTTCATCCGTGACCCTGGACAGGTACTAGTTTCTGAGTAGGTACTAGTTTCCCGGGTCAAGAAACACCTGGAATCTGTGGAGGGCAGGGAATAATTCATTCTACCTGATAAGACGGTCTAAGGAGTTGTCGTCACAGCAAGAGTGTATCTAAAGTAAATAATACACTTGCTGTACGCTCTACTTAGGGCTTAAACTATAAAATGTGAAATACCCCTAAGCGTACATCCATATTCGGATACGATTTAATATTCTTATTATTAAGTCTTGAAAAAGACTCAATAAAAGTAGGCAGGCAGGTAAAACGTCGTAGAATAAAACACAGGTGTAGGTAGAAAAAACTACCTACAGAGTCTTAAGGTTTGCAGCAGCAAAAGTGGAGCAGAGCCCCGACTGTTGCCCTCCTAGAGCATACGTGCTCTAGGTAGGGACGTGGTCCAACGACTGATGCCAAGATCCGAAGAATCCCATATTTAAAGATAATTTAGTATTTATATGAGATTTTCGGATCTCCTGGCAAATGGAAAATTGAATAAATGTCAAATGGCGGGACTGTGCGTGCCAAGGTGCGTGTTAGTTGGTCACTAAAATGCACTAGGGCATTACACACTACCCATAAATCTATTTATTATTTAGTTATTATTTCGTTATTATCTATTTTATTAAAATATTGACTATCTGTCATGACTTACCTAATACTATTTTAAATAGTTCAATTTCTTAGTTCTAAATTTACCAATTTTTCAAATACTTATAAAAATTGAAGATAATTTCGTCCATTTCCTTGCGAGACAAGCAATTATTCGTTGCAACAGTCGTAAATACCGGTAAACAAAACGGTCGAAGCATTAGATTACGTAACAAGTCAAATTTCTACATTTCATTTGAACTGACACGGCTGCCAACAAGTTCAGTGTCAAGGATAAAGGCATCGCGTGCTACCGGCGACGGTCGAAACTCGCTCACTCGCTTAGGATTTTAGAGTTTTCTGGAAGTTGCTTATAAACATCGTAATTCACTAAAACTTTCGAGGAATCAAACCGAACCAGAGGCGCCACGTAAATCATTACCGTAATCGAACGACGCTTTCTCTAGTGACGGCTCGAATTAAAAAGGTAAAACAAACAGAATTCGCGGAAGAAACATAAATTTCTCCTCCGAGATTATATACAGTGTAGTTCACAGTTAAATTACGGTAGTTGTCTCTGCATTAGGCGGATTGCCAGTTTTATTCAAAATATTTGTAGATGTTGAAAATGAGACATCTGTTATCGATTTTGCGTTTATTTAGAGCTTTCAGGAATGGTCAATATTTCACAATGTAACATGCCTTCTGGAATTTATGAAAATTAGTATAAGGCAAAGACTTATTCTTAATTACGATTTGTAAATATTGTTTCATATCCTGTACGACAGAGTTTCCCAAACTTATCTAAACCGCGACCCCTTTTTGCTAAAAAATTTGTTCGCGACCCCCCAATTTCCCCCCACTCATTTATTCAATATTATTTGACAGAAATAGCGTACCTAATTTAGAATTATCTGATGGTTTCTCAAATTTAATTTTACTTTACTGTTTAAGTTTAAATCAAAAACAATTATTTTATTTTAATACAATTATTTTAATGTTTGCGATCTGTCCCACTAGTAATTAGTAGTAGGTACTTCTGCCAGAATAGCATTTACAATAAAAATAAATAATAAGAAGTCGATTGCACATTGTACACCGAGACATATTAGCTTATGTCTACATCGCAAAACTCTTCCATGATAATCGCGAAAGCGCTCGCTACTATATGGCATTCTGGAACGTTCTCGTAGCCTCGTTTTGGCTTTATATAAGCGGCGATGCGCAACGAAACCTCAGTTCGAATCCAAACAGCCTGTGGTGGCGAACGCGGTGTTGAGTAATAAGTAAATATTTTACGACTTACGTATTCCCGTTTACGTATTTACGTCTACGATAAATTATAAATTATGGATAAGTTTTTAAAAAGAAGTGCAGAACCATCTACGTCTGAAAGTGGCAGTAGCAGCAATAAAAAGAAAAACAGATTCTACATTGATGAATATCTTAAATATGGTTTTACCGTTATTTCCAATAAACCACAATGTGTTATTTGTGGACAAGTCTTGTCAAAAGAAAGCATGAAGCCATCAAAGTTACTTCGACATTTAAATAGCAAACATCCAGATAAAAAAGACAAGCCCGTAGAATTCTGTGAAAGAAAGCTGAACGTCCTTCACAAACAGCAAGACAGTTTTCCCTTGGCAACCACTACTAATGAAAAAGCATTATTAGCAAGTTATAAAGTTGCTTATCGTATTGCCAAAACTAGTAATCCGCACATAATTGCTGAAAATCTGATTTTTCCAGCAGCTGTTGAAATGGTACATATAATGTGTGGGGAAAGAGAGGCTGCAAAATTAAATACAATACCTCTGTCAAATAATACTATCCATAGAATAATTAGTGATATGGCATAAGATTTCTAGCGCAAGTTGTGGAAAATCTTAATAAATGCACGTACTTCTCTCTTCAAATGGACGAATCCACAGATATATCTAACTGTGCCCAATTCATTACGTTTGTAAGATATGATACAAATAATGGCATTCAAGAAGATATTTTATTTTGTTCCCCATTGGAGACCAATACCACTGGAAAATGTTTACTCGACACTTTTGTGAAACGTACAAGTAAATATGTATTGCTATATGCACAGATGCGCTAAAGCTATGACAGGACATAAATCTGGTCTTGTCAAATTATAAGAAATAATGCCTAATGCCAAATGGAGACATTGTTTTTTTACATCGAAAAGCTCTTGCGTCCAAAGCTTTACCTCCTAAAATGGACTGTGTTATGAAAACCATCATTAAAGTTGTAAATTCCATTAAAGGAAAACTTTACAGACCCGTATTTTTAGAAAAATTTGCGAAGACATGGGTGCTTTATTTGAAAATCTTCTCTATCACACCGAAGTAAGGTGGCTTTCAAGGGGCAACGTCTTAAAAAGAGTATTTCACTTAAGAGCAGAGCTTTTAATGTATTTGAAAGATGAGAAGTCCCCATATGAAAATCAATTTTCCGATCCTATTTGGCTTCTGTAACTAGTAATTAAACAACTGGAGTGGCAGAGTAAGCAGTTGTTATCAACAGGTCCTCGAAGACACTTCGTCTCAGGACCATTTTACCTATGTAGGGTCATATGTCGCCATGTTACCAATTCCAACGGTAACTTAAACATCATAATTTGTAACCACATATAATGTAAAACAACTGTAAATTTATATCATTTAAAGGGTTTTGACCCATATTTTTTGGTGGCTCATAGCATGTATACCTCGTTTACACTGATGATGGATTTAACAATCCGAAAACGTTTTGTAATATTTTTGTGATAGCCCGTTTGGGCATTTTATTATATACATTTTATAAAGGATTTGAAATAAATGCTTAGAAAGTGTGACGACTTAGATATGGCACTCCTGGAGTATCGCAATACTCCAATAAATGGAACAGATAAAACACCGGCCCAATTAGTAACAACAGGGTTCTTAGATCGAAGCTACCATCAAATAAAAAGCACAAAGACATAAATCTAAAGGATGAGTGAGAGAAACTAGAGGCAAAAAGAAACTAATATAAAAATTATTATGATAGAAACACCAAGGTAAGAAGAGAAATAGTGCCAGGAGAGAATGTAGGTGTCAGAGAGGGTAGAGAATGGAGACGAGGTAAAGTTCTGGAAAAAGTAGATGAGGCACCCAGATCTTATTTAGTGCAGAAAGAAAATGGGGAAGTGATCAGACGAAACAGTTATCACTTAAAGCCTTCTCTAGTTAAAGCGGAAATTAAGAAGAATACTGATTTTTCACATAATGATAGATCATTAAACTCCTCATCTGGGAATCAGAGTTGTGGAGTAGAGGAACCTTGAACCTCCCAAATGAATGCTGAAAATAGAACTAGCGCTAGACTCAAAAGGGCTCCAGTGCGTTTTAAGGATTATCAAATGTAAGGGGAAATATGTCATATCAGTAGGTTATGATTACGGTCACGGGGCTCTAAGCACAATGTAGAGAGACTCGTTAGTTGTCACGACTTGTCAACATGGTTGTTAGAAGTTAGAATAGGGGTTTTGGAGATTGGGGATTCTTGCATAGTTTGTTAAAAAGTATGTTTAAATTATAAACACAATGAAATAATATTACTAGATAACCTAAAAATCAAAAAACAGAACAATAAAATGAGAGATAAATAGAAGTGGAAGAAGTTACTTAAACCTGTCACAATTTTGAGTGACTTTCCTTATCTAATATGTGGTTATTATAATTTTTATAAGTGATATTGACAGTACTGACTAAAAAGAACCTAATTAGGTCAAAAGAAGCAGAAAACTCATGGCCTACTGCAATACCTTAAATCGTTAAATGTATTTCGTGCTTTATCGTTGTCATGTCAACATTTTCACTAAACGCTGTTTCATTTGTATCCATTTTTAACCACAATACATGCTATCATGTTAATTTTGTTGATATACTGATAATTTCTAAGTAAATATACCTTGAACTTAACAAAGAAACTTTGTTATGCAACGAGAATCTTGTTGGAGTGTTTTTATTCAGTGAATGTTATCTTTGTTGTAGTACTATTTCAGCTATTACATGGAGAAAATGACGAGTTTGTAATGTTGTTTGCTAAGATAAATCAATAAGTCTTAAGTCGTATGATTTTAACTATGTAGAGTTTCAAAATTTAAATGCCGACAATTTGGACTTCTTCCATCGTCTTTATATAATATGTACGTGATTTTGCAAAAGATCTGTTTTTTGTGTTGATAATATTTCCATAATACCTTTGTATTCTCTGGGTCTGAAGCTGATATATTTTTATACTGAGAACCTCTAAATGTACAATTTTCTTTTTCCCCCTCATAACTTGATCAAATTTTTTATTTATAAAACAATATCTATACTGTCTCTTCTGTTATTATTAGATGTATTTTGAGGTTAGTTTAACATAGGGCAGAAGAAGAGAACTCATACCAAAGCAAAAAGGAAACAAAACAGCATCCTACTTTGAGATGCCTGTCTCTGTTTCTATGTTTATGCAACCTTCATCGCAAGTTTTGGCGTAGAAGATAGAGAGTTGTTCTGTTTACTCTTTTTTAGTATTTATGATTTCATATTTTCATATTTTTGTGAGAAATATGAAATGCTTAAAATAACGACTCGGTAAAACTCAGATAAATGAAATGACAAACAGCGAAGGAACAACCATTAATGATATGAAACAAATAATAAAGTTGACACAAGAATACTATACGCACCTATACAGAACAAGACATAAACCACAGCAAGAAATTCTTAAACAATTAAACACAAAAATAAAAAATAGAAACTCTGATCTACAACCAGAAATAAGTAAAACAGAAATCAAGAAAGCAATTCAAGAATTAAAAAACCATAAGTCACCTGGAAAAGATGGAATAACTGCAGAGATGCTGAAGAGAGGAGGGAAAACAACTAGAGAAGTCCTACATATCCTCATGAACAAAATATTGACCACAAAAGAAATACCCGATAGCTGGAACGATGCGGAGACACTATTAATGTTCAAAAAAGGTGACCGAAAGAACTTAGAAAACTATAGACCTATAACATTACTAAGTGTTGTATTTAAACTACTAACGAAGATCATGACAAATAGACTAACAACTAAGCTTGACGAATACCAAGCAAGAGAACAAGCGGGATTCAGAAAGGGTTTTAGTACTAGCGACCATCTGCTAACAGTAAAAATACTGATTGAAAAGTCGAACGAGTATCAAATCCCATTATACATGGCATTCATAGACTTCCGAAAGGCGTTTGACAGCATAGAACATTGGGCCATCAAAAACTCACTACAGAACGGCAGAATTGATTACAGGTACACGGACCTAATAACAAACATATACAAAAATGCGAGTATCACAATAAAATTGACGAACGAACACGCTACAGAACCAATAAAATTCGAAAGAGGAATCAGGCAGGGAGACACAATATCGCCAAAATTGTTCAATCAGGCTATGGAAGACATATTTAAAAAATTAGAATGGGATACATACGGAATAATAATAAATGGAGAGCTCTTGAACCACTTGAGATATGCAGACGATATAGTCCTGATAACAGATAAGAAGGAAGAGTTACAGAAGATGGTTGAGAAACTAGATAGAAAAGCGACAGAGGTAGGTCTAGAGATGAACTATAGTAAAACCAAGACTATGACAAACCAAGAAGACCAATTAGAAATAGTAGTCAAACAGAATAAATTAGAGCAGGTGGCAGAATACATATACCTAGGACAGATAATAAAGCTGAACAGGGACAATCAAACAGAAGAAATAAAAAGAAGAACTAGACTAGCATGGGCCTCATTTGGTAAACTATCATATATTCTAAAAAATAAAAAGTTCCCTCAATATATGCGAACGAAAGTATTCAATCAGTGCATTTTACCAGTTATCACATATGGCTCACAAACATGGACTTTCACAAAGGAGAACATCGACAGGATATCCAAAACACAAAGAGCAATGGAAAGACAGATGATGGGTATCGGTCTTAAAGACAGGAAAAGAAACTCATGGATCAGAGAAAAATCAAAGGTGAACGATGTATCAAGACAGGTTGCAAAACTTAAATGGAACTTCGCCGGTCACACTCTCCAGCAAAAAGATGAAAGATGGAATAAGCGAATTCTACACTGGAGACTACTGATGAGATGGACTGACGACCTTAAGAGAACGGCAGGAAAGGACTGGATGCAGATCGCCCAAAATAGAGACCAATGGAGATTAACAGGGGAGGCCTATGCCCAAGAGTGGGCGTTTAAGGCTGATTAGATAGATTTGATTTCATTTGAACTTTGAATAACCCCTCTCTAGCTTCTATGCTAAAGCTTGCGATGAAAGTTGCATAAACATAGGAGCCGGGACAGACAGGTCAAAGTAGGGTTTTGTTTCGATTTTGTTTTGGTGTGAGTTCTCTTCTTTTAAAATTCCACTAGAAAACTAAGTTCCTGTAGCTGGCTGTATACCATATATCACAAAAAATTTATCTCAAATCCTTTATAAAAGGTATATAATAAATTGCCCAAACGGGCTATCACAAATATGTTACAAAACGTTTTCGGATTGTTAAATCCATCATCAGTGTAAACGAAATATACATGCTATGAGCCACCAAAATATATGGGTCAAAACCCTTTAAATAATATAAATTTACAGTTGTTTTACATTATATGTGGTTACAAATTATGATGTTTAAGTTAACGTTGGAATTGGTAACATGGCGACGTATCACCCTATATAGGGTCATACGTCATAGGAGCGCAACTCAACAATATTGGCAATATCATTTTAAAGTCGTCTACTTTAAAATGCATAATGTATGTCTGAATTGTCAATATAAATGAGTCAGATAAAATTAAATTATTAGAAGAATTTTTCACTAAGTAACAAAAAACAAAATTTGTTTAATTTACTGTTTGTATCTCCGAAGTGGAAATTGAAACGTCAATAAACGTATTTTTATCTTTAATTGTGGCTTATTCCCAGTTAAATAGTAATTAATGGACAAAGGAGAGTCAGAACAACCGTAGAAATCAGAAATCATAGAAAAAATGGAAGAACTGGAGAAACAACAAACATTAGAATAAATCCAACAGTGAAAAGTATAAGGATTCCCACGAACAAGAAGACAATAATTATACAAAATAATCCTCAAATCCAATGTTCATTCTAGGTGAATTTTTTTTTTGGAAATTCTACTTTTTAAAACGGTTTTTAAAATGAAAGGTTCGTATTTATTATAAAAAGATTAATATCGTTTGTAGTTTATTAAGAAAGTGTTTATCATTTATCTATTCATTGCGTATTATTCAACGCTAACTTCCAAGAATCTCACTTAAAGGGGCTATAAAAAGGTGCCCAAACGTCTCAGCTATGGTCCTTTTAACAAACCAAGATAATGTTTTCTTGAGATAACGCCTTGTTATTTTAAGTCAACTAAAAGGCTAATGATTGTATTGTATCTAGAAGAATTCTGGGAAGATTCAGGTAGTTTTCCAACCACCAGCTCTCGAGTACCTTCATTGACAGTTCTTCATTATTTCAAAATTTGTTCGAGACAAGAACACACAAGTAACCATAAATACTTAACCTTTTGTCTTCTGAAGAGCCGATTGTACCTGCCCGGCGTGAATTCCATTGTGCGAGTTGAGATTCTCGTCTGGAGATGGGCCGGCAAGGAAGAGAATGTGATTTTGTAACTGTGACAAGTGCTTAACGTCAACATCGTGATATCAAGTATTGTTCATGTTTAACATAACTTTTTCGAGGGTCTTGATAAAACTCAATACTGTGTACCGTTTTCGGAATATTTTGATTTTATAATTATGAAATTATAACCGATGTTGGTAGAAAGTAATGATAAAGTTATTGATAAAAAAACTCACAAAAAGAAAATTAAAATAAAGGCTAGGAACATAAAGTAAAATTTATTCACATTACATAAAGTAATTTATTGTTTATTAAGAGTTTAAAATGTCCTCGTTTTCACAAATGCACAAGTCTATCCTTATTTTTTTAAGAATCCATTCATCTTCTTAACGGTTGGGGATCAGCTATGATGTCATTAAAGTGACGTTGAATTCTGTCTTCCAATTCTTGACGTGAATTTACATCTGTAGCATAGGCTTTTTCCTTACCATAAGACCAAATTGTGTAGTCCAAAGGATTAAAATCACAAGGCCGCGGAGGCCAATGAATCGGAGCTTCTATACCTCTATTTATATATTTTTTTTATTAGATCAGTAAGTTTTTGTTGGATTTGATACCTTGAAATTAACAATAGTATTAAATATGGCGATTGTATTAAATTGGCAATATTTCTCATGTAAAGAAAATATGCGTGCGAGGAACCAACTCTGAATAAAGTCAAAGAAATAATAAGAGACCTAAAAAATAACAAAATTACAGGAGAAAGTGGTGTGACAGCTGAGATTTTTAAGGAAGGTGGCGAAAGATTGAAGGAAAGGATATTTCACTTGACACTAATAGTTTGGCAAAAGAAAGTAATGCCGATACAATGGTTAGCACTCTGATTTGTCCTATCTATAAAAAAGGAGACCAAACGGAGCGCAAAAACTATAGAGATATAGCATTAGAAGTAGTCTATAAACCACTTGCAAAAATTGTTAGGAAAAGATTAATAAAATATTATAACAAAGCGATTGGAGAATACCAGGGAGGTTTAGATCAGGAAGAACAACTACTGATCAAATAAGTATGTTAAAATTAATACAAAATAATAGGTACGAACAAAACTTAGGATTACATATCCTATTTATCTATTTTAAACAAGGATATGACTCAATAAATCAAACGATGCTAATGAGGCCATGAGAACATTAGAAATACCAGAAAAGCTTATAAGGCTAGTGAGAATGACGCTTAGGAACACGATGAATTGGATAACAATGGAAGGAAGCTTTTTAAGACAGTTTACAGTGAATGGAGGTTTAAAACAAGGGAATCCGTTATTCAACCTAATATTAGAACAAATCGTAAGAAGATCAAAAAATATGAACACAAACAGGACTATTTTCAATAGCGGGGAACAGTGCATAGCGTAGGCGCATGATGTGGTGATACTAGCGAGAACAAAAAAACATTTAGAACAAGTTTTCCAGAAATATGAAAAAGAAGCGAAAAGATACGGATTAATAATAAACCAAACAAAAACGCAATATATGGAAATGAGAGAAGACATAACAAATAATAACAAATATATCAAAATGAAAGGTGTAGAGACTGTCTATAGTTTTGAAAAATTGTCAGAATTTGAAACTTAGGAGTAACCATAACGAACACGGGAAAAGAAGAAAAAGAGATAGACTAATGAAGGGATAGCGTCAATTCATTCACATTCCTAGCGTCATCAGACCCACAGTATGTATGCCAGTGAAACGTGAATTTTGAACCAACAGGAAGAAAAAAAGTAGAGATCTGGGAACGAAAGGTGCTCAGAAAAATCTTCGGAGGAATAAAGACGGCAGAGAATATTTGGAGAAGACGAACGACTAAAGAAATAATAAGAAGGTATGGAAAACCAGCAATTACGGCGAAAATACGAGTTCAAAGAGCTAGATGGCTTGGTTACATTATACGAATGCCAGTGAATCCAAATGTTAAAACAATACTGAAGGAGGGAGAAATGGGAAAAAAAGAAGAGGACGTCCAAAAAAGAAATGGTTGGAAGCAGTATAGCAAGACTTTTCAGAAATAGGCATGAGAAATTGGGGAGAGAAAGCAAGGGATCGGAAAAAATGGAGGGAAATAACTAAGTTTTTAGAAGCCAGGGGCCTACAAGGCCTGTAGCGCTGTTATCTATATATAAAGCGAAATGCTGTGTGATGAATAATTTACAAACTAATCTTGTTATTGACGTCAGTCTTGAAAATGTAGACCACTATATATATATATATATATATATATATATATATATATATATATCTTGGACATACCATTAAAATCGGCAAAGAAAATCAAATAGCCGAAATAAAAAGACGCATACAACTGTCTTGGGGAGCTTTCGGCAAATTAAGCTTTATTTTGAAGAATAAAGATATACCAATGTGTCTAAAACGTAGAGTTTATGACAAATGTATCTTGCCTGTAACTACATATGGACTGGAGACCATGGCCTTCACAAAGAAAACCTTAGAATAGCTCAGTACAACCCAAAGAGCAATGGAGAGGGCCATGCTAGGGATTAGTTTGAGAGACAGGATTCGAAATAACGTCATTCGTGAAAGAACAAAAATTACTGATGTCTCAGAACGTATTGCAAGGCTCAAGTGGCAATGGGTCGGACACGTTGCCCGAGATAATCCCGAAAAATGGACACAAAGATTAACAAACTGGAGACCAAGAGAGAACAGGCGAGGAGTAGGCAGACCGCAGAGGGAAAAAAGTTTCCCATTTCTTTACGGCGGAGGGAAAAATGTTGTCATGGCAACAATATGAAACATGTCACAAAGCAACAATATAAATGTCATTAACAACAATTAAACATCATTTTTATTTATAGTAATATTAAAAGTACAATTAGTTAATGAGGCATTTTCAAAATTGAAACCGTGTAAAAATGTTCCCGACTCTTGATACGCATTGGTAATTGTTGATGATACTGATGGTCGAGAACAACTTTCAGCAATCATTCTCGATGTTGGCGAATCATGAGGGTTTAAAAAATTTTGAGCATTATCGTTCTTATTTCTTATCGAATCCTCTACATATCCTTCGGCAACCGTGCTTGATTTCCAGCCCCCATGTCGTTTGAGGCATTCTAGATTTCCGCCTCCATCAATTAAAAGTGTTGCTGAAGTTCGTCGTAAAGAGTGACCCGTGTATGCGCTTGCATCGTTTAAATTTAAATAACTAGCTACTTTTTGGGCTACTGAGCTGATCGAATGTATTCCCATGACGCTTCGGTAACACTTTCCATTTTGGTACTTGATAAAAAATCGGTTTTTTGTGAAATTTTCAGGCCGCAGTGATGCATACTTTTTATACAGTTTAATGTAGTTTTGACCAATTATTGTAAAAGATCTAATTTGTCGTGTTTTACTATCTGGGATTTTGATAATTATTATATTTTCTTTATCCTCAATGTCCACAGTCTTCATTTTTACCATTTCGTCGCATCGACAGGCGCCGGTGACCCCAATTAACAAAACAATCTGAAATATTTTTATAATTTAATAGAGTATACTACATGCTTTGAAATATAATTTTTTTTACCTTTAATCCTAAATACAACTTATCTGGCGCTTCAAACAAAAATTTATCAAACTCGTCTTTAGTGAAAACTTTAGACTTCTTTGCAGTATATCCTTCGCTTGTTTTTTTTTTTTCAGAAAAGCACGCAACTTTAAAAATTTGCTTACATCCACATTTTATCTAATAACTAACTCGGATTTTATCATAGAGTATCGTGACCACATTGTAGAAGATTTCCATTTATTTTCATTTTCCATTATATTAAAATATGCCAGTAAAACGTCTTCGGTAACTTGCCGTACTCCTCTTGTATCGCACCACTCTTGGAAGTGCTTGTAAGCGAACCGATACTTTATTCCGGACTTGGAAGGCCCCAAACGTGCTACTGCATCATTAGCCGGGGACTCAATTTTGTTTAGGTTTTCCATTTTCGCACTAAATTTGCGCTTGCGGTTGCAACAACAATAAGCTGTCTTTAATAATTGCAAACAACTGTCAAACAACTGTAACCAGGGAGACGCAAATCCCACCGACGACTTAATTATTTTAATTTCTAACATCTAGACGACTTTGATAGTTGTCACAGTTAATTTCGAGTAAAAATAGCGTATGAATTGTACTATTTATGGTTAAAAACTACTACGTTTGAAGAAAAAATAAGCAGTAAGTAATACACTATTACTTACTGCTTAACAATTTCCACTTTATATCTTCTCTAAATCTAGACCAAGCTCATTTGTCATAGATCTAAAAAGTCTTTTTATATTATTAATTTTAGTTTAAAGCCTTTATCTAATTGTAGTTTTTTTGATTTTTAATTTATCAGAAAAGGAAATAGTACACACATTTAGAATGCATTCGGAGCGGATTCGGTTACTTAATATATCGTCTAATTTGATTTTTCCGTGTACTCGGACTAATGTTATAGGTTTAACATTATTAAAATTGATATATAAATAGATTTGTTTAATGATTGATTTGGAAATTTGGTTATAATTAAAAAATAATTACTACTACCACTATTTCTCGTTTAGAAATTCCAAATGTGTAAACGAGAATAGTAACTTAATTGTGAATCTTTGGCTAAACAGACTATTTGTAGATTTCCATTTTATAATTTATATTTATATATTTATAATAAAAGGTTATATAACCGATTACGGCTTTGTAAAATGTTACATTTACTCCATACTACTATATGGTGTAGAAACCTGGACCATAAAGGCCAATTTGATGAACCGATTGGAGGCCTTTGAAATGTGGGTATTTAGAAGACTACTTAAAATTCCATGGACAGATCAAACAACAAATGTCGAAGTATTAAATCAAATGGGCAGAGAACGAGAATTGCTGCCAATAATAAAAAGAAGAAAAACTGCTTATCTGGGTCATGTATTTCGAAACTCCAAGTACCAGTTCTTAAAGCTTATTATGGAAGGGAAGGAAAACGAGGCATCGGAAGAAAGAAATACTCATGGCTTAAAAACATAAGGGATTGGACAAATCTCGATGTTCATGCACTTTTTAGAACCACACAAGATCGAGAGGAGTATGCCAGAATTGTCGCCAACATCCACTAATTGTATAGGGCACCATAAGAAGAAGCGATTACGGTAGATAAAAATATTTTTTAAGTTTAATCGAGTATAATTCAAATTCGAAGAAAATAGCGGAGAAACACAATTTGGTTTTATTAAAAGGTTAATTACGAGACAGGCTTTGTTTTCAATCAAACTATTTTTTATAAAAAATGTTTATATATATTATCGTCATTGGTGCTACAGCCGTATAAAAGAGCCCCGACCCTCCCAAGTCTATTACGCCAGTCAGTTCTATCCATTGCCAAGTGTTGCCAGTTTGCTGCGCCTATTTTTCTATCATCGTCATATCCCTCCATCTGAGTTTTGGCCTACCCCTACTTCTACTTCCCACAGGTTGTGACATAAGGATTCTTCTAGGAGGGTTGTTCTGCTGTGTGATATATGTCGTAGTTGTACCTTCTTCTCCAAACACCATTTTCACAGATGCCACCGAATATTCTTCTCAGGATCCTTTCTATATACAAATATAAGCAGGAGGTTTTCATCTGCCTTGGAAATGGTCCATGTCTCCGATCCATATGTCAACCCTGGTTGTATAAGGGTTTTGTATATGGTTATTTTTGTTTTTTGACTTAAGTTTCTGCTTCCCATATGTCTACTCAATCCAAAATAGCATTTTTTTGCTAGGATTATTCTTCGCTTGATTTCTTCCGTCATGACGTTCTTCTTGATGATCAGGGAGCCTAAGTATGTGAATTCGTCCAGCACTTCAAAGGTAGAGTATTAACTCCAGTTGTGTATTGTTGCTTGCTTCTGGGGGTGATTGATTTGAATCTTCTACTTCGATAGTAAGTAGTTCTTTATAGTGTTCCACCCACCTTTTCAATACTTTTTCTTTTGTATTGAGTATATGCCCCTCCTTATCCTTACATAGTTCGATCCTTGGTTTAAATTCTTTTCTTGCATTATTTAGATTTTTATAGAATTTTCTTGTTTGATTTTTCTTTTTTAATGCCTCAAGTTCTTTCAATATTCTAGCTTCATAAGTTCGCTTTTTTCTCCAATGGATATACTTCTCTTCTGAGATCTTTATATTTTTGTCTTTTTCTCAGGTTCTTCTTTGCTGCATCAGTTTGTATGCATTGTTTTTGCTTCTTCTAATGTTCTCGCACTCAGCATCGAACCACTCATTGCGTAGTGGTGGTCTTTGCGGCTCTAGAATGTTATGTGCTGCGTCTTCAATATAATTTTTACACATTTCCCATTGTTCACTAATTGTTAGATTCTCTTTAGTTATGTATTTAGTTTTGATATAATTTTGAAACCTTTCTACCGTTTGCAAATTTTTGAGGAGTTCAATACTAAGGCGCATTGTTTTGGTACTCTCCTTCTTCGCATTTGAGATTCTAGCCCGAATTCTTGTACTTACTTACTTACTCCGTGGCGTTACAACCCTTCGTGGGTTTTAACCGACTCGACAACATGCCTCCACTGTTTTCTGTCTTTTAGCAACCTCCATCCAATTCTCCACGCCCATAGTGCTTAGGTCTCCTGCTATATTATCTCGCCACCGGAGACGAGGGCGTCCGCGTGGTCTCCTTCCAGTTGGGACTTCCTCCCACACCAGTCTTACTGTTCGTTCGTCAGAATGTCTTCTGAGGTGTCCTGCCCATTGGAGTCTTCTGGACTTTATTTCTTTTATGATGTTGGCGTCTGGGTAAAGTTCTTCAAGCTCTTTATTAGTTCTTATCCTATATTGTCCTGATGCTTCATCAAGCACCGGACCAAAGATCTTCCTTAGGATTTTTCTTTCCCAAACACGTAGTCTCTCTTCATTTGCCTTTGTTATCGTCCACGTTTCGCTTCCATACATCACAACGGGTGGTATGATTGTTTTATAGAGCTGTATCTTCGTACGTCGTGTTAGTTGTTTGGATTTTATAAGGTTTTGGAGGGCAAAAATACATCTGTTGCCGGCCTGAATCCTGTTGTTTGTTTCTTGTGATCCGTTATTGTCTTCAGTTATTGTTGTTCCAAGATACTTGAATTCTCTAACGTGCTCAAAGTTAAAGTCATCGATGGTAATGTTCTGACCGATTCTGTCTCTGCTTTGGTTATTGCGGCTCATATACATATATTTCGTCTTGTTTTCGTTGATTTGGAGCCCCATCTTCTCTGCTTCCTTCTCAAACCTTACGAAAGTCTTCTTCAACCTTAATCGCGTGTTTCCTATTAGATCTATATCGTCTGCAAATGCCAGTAGTAAGTTTGGTCCTTCTAGATGAAATACTGTATTCGGTTTTTCGATTCTTGCACTTCTGATTATGTGCTTCAGAGCTAAGTTGTGGTGAGAGTGCATCTCCCTGTTTTAGTACATTGTTTATTTCAAATGTCTCTGAGTATTGTTGTCCAACTCTCACCTTACATCGTAACCGTTCCATACACATCCGTATCAACCGGACTAGTTTTTTTGGAAAGCCAAGTTCCTGCATCGCTGTCCACAGTCTGTCTCTACATACTCTATCAAATGTCAAATGTACCCGAATTCTTGTGCCAACTAGAAATTGATCTGAATCAATATTGGCGCCTCGATATGTGGGACCTCCATAAGGTTGGAGAAGTGTCTAGCATCTATGATCACATGATCAATTTGGTTGTTCGTTAATCCATCAAGGTAGGTCCAAGTCCCCATATGTATTTTTTGTGTAGAAAACATGTGCTATGTTCTTTGAGGCTGCGAAGGTGACTGCTCGGTGTCCATTCGAATTAGTATTATTTAATAAAAAAACTTTTATAAGAATAAAAAAAAAGAAACAAATAAATACCTATAGTCAGTTTTTATCCTGAAAATTATTTTTAAATCTGCTATTTTGCGCCCACCTCTACAGTCGTTCTTCATATAGGAGAACTGTTCGACCGAGCAACACCCCCTACCCTGAGTCTCGAAGCCTTTGAAAATTTCTTCATGCATTCCTCAAATACGATGAGTCGCCGCTGGTCTGGTCCGGTTGTGGTTGTAGTAAAGAGTACGCTGTGATGTTGTAGTGGTACCGTGGTAGTGCCAGTCAGTTTCTTTCGCGACGTGCCGGAGGATACCACGTCTGTGACTCCGGTCGGTTGAATCACTTGCGGGTATAGGTACCAGTTTTTAAGTTATGGTGACGTGTTTGTTGAAAAATTACTCGATTGTGAAATAGTGTGTGTTGGTCATCTGTGTTTTGTTGTACACTTGGTGTTCAGTGTTTGATCCTTAAGATTACAGGACACATTTTAGAAGGTAATCATTGGATACTAAAATCTACATGAATGAATATTTATCAAAAGTATTTTAATTAATTAAGATTGTCATTTGATATAAGTTTGTGAAGGCATTCCACATTTGTCTTTTAACTCACTTAATGAAGAATAACCTGTTTAAGATGCGATCATTTTTTTTTCCTGCTTGCTTGCTCAAGTTTATTCCTGTTAATGATATTTTTACATTTTATTGTTCGATGGTACAATCGTACAATGTTCATATAAAGAAGAGGGTGGATATCTTTATTTAAAAAAATAGAATGATCATATTTTCATCATAAATTCCTTGCTTAGGATTCCTTGATTCTCATCAGCTTTCGTCATTGTTTTTCTGTTTTATATTGGCAGTACCTATTGTGTTGTGGGTTTGTGGGTAGAGTTCTATGACTCTATTGTATTTATTAGTACTTTGAGATTTAAGGCAATACTTACGGCAATTTACTCGAGAGGACAAGTATCATTGTGCAATGAGATTCGGCAACCACATAAACCAATCTGTATCTCTTTGATAGTGTCTCTTTTAATTCTCATTGTTTTTTCTGTTAGCTCACGGAATACCAGAAAGATAACAGTCAAGTATTTTCTGTAAAGAAGCTCGCTGTGAATTTAAACAGCAACCTTAGATTTTGATAAGCAATAGAAGTGACATTAGGTCTTTTGATTGCCATCATACTCAATAATAAATGCAAAAGAATCTTAAGATCCTGGAGCAATCAGTTCTATGGTCCATTCTTTTTAAAGTTCCGTCTTCTATTGAAGGTTAGATATATGGCAATTTTCACTTAATTTATGGAAGCTCTAGAACTTGGAAGTAATTAAACCATTCTCTCAGATTTTGTATCAAAAAGGTTCGCCTGCGTGGGTCTCCTCAATAATTTCTCTCCAATCATCACTATCCATCGACTTGCTTCACCAAACACTTATTCTAAGGAATTTGGTTCTAAGTATTTATCTTCTCCTCTGACCAATGGGTCTATCAAGGAGTGTTTTTCTATCTGAGTAGCATCCTGTCTTAATACGTTTTACGATATCTGGTTCCTGGTATATTCTTTAAGTTCGAAGTCGCATCGTCTTCTCCACACGCCATTGTCATTCACCATACCATAGATTTGCCATCTCCGAGGCTGTATCTTCAGTTCTATGAGCCAGTATGGATTCTTTACCCCAGGTAGGTGGCTAACCACACCTTAGCGACCCTCCTCCATTATCCGGGCTTGGAACCGGCAGTGTCATCCGATGAGCTACTTAATCCACCCATCAGACAACTCAGGCGGAGTTTCTTCTAGGTCATCTGTGTATTTCTCCAAATATTTATTCTTGTGTTGTTCAATACCCAGCACTTCGTTTGCAGCTTTGTTTATTTTTTTCTTTAAGAGTTGATACATTTCTGTTGAACTCGATTCTTCGGTTATTTTTAGTATTTTTTTAGCCTATGGATACATTCGGACTGGGCTAGGGCAGGATTTATGGTTGCGTGATTATTTTTTCATGCATTTCGTTTTATTGGTGTTTATTATTAAACTCATTTTTAACTATCTATATATTTTACCTTGCATAATCAATTGCAGCAGTCTGTATCTTGATCCTCTTATGGCCTTCCACATTTTTATTAACTCTGCGTAGGACTTCAATATTGGTAACACTGTCTATCCACGATATACAGTGCAGCATTCTATAATTCTAAAGTTAAACATAGGAGAATATATCAAACAATTGAACAGCATATACAACAGCAAGAGTTTGCATTCACATAGCATTCTGTAATTCTAAAGTCAAACATGGAAGAATATATCAAGAACAGCATATGTATATTAAATAGCAACAGTTTGCATTCAGAAAAAAAATGAGGACGTTTCGTTAACATTCATACATCTTGGACAGATCCTACCTCCTTTGAATTCAATCATAACAGCATCATATATTTGTCCAAAGAGAAACAATTTCAGCAACCTTTATTAAGAACATAAATTTGTATTAAAAGAAGGACGGGAAAATACAACCATCAGTACCATGAGAAGCGAACGTTATAGCTTGATTCAATAATGTAAGGAAAAATACAAGGAAGGAGACTTATTTCCTGGTTCATCAACCAGATAGTTTGGACATCATTCCTTGACTTGTTCCATGCGAAGATAAAGAGGGAGGCAAAAATAATAAGTTCTGAAGCTATTTTCTTGTGGCATTTTAAAGTAATTACTATTTAAATGGGAATAAGCCACACTTAAAGGTTAAAGTACGTTTATTGACGTTTCAATTCCCACTTCGGAAATCGTTCTCAAAATACAAACATTTTGTTTTACCTTCTATAAAGGATTTTTAAAACTTTCAAAATAAATGGTATTTTTGTTTGTACATTTTGTGTTTAGCACCTGCTCCAGATATATTTAAAAAAAAATTACATATGCTTTCCATTTTAATTAGGAAAAATTGTATTGGAAAAATTGTAAAAAATTGTAGTACATATAAGATATTAGCTTCAGTTGTACTAAAACGATTACTGCCATATACAGAGGAAATTATTGGTGATTACCAATGCGGCTTTAGGCCTGGAAGATCAACAATAGACCAAATATTTACTAGAAGACAAATGCTAGAAAAGTATTGGGAATATAATAAAGAAGTACACTAGATCTTCATAGATTTCAAACAAGCATATGATTCCATAGATCGCTTAAAACTGTGGAGTGCAATGATGGAGTTAGGCGTACCAAAGAAGCTGACCATGATTGCGCGAATGTGTGTCAACAATTCCTTTGCACAAATTAGAATAGGAGGCAAAACTTCAAAGGCTTTCGGCATAAGCAACGGGCTCAGACAGGGAGACCCGCTGTCCCCATTAGTATTTAACCTAGCATTGGAATACGCAATGCGAAAAATCTATACCAGAGTCAAACCAGACATAACTGCCAGAGGAGCAAAGATTATTCTCGCATTTGCAGATGATGTAGATGCAGTAGCACAGACAACACTGGAAGTTAAGGATATAGTATCGAACTTTGAAGAAGCAACACTAAGCGTAGGCCTGAAAATAAACGAAGAAAAAACTAAATACATAGTCGTATCAAAAAAGAAGCGACAGCGAATAAGACAAAACATTACCATAAACGATCATACTTTTGAGGTGATCAAAGAGTTCAAATACCTAGGAGCAACAATTACCAGTGAAAACACAGGAGAACGGGAGGTTGAAATACGAATACTGACGGGGAATAAATCATTCTTTGCCATTCAACATCTAATGAGGTCAAAGCTTCTCTCAAGGCGTGCCAAAATCCAAATGTACAAAACCATAATACGACCAGCAGTGACATATGGAAGTGAAACATGGACATTGAGAAAGAAAGAAATCAATAAGCTATTAGTATGGGAACGCAAAATCCTGCGAATTATATATGGTCCTTGCAGGGACAGCGTGACAAATGAATAGAGGAGCAGATACAACAATGAAATAGAGACTCTCTTCGGGAAAGGAAACATCGTAAGATACATAAAAGCCAATAGATTAAGATGGGCAGGCCACGTAGTACGGAGTGATGACGACAGACTGATTAGCAATTCGTTTTGGGAAAGACCAGATGGTAAAAGATCGACAGGAAGGCTTAGAAAAAGGTGGAAAGACGCAGTCAGGGAAGACCTGGAGAAGATGGAAGTAAGGCCATGGGAAATAATAGCACAGGATCGGAATCAATGGAAGGCAATAGTAAACGCGGCAAAAACTCACGAAGAGTTGTAAAAGCCAATGATGATGATTTCCATTTTAATTAACAAAGGGTTTTTATGAATGGCTTTTATTGAATTGACGATTATATCGTACTCCAATCTATAACAACAGTCATTCATTAACCCTAAAAGCACATTATCTTCATTTTTTTTTCACAGTTTACGAAATCTGTGTTATCTAATTACAGTTATTTCTATAGTTTGCAGTGATTGTGTAGTTTTTAAATAGGTATTTGATATATTCTAATGACATGGTGTAACTTCTGATGTCCAAGTCGATTGTTATGGTTATGAGGCTCTTTTTCTAGCTAAAAACGAAAGCAGTTGTCTGATAAACAGAGGCATAAATCAAAAGAATAGTTACTTGTTACTGCAATTGTTGATCTAACCTTAGCTACTTGTTCCAGGTAGATTTTAAATAAATTTTGAGAATTTTGGAGGTAACATTTCCTATTTTAATTTAACGAAACGGTTGTCATGAACTTCTGAATAGCTTTTATTGTATTTATTTACTTATGTCAAAATGATTGACCAATCCTTGTACATTGAATAAAATCACCTCCATTAGTGTCATCAACTTTCGATCAAATTTGTTGGCTGTTAAAGTATAAAATGCTAATATTATCAACACTTGAAATGATTCATAAAATTCCTGCGACAGCATTCGTAGGTGTTCTGTCTCCAAAATCACGGTATGGCTTCTTGCCCAACACTCTTAGGAGAAAAAAATTTCGAAAACGCTTTCAAGCGTACGATTCCGATGTTGAAACGACAGCTTGTGGGCAGTGTAAATATTTTTGAGATAATTTCCAAGTCAACGGCGATTTTCTGTAAATTGAATGTCTGTATCAGTTAGTTGTTAGTAGCATAAATGGAAAAAAATGTTTTACGCAGACTAAATCAGTCAAATGAAGTAATTTCATAGCCGTACCAACATATCGACTGGTCCAACGAAGACTGTAGTAACTCATTTTTTATGTAATTGAGATAATTATAAAAATGTATTTACAATGTTACCAAAATTAATTAATCTATTAAATGGATGTTTTTATAGCATTAAGTGATATTTTTAATAATGATCTTACAAGGGTAAAACAGATTTAAGACAGAAATGGTCATAAGTGACTTTTGAATGAGTTACTATAGTTTTCGATGGAGATATTTTTAAAGTAATAAATACCAGAATTATTTGTTTCTTAACTTTATTTATATAAAATGCTACATTTTGAAGAAGCTACTGATATAATTTGCAGTTTTATATTTTAATTCAATTTTCCTCGTCCGACTCTTCTTCGCTCTCAACTGAATCAACTTCGTGCTCGACTTTAGGAGGTACATAACTCTTTGAATTAAGATTTTTATAAAATCCATGGTACATTGTGGGTATTTTGCCGGTATTACCCAGCCACAGTAATCCTTTTAGCGTTTTTTCTTCAATTGGTAATGGTGCATCATACAGTTTCGGTGGAAATTTGATAGTAGTGGAAGGCCGTCCTCTGCATTTTCGATTTAATTTTATGTCGCAACCTCTAAAACCATCATCGAATTCATATTTAAACATTATACAATTTTGGTGTTCATGCGAAAATTTTATTTCTCGTATTTTGCCAACTTTTATTAATTTCTTTTCGTTGTCAAGTTTCCAATTCTCGGTATCAGTCAGTTTTTTAAAATTAAATAAATTATCTTGGGACATTTCCGTAACATCATAAACTCTTCCTGTAGTTTTAGCCATTCTAATTAATGTAACCCACTGTTCTGGCACATATACAACCGATTGCCTTTTCTTTGCATTTTCGATAACAGCATGCATACTGTCACCCTCGTTCTGAGTGTGGCCTTTTTCCAGAAATCTGTGAACAATATCAATATGAAAATGAGCAGCAGCAAAAGCAAACATCGAAAACACAAAACGATTCCTATTTTGTCCCCCACAGTTGTCTGAGTAGAATATTATCGTTTTAACACTTTGTTGTGCCTTGAGATCTAAAAATTTCCAGAGGCAACTGGCAATTTCATTAGGACCTCTTTTAGCCACCTGCTCGTGCCATACATAGCAGTAACCCTGATTATTTCCAACATCATAAACTGTAAAGTTATATGTAGAGTATTTGCTTTTGTAGTAAAAATCACTTACGTTAGACAAAGGGGTAGCTAAAACCTTTTGAAGGTCAAAGCAAGCCACACACAAGCTCTTATTATCTAGTGCAAGCTGTTTGTCTATGTCTTTTAAGTTTCTCATAACTTCTTTGTTTTTCATATGGGACTCATATTGTTCGAGCAATTTTGCTTTTTCAGCATCACTAGCCATATTAAAAACAGAACAAACAGTACACTGGTCCTTTTTTGGTTTAAAGAACCCAATATTAAACTGTTCATTGAAAATATCTCTATACTGGCGTGACGTGGCAGCTGTAGTGATATTTTTTTCGCAATGCTCGTTGTACAATCGGTACATTTTCTGGATAGTTAGCCCTTCTTCAAGGTACATCTCCATCGTATTCTTACGGGTATAATGGGAAGGTACTACAGGAAACTGATTTATGTGATTTTTTACGTTGTCTATAAGTTCTGGTGATAGTTTATGTGGTCTGTTAGTGTGCTTTCCACGTTTATCTTCCTCTAATGATCCACCATCTTTCAGTTTCCTTAATGCTGTAGTGATCCAAGTTTCTGAAACGTTAAGGGTTTCCAAAAACATAGTTTTGCAAACACGTTGTTTTTCATTGCGAATGTAGAAGTAATATTCTCGAGAGTAATAGCAATAAAGTCCCACTTTCTCGTATGATCTTTTAACTTCCAAAATTCATTGAAAAAAAGGTCTCTATCTTCTTTAGCTATTTTGGTAGAACATTTTAGTCTACATGTGTTTGCGCTTGGTGCACCCATCTGTCTTCCTTTAATTTGAATACCTTTTCGATTTTCATGTTCAAGTCCCAGGTTTAGACTTGTTTTAGATTTTTCATCCGCCCACTTACTAACGTCTCTAATTCTTTTCCTACTTACTCTCTCTATATTGCCTCTGCTTCATCTCTTTCTATTTGTGGTTGCTTCAGTTATATTCTTATTAGGTTCAATTATTACTTCAGGGATGTTTTTGTCTTCTGTCGGAATGTAATCTGGGTCAGTATCAGAGTCTGCATGAAATGGTTCCTCTTCGCTTTCCTTCTCAATTATTTCATTTTCATTCCTATTGGCTTCATTCTCTTCTAAGCTTACTAAAATTAAACAAAAATGAGGTAAATGCCTACGTAATATTTTTTCATGCTGAATTTAAACCAACCTGTAGAACATTCAGGATTAATATCAGTCTCGTGGTCACCAGGATCCTTATTCGCCTTTTTGTATTTGCTTTCTTCTACAATACTTTCAGCAATATGTTTACCTTAAAAAATAAGTAGGTTTTTACTTTGCTGTTATTATGAAATCGTAGGCTTCCACGGCCAGAGTCAGAATTATAGTTTATTCGTCTTCCTGGTTTGGACCGTGTCATTTGTGAGTGACCCAAAAGTGGGTTCATCTCGACGTTTCGCTACAATTGTATGTAGCTTCTTCAGGAGAACAAAGAAAAAGAATTCAAAAGACAGGAAGATGGGTAGTTAGCAACGGTAACTCAGTTACTCAACACAACCAGAGGCGAATACTAACTACCAAGATGGGCATTTGGTCACAGTAACTCAACTACTTAACGCAGCCAGAGGTGAAAACCAAATGCCAGGACAGGGATTCACGTCCAACAGCTCAGAACACTAACGCGTCGAGAGGCGGGGAGTGAATCCGACGATTATTCCGCTACCGCTCTATTTATAGTCGCGGTGACCTGTCGTGTCGGGACGTATCGGCACACTCCGTGGCGCGAACGTCAAGAAGCGCGCGCTGGCCAATCATGTGGCTGCATCGTGGTAGCGGGACCGGACGGCGGCTCTAGACTGAGATTCCAGATGGGAGACAAGTAGTATCCTTCCTCTCGATTGATATTATGTGGATTTTTTCGGATCTCTAAAGATTCGCGGATTTTCCTGGAATAAAAGAAGGGGCTCTTAGAAATAATATGGGTTTTTTCGAACAATATGGAATGACCGGTTTCTTGGCAGTGTTCTGCAACTGCAGAATGGGAGACAAGACCTGATCGAATGTTCGAATAGTTATCAATTTATTATTACAAAAAGAGGAGCAGGAATAACTGGATAAGTCGAGGTGTCAGATTAGATATAGTGGCATTCTAACAAGTGTAACATCACAAAATGAGTTATAAAAGTAGGTAAAGGAATCTAAAGTAAAGATTATGTCAACAACTCGACTGGTCAAATCTAAATTTTGTTTTATCAATTTGATATCTATAGATATTAGATGATATATCGCGGTTTTCAAAGAGTTGTCAGTATATTCACAATGAGTTTAAACGTTATTAATGCGATTTCTTAAGATATTCACTTATTCACCGCATAAATTCATTAATAAACAATATGTTGTAATAAATATCAAAAAATGCAATATTTCGACTGAAGTTATTCACGCCAGCCACGGATTTAGAGGCATCAATATTATCGCGGCAGTAGCCGCATTTAAGGTAACCCACCTTGATTTTTTTCTCTACACTGGCCTAAGGAGACAACACCGAGCATTTTCAATCGCGGTAGAGATATTCAGCTCCCGGTCTCCGTATTTATTAATGAAACTAATGACGTTGATAAATTTAATCTTTTTATAGATATGATGCAATCACGTAGGGGAAACCTGAGATTGAGGATTGAGGTTGCTGGTTTCAAAACGAGTTTAAATAATCTGAAAATCATTCGAGATAAGTATACGCGTAAACGTTGGATAAAATTTGAGAATTTACCGTGTTTCTATACAGTGTATCGTCATAATATGTAGTATTCGACTAATGTAGACGAGTTCACAAGACTCGAGTTCACGTTCATGTTAATATTAATGATAATGATTAGCTCATACATTGTGTGAAAACGTTTAAAAAATACAATCCAACATTTTTGCATTTGGTCTCGGTGAAGATAGTTTCAAATTAGCTGTCAATTAAGTTTCACAGAACGAAATATTGCGTGGCAGTGTTGCCATGTCTTATATTGTATATGTTACATGCTTCAAATACAAAGGGAGAAAGCTTTCAAAACGTACATTTTTATTATATTATTAAATTAATTAATCATTAATAAATTAATATTTGTTTCTATTGATATTAATTACAATTAATTATTAGAAATTTTTTTTTTGGCAATTGCCCTTTGATATGTGAGCGGATAGATTTGGCAAGAGAGTTACCTCTCTTCTTCTTCTTAAGGTGCCGTGCATTTCTGCGTAGGCGTCCACCGTACATCGTCTTGTCAGGTGAGATGTTAAATATTCTGGATTAAATAATTCCATTTTTAGCAGCATTGCGAAGCATTTCATAGCTGTGGATTCCTGTCCATTGTCGAATATTGCGCAGCCATGACATTTTTTTACGTCCGAGACCTCTCCTACCCTCTATCTTCCCTTCGAGTATCAGTTGCTGAAAAGTGTATCGTTTTCCTCGTATAATGTGCCCCAAGTATGCAGTCTTCTTACTTTTTACATAATTAAAAAGTTCCCTATCCTGTAAGCCCGCTCTTCTGAGTACTTCCTCATTTCTGACCCTGTCCGTCCATGATATTCTGAGCATTCGACGCAGGCACCACATTTCAAACACTTCAAGTTTGTTAATGGAACTGGCCTTTAACGTCCATGCTTCCATTCCGTACAGGAGAACAGGCCACACGTAACACTTAAGCATCTTGTATCGGAGGTTGAAGTCCAATTTGCGATCAGTCAGAAACTTACGAAGCCTCAAAAAAGCATTTCTGGCTTGTTCAACTCTGCTCTTTATTTCATTCTCGGGGTCCCAACCCTCATTCAGCAAACGTCCCAAGTATTTGAATTGCCTGACTTGTTCGATTTCTTCTCCAGAGACATATATCTTTGCGTTGGGGTAATCATTTCTACTTATAATCATTGATTTTGTCTTCTTGATATTTATTTTCAAACCCCGAGCTTCACTTGCAAGAGTTAGATCATTTAAAAGGCATTGAAGATCTTCGATGTTATCTGCCACTATGGCTGTATCATCGGCATACCTGATGTTATTAATAAATATGCCGTTAACTTTAATACCCTTATTAGAGTCTTCCACTGCTTCTGCGAAGGCTTTTTCTACGTATAAATTGAACAGCATTGGGGACAGTATACAACCTTGCCTTTCTCCTTTTTTAACGGAGAAATCTTCTGTTTCGTTGGAATTTTGAAGACGTACTGTTGCTGTCTGATTCCAATACAGATTGGCGATGATTCTTATATCCTTTGCATCCAATCCCAACTCTTGTAGGTATTTTATCATCAATTCATGTTTTACATTTTCGAATGCTTTCTCGTAATCGATGAAACAGATAAAAACATCCTTTCTTTGATCTAAACAATTCTGTATCAATGTTTGCATACTAAAGATCGCTTCTCTCGTGCCAAGTCCATTTTTGAAACCAAACTGACTCCATCCACTGACCTCTTCACATTTCTTAAACAATCTAGTGTGAAGTATTCTCAGGAAAAGTTTTAAAAAGTGACTCATTAGGCTTATTAGTCGGTGGTCCTTGCAGAAGTTCGCACGTGGTGTTTTTGGTAGGGCGATAAATGTAGATCGAAGCCAATCTTTTGGAATCTGGCCCGTATCGTAGATGTCGTTAAAGAGCTTGACAATAATGTCTAGGTTTTCTTCATTAAGTAACTTGATTGTTTCTGCGTACATATCATCTGGTCCTGGGGTTTTGTTACTTTTTAATAGTTTGATAGCGTGTACAATTTCAGCTTTCAAAATACTTGGGCCATACAAATGGTCTCCCAGTTGTGGTGGTTTTTGTGTTCTGTCATCATTGAACAAATTGGCTGTGTACATTTTTAAAGTATTAAGTATATCGCTAGGGTCCGTTATTAATTCATTTTGGTCATTATGTATACCAGTGACTTGTTTTTTCTTGAAGACACCAGCAGTTTCCTTAATTTTCTTGTGAAGATTGAAGCTGTCGCCGAGTTTATATAGGCTTTCAGCCTCAGTGCAAAGTGTAGTCATCCAGATCTCCTTCGCCGCTATAATTTCTTTACGAATTTGACTGTGTATATTTCGGTACCCTACTTCGTCCTGCCTGATCTTACACTGCCTGCGTTGTTCCATCATCTCTAATATTTCTTCTGTCATCCACTCATTCTTGGTAGTTGTTTTACTCTCGAGTAGAAAAGTGTTGTTCAACTCATCAAATGATTCTTTTATGGTGGTCCATGACTTTTCAACATCATTCTCAGTTGCCATATTAGAGAACCTATTGTTTATTTCCTCTGTGTACGCTTCATTTGTTTCATTGTTTTTGAGTTTTCTAATGTTTACTGATGCCTTCTGGTGTTTTCTTTTAGCTGTAGCGAGCCTCAGTTTGATATTTGCTACTAAGGGATTGTGGTCGAATCCTATGTCTGCTCCAGGTAATGCAGATACCTTAGTAATAGCATTCCTATACCTTCTATTAATTGTCACATAATCTACTTGGTTCCTTATAATGCCCTGATGTCCGTCTAAAGGCGACTTCCATGTGTAAAGCCTCCTGTGTGGTAACTTATACCAAGTATTCGTTATGACTAGATCTTTGTCTTGACAGTACTGTATCAATCTGTCCCTTCTGTCGTTTCTCTGACCAAGACCATATTTTCCAACTACGTGATCTACAGCTCCTTCCCCAACTTTTGCGTTGAAGTCTCCTAATACGATGTTAATTTCGTGATTCTTAGTCACCTTTAAGGCTTCGTCTAGCTGTTGATAAAATCGCTCTAGTTCTTCTTCTGGCTTGTCTGCTGTAGGGGCGTAGACTTGTATAATATTTATGTTAACTTTTCCATGCAACTGAATAAGTATGACTCTTTCGGAGATCGGGACAAAGTTCTTCACGGAGGCGCGCAAGTTTTCGCTTATCAGAACTCCCACCCCATGTCTGTGGTGAGGGTATGTGCTATCACTGCATGAGTAGTAAAGGGTTTTACCAGTAGTATTGATCATGCCTGTGCCTTCCCATCGCAATTCGCTTATGCCGAGAATATCGATGTTAATTCTGTTCATTTCCTGAATTAGATTTTGTAGTTTGCCTGCTGCAAATAAGCTTCTGACATTCCACGTAGCAATTTTGATTGTCTTATCAAGTTGAAACCGGGAGATTCTTCGTACCCCTTGGCCATTTAAGGCCTGCCCGGGACTAGGGGCCGTTTGTTTTGTTTCTTTCAACATGACAAGAAAAAATCTACGGACGGATGTCCGCAAACAAACACCACTTGCCAAACCTTAAACCACCAGTTACCAGATTGCAACAGATGTCTTTTTAACTTTATTATTTATACTGACATTTTACCATTTACTCTTAAAAACTGTTTTAAAACTATTTACTTTTTCTCTCTTTGTTTGTAATTGTAAAGTATTAACATTTTATTGCTTTTGATTGCATATGTTTCATCTGCAATGTAAATTTAAACACTGCCAAACACCAATATTTCGTTGTGTCAAAATCATTTGAGGCTATCTTCACTGCGAAAAAATGTGAAAAATGTACAGACTATCAAAAAATTATCGATTCAAAGAGGATAAAGAATATTATAATGCAGGTTTGTTACAATTTTAAACAAGTGCTGATATTTAAATGCCACTATAGATCTTCAATTCTATCGCGCAATCTCGGTAGTTAAAGCCTGCGGCATTCTTCACAATGTTATCAGACTAAAAGACGGAGTCCAATTCGATGATACATTATTTGATAGTACATTGATGAATTTATAACCGACAGGCCTGAGAAGTAGCCAAAGAGATCTGGAAGTTTGAGATTATTTTACTTATTCATCGTCCACCGCTACAAGATTACCAAAGGTATCTTAACCCTTAATAAGACAAGGAATATAAGGAAAATAAAGGAGGCAAATAAAACATATAAAATAATTTGAAAAAGTAATAAAAAAAAATGGTGGGAACTATTTTCCCGTTGTTCCTTAAAAAATGTTTGTAGGTGGAAAATTAATTACCCTTGTAGAGTTTGTGAGGCAATTTGTTTAATAAAAAATACAAAAATGCATATTTGGGTGACAAAACTAATTTAGGTCTCAACTACAGCAGTGTGACATGTTTTGAAACATTTTTTGAGCATAAAACTACTTGACAATAACTACATATATAATGTTAGTTCGTTTTTCTTCTTTTTTTTTGTTGAGCAAAATCTGCATCTTCATGCATATCTCTTATTTCTTCATTTCTGATTCTATTAGTTATTTTTACTCCTATCGTTCTTCTGAGGTATTCCATCTCTACTGCCTGAGTTCTGCTCTGATGCCTTTTGTTTAAATGTCACTGTAGGTCTATATATTGTTTTGTATAGTGTCATCTTGGTCTTTGTTGATATTTCTTTGTTATTAAGGAATCCTCTATTTAGTGCTTGGAATAGTTTTCCTGTGTTTTCCATTCTGTTGTTAAGATCTCCCTTGATATCTCCTTTGTTGTTGATTACTGTTTCAAAGAATTTGTATGTATTTGTCTGTATTATTTTTTGTTGGTCTGTCATCACTTCTCTGTTACTCTATTTGATCTTCCTTTCCTTGTTTCCTTGATATTTTTATTATCTGATTCTTCTCTTTGTTTACGTTTAAGTTGCATTTGCTTGCTTCTGGGTTCCATTTCTCCAAGTTGTATTTCAGTTTTTCTGCTGTTTCTGCAACTAATACTATGTCGTCTGCAAATATACACATCTCAGCGTTTATCATTTGCATTCTGTTCCAACCGATGCAGTATTTCTTGAATGTTTTCTTACACTATTTCACTATCTCATCTATTACATTTATGAATAGCATTGAGTTGAGACTTCCCCCCTATCTAACACCTTGAGTTGTTTCAAATGGTTCTGACTGTATATTGAACATTCATACTGTATTTATTGTTTTATCTTTTCTTTTGACTGAGTCGAATGCTTTATCCACGTGTATAAAGCTCAGGGGTTGAATCATGGACACTAACCGAGGCATCCATGGGAAAACTCGAGGCGTTTGAGATGTGGTGTTATAGACGGATACTGAGGATCTCCTGGGTGAACCGAATAGCAAACATTGAGGTTCAACGTCGGATGGATAAAACATGTGAAGTTATATCCACAGTGAAACAGCGCAAGCTAGAATATCTTGGACATATAATGCGAAGTGATCATAGATATAACCTGCTGCAACTTATATTACAGGGGAAGGTCTACGGGAAGAAGGGGCCAGGAAGAAGAAGAATATCTTGGCTCCAGAACTTGGAGTTTTTCCTTGACCACTTCAGCACTAGTTCGAGCTGCGGTCAATAAAGTTAGAAATGTGTGTTATGTCCTTTCCTGAATCCACTTTGTACGTCCTCTAATTTATGTTCTATTTCTTTTCTGATTTTCCTCTCTGTTATGGTTTCGTATACTTTTGCTGCTACACATAGTAGTGATGTACCTCTATAGTTCTTACAATCTCTTGTGTTTCCTTTCTTGTATATAGGTATAATTACTGCATTTGTCCATTCTCTGGGTATTTCTTTTCTCTTACATATTAGGTTATATATGTATAACAATTTTTCTTTTGCTTTTACTCCTATATATTTCATCATTTCTGGTGCTACTTCATCGCTTCCTGGTGCTTTTCCAATCTTTATCTTTCTTATTGCTTCTTCCAGTTCTTCTTTTTCTATAGTTTCTGGATTTTCCGTGTTTCTCATGGATACTCTCTTGCTGTGGCTTTCCTTCTCGATTGTATTCGCTTGATTTTCATTCAGTATCAGCTGGAAATGTTCCCTCCATCTTTCCATTATTGTATTATCGTCATTTATTATTGTTCCTTCCTTGTTCATTATTTGTTTCAGTTTCGTTTCTTTGTTACTTCTTAGGTTTTTTAGTGTTCTATAAAATAATTTTACGTTTTTTGTGCTGTTTTCTTCCATATTTTCTCCGAATTTTTCCCAACTTTTCTTTTTCTCATTCTTAACTAAATCTTTAACTTTTGTTCTTTGTCTCTTAAATTTTTCATATTTTTGTTGTGTTTTGTCACGTATGTATTCTTTCCATAATTTCTTGTTTTCTTTTATTTCTCTTTTCACTTCATCGTTCCACCAAGATGTTCGTTTCCCTCTGCATTTTTAAATTTTCCCAATTCTTCTTCTATTGTTTCTGTTATTTCATGTTCATTGTCCATTTCTTTCTCTAGCCCTTCTCTTTTCGTTGTTTATTCCCTTAGTTTATACATTTTTATTATTTCTTTGTGTTTTTTGTTTATGTTTTCAATTCTTTTTATTTCTTTTCTTTTGCTTTTGAATTTGGTTTCTAGCAGATAGATAGATAGTGGTCACTACCAATTTCATAACTCCTTTTCACCCTTACGTCTCTTATCCAGTTCTTCTCTGTTTTTTGCACTATAGTATAGTCTATAATTGATTGTTCGTCTCTTGATTTGACTTCTCTTGTGATCTTGTGTATCCTTTTATATTGGATGTGTGTGTGTTCATAATCACCAACTTATTGTCTAGACAGAATTCGAGTAGTAATTTTTCATTTTCATTTATTTTTTTCCTCCCCTTAAGGTCCGGTGACATTGTTCTATTTTTCTGCTTCTTTCCCCACTTTACTGCTCCATGTCTCCTGTGATCACAATTTTCTATGTACAATAATTTGTCACTTCTTGTAATTTGTCCCAGAACTCATTCTTTTCGTTTTTTGTTGCGTCTTCATCTCTTCCGTAGCATATGATTAGGTTTGTATTGGTTTCCTCTGTACCCATATCTATGTCTAGTCTTAGTATACCCACTAACAGCTCTCAGTATATAGCTGCCTGAGCTCTCTTCGTTTCTTCCACTTCACTGTATATTAGTAACATTCCGTTTTCTAATATTATTGATCCTCTTCCTTTTTTCTTTGTCTCTGTTATAGCTACTATTTCAATGTTCTTATCTCTAATTTCTTCACCCAGTTCTATTTCCTTCCCATTTATACCTTTCAGATTCCATAATGCCATTTTCAAAATTGTTTCGTTCTTTTCTGTGTTTAAGTTGTACTTCAATTTGTTTTTCCTTCCGTTTGTGTTAGATACCAATACATGTAATGTACCTACCTACTCACATGTAAGATAATTAAAGTATCTATGTATTTCTATATAGTTTTTAGTCACCTGGTATATGTTATTTACAATTATGAAAAGTTCTCATGTATAATCACTAATAATTATTTGCTGTTAGAAATCAGAATCAATACTCTTCATAAATATTTTCCTATTTAGAATAAATAAGTTTCGCTAGTTTATTCGCCTAATACTTCGTATCTATGGAATAATAATAATTTATTTCTCTTATTTCTTTGTTCGATAAGCTATCCGTATTTGCTATTTTAATATTAATATTTGAGTCCAATCTCTTGTACTCAAATCCATCCAGAAACATCGTTAAATAATTGTAGATAACAGAACTTATAAATTCATAGTTTTAAGAAATAACAGGCAGTGTAATTTTTCATCCTCTAATATAATAAATTTATACATGTCAATATATTCTGTTTAATTCCAAAACAAAGAGTTAGTCCGGAGAAGAAATAAACGCATAGTATTCCATAACAAAATTTGGTGTCAGAACGTGGGATATTAGTAGCAGAGTTCCTCTGATTGCTGATAGAAGGAGAGCTGAGGAATTTTTGAATTGACTTGTTTCCTTCGAGGAATCATTCAAAAAAACTGTCAGTGTGGAAAAATCGCCACTACAACTAATTACATTGGGGTCCAGTACATCCAGTTCGAAATCCAGTTCCAGTCATAACCCAATTGTAGTTCCATCGGAAGTAGAGGTGAACCCGTGGAATAATAGACTATGCGACCAACAACAATATTCTACTTGTAAGTACATTCTATCTTAAATTCTGTCTCATATTTTAAAAATCTTGTAAACGTATGTCTACTTTATATCCTGATATAAGTAACTTATTTGACGAACAAATACCTTCTCCCGACTCAAATTCTCTTTCAAATTCTTCTACTTCTAATTCAAATAAAATGTCAGTATCAATTGAAATAGCTGAAAAACTTCTCATTAGATTTGATGGTACAAAATCAAAATTATACGAATTCATAGACAATTGTGATAAAGCATACAATTTAGTAAATCCGCAATCCAAACCCATCTTATTAGCCATTATAGAAACTAAATTAACCGATAAAGCTAGGGCCATAACTAGAAACAGAACATTTGACGAATGGAAAGATTTAAAAGACTTCTTATTAGATGCTTATTCTGAACGCCGAACTGAAGGTCAGTGGCAATTGGAATTACATTCCTTACGTCAGATGCCCAGTGAAAATGTAATGTCATTTGCAAATAAAGTTGAAAATTGCTATATAAAATTAATAAATACACTTGATCCAGACTTATCTCCAGATGCAAGAAATGCATGTACTAAACTCTTAAAAACTCAAGCACTAAATGTCTTTATTAGAGGATTAAACAAAGACCTCTCTATTTTAATCAAAGCCCGAAATCCAGATTCCTTAGAAAGAGCTGTTGCTATAGCAATTGCCGAAGAACAAGAACAGTTATCAAGACAAGAAATTTTCAGACCATTCTGTAATATTTGCAAACGAAATAACCATTCCTCAAATAACTGTCGATATAAAAACAATTCAGATAGAAATGTTAGACATCTTCAAAATTCTAGTTTTCAAAACCCAAAATATCCTAATTCAAATCTTCAAAGGTCAAATTCTCAAAATCAAAATTATAAACCTTCAAATTCAAATTCCAATTCTGATTTTCCTCCAAACTTAAGAAAAGAAAATACCAACACTTCCCAACGTTTTTGCAGATACTGCAAAAAACCAGGTCACGTTATAGAAGAATGTAGAAAACGCGAATTTAACAATAAAAACAAAAATCCAACAAATTCTTTAAACTTCCAGAATCCTCGACAACCAACGGTCGATTCTCGAGGAGTTCGTTCAGTTCAGGCCGTATCACAACCATCAACTTCTCAGTCACTTCCTATGTAGATTTACCCTTAGTAAATAATTCTAATCCATCCTCTTGCAAGTTTCTAATCGATACAGGCGCAGATATTTCTTTAATTAAATATTCAAAAATACTAAACATTCCAAAAATTTATTCTAAGTCTATTACTCTACGAGGCATTGATAAAAATGTCTTAAATCCAAATAAAACTATATGTAGTTGTAACGTAAATTTCAAGATAAAAGATTTTGTCCAAACTCATGTTTTCTATGTCGTAGAAGACGATTTTCCTCTTCATTTCGACGGTATATTAGGTAGCGATTTTTTTGAAATAAATAAATGCCAAATTGATTATAAAGAAAATAAATTAAACTTTAAAAATTGTTCTATTCCAATTGAATATATAAAATTTCCATTAAACAATGACAATGACGAATTTCTGAGAGATCAAAATATCGAGACAAGTTCTAATATCGATGAAATATTTCCTTATGATGCTAAATCCATAGAGGATCATTCTTATTTAGAAACCAATGATATCCAAATAACCTTAAGTAGTGAAGAACTACTATCCAATCCAATTCAATCTAAATCTAACTCTAAATCCAAAGAAAATTCAAGTCCAAAATGTGTAAAATCCACTGAGATATGCACAAATAAAACTTGTAACTCTTCACGAAATCATAAATCAAAATCTTGTTCAGAAGAAAAATCCTGTTCAGACGATCTTATACTAAATCAAAACTCTAATTCTAACTCAAGAAGTAATAAAACTATTCTATCCGCAAGAACTGAAACAATTGTTCAAATTAAAGTAATAAATAATGAATTAAGCGAAGGATTATGTCCCGAACGCGAAATCTTTAAAGGTGTATTTTTATGTCCTAGTGTTGTTAAAGTAAAAAATGATTTCTTTTTAACCTCAATCGTAAACACTACTGAAACGGATGTTGAATTAAACGATATTCAAGTAGCAATAGAAAAAATTCCAAATTTACAAAACAATGCAAATATACGAAAAATGTCTTCTTATAAAGATAATACGAATTCTAACAGAATTGCTAAATTAAAAAATGCCTTGAGAACAGATCATTTAAATAGTGAAGAAAAATCATCTTTAATTTCTATTTGCAAGGAGTACAATCATATCTTTTATCTGGAAGGAGATCAACTTACCAGTACAAATGCCATAACTTGCAAAATTCCTTTAAATTCTAATGTACCTATTAGCACTAAATCATACAGGTATCCTGAAGTACACAAACATGAAGTCGAAACTCAAATAAAAGGTATGCTAGATCAAGGTATTATCGAAGAATCAACTTCGCCATGGAATTCGCCCCTTTGGGTTGTGCCAAAAAAGGCCGATGCTTCAGCAAAGAAGAAATGGCGAATTGTTATAGACTATCGACGACTAAATGATATTACTATAGGAGATTCATTTCCACTTCCGAATATAGTCGATATATTAGACCAATTGGGTCATTCAAAATATTTTTCAACAATAGATTTAACATCAGGATTTCACCAGATCAAAATGGATCCTGAGGATTCTCCAAAGACTGCTTTCTCAACTCCGTCTGGACATTATCAATATTCACGAATGCCATTTGGATTAAAAAATGCTCCCAGTATTTTTCAAAGGCTAATGAATACTGTCCTCTCAGGAATACAAAATTACAGATGTTTTGTCTATCTCGACGATATAGTCATTCATGCCGATACATTAGAAAATCATAATAAAAGATTAAAAGAAGTATTCGAAAAATTGTCTACATTCAACTTAAAAATACAACCAGATAAGTGCGAATTTTTTCGTCGCGAAGTAATGTATTTAGGACATTTAATAACTGAATTTGGTGTCAAACCGGACGAAAAAAAGGTATGTGCTGTTACAGATTTTCCTATACCCAGAACACAAAAAGATATTAAGAGCTTTTTGGGTCTCACTGGTTATTATAGACGCTTTATAAAAAATTTCAGTGCTTTAACACAACCTTTAACAAAACTGCTGAGGAAAAACGTTGAATTTAATTGGACAAGCATTCAACAACAGTCATTTGAAAACCTGAAATCAATACTTTGTTCAGAACCAATACTTCAGTATCCAGATTTTACCAAACCCTTTGTCTTAACAACGGATGCTAGTAATTATGCAATAGGGTCCATACTTTCTCAAGGTAAAGTACCAGATGATTTACCTATTGCTTATGCTAGTCGTACCTTGAACAAAGCGGAATCAAACTATAGCACAACAGAAAAAGAATTACTTGCAATTGTATGGAGTGTTAAACACTTTAGACCATATTTGTACGGAAATAAATTTTTCATTTATACGGATCATAAACCACTCACATGGCTATTTAATGTAAAAGATCCCGGATCAAGACTCGTTAGGTGGAGATTAGCATTAGAAGAATATAGCTATGAAATTATTTATAAACCAGGTAAATTAAATCAAAATGCTGATTGTTTAAGTCGTCCTCCTTTAACCATATCTGAAACAAATATTTGCGAAGAAAACAAAAACCCGGCAACAATCACCTTACAAATAAACAAAATGAGTAAAGAAAATAATGACACTTATTCACAGTTCTTATCTAAATCCGAAACTATATTAATAACAAATGATAATATAAAAGAAACAAATGAAAAGATTACATCATTTTCACAAAATTTAGCATTGTTTGTTTCCGTAGATTTAAATTTTAATGAGATCGTTCAGAAACAAATAAATAAACAATTCAGTCATATAGAAAAATTGAAAGCCAAAAATCCAAGACTAAATGACATCATATATATTTCTGATCAAAATAAAAACTTTTATTACATATTTATAAAAAATAATTATTGGGACAATACCTCTTATGAAGATATATTTAATTCCCTAATAAAATTAAGAGACTGGTTGTTAAACGATAAAATATTAAAAATTTGCCTACCCAGAATAACTTTTAGCTACGATAAATTAAGTTGGGGAAAAATTAGATCTATGATTAGATTTATTTTTAGAAAAACTGATATATCTATTATCATTTATCATGATATACTAACAAATCCTGAACCTGAGGAAATAACTACAATATTACAAGAGAATCACACTAGTCCTACGGCTGGACACTCTGGTTTTCATCGGACATACAATCGTATAAAAAAACATTTCAAATGGAATAATATGAAAAATGATATTAAAAACTTTATAAAAACCTGTGAATCTTGTCAGAAAAATAAACTCGTTAGAAAAAAATTCGTAAAGCCCATGGAGATAACAACAACAAGCTCAAATCCATTAGAAAAAATATTTTTAGATATAGTAGGTCCTTTACCTTTAACCGAGTCAGGTAATAAGTTCATATTAACATTACAAGATGACTTAACAAAATTTTCTCAAGCTTACGCAATTCCGAATCATGAAACCAAGACTATCGCTGAAAATCTGGTTCGTGGATTTATTTGCAAGTTTGGAAAACCCGATATAATAGTTACTGATCAAGGCCGAGATTTTACTTCCAAATTATTTTCTCAAATCGCCAAGCTTTTTAAAATCAGACATATAAATTGTACTGCTTATCATCCAGAATCAAATGCTGCATTAGAAAGGAGTCACGCTACTTTAGCAGACTACCTTAAACATTATATTAAAGCTGATCAATCCGATTGGGACGAATGGCTAGATTTTGCTATGTTTTCATATAATACAACTAATCATACTTCAACCAAATTCACACCATATGAACTAATATTTGGATATACACCTAATCTACCTAGCAGTATAATACGACCAGTAGAACTCAAATATACATATGAAGATTATTTAGATAATTTAACACTTAAACTTAGAAAATCTCATGAGTTAGCAAAAACGAATCTATTAGAATCTAAAGTAGTCAGTAAAAAATATTATGACCAAAAGATTAATGACACCGTTTTCTTAGAAGGACAATTAGTATATCTCCAAAATGAGCAAACAAAGAAGGGTCAAACCAAAAAACTTACACAAAATTATAATGGACCTTATAAAATTCTAGAGATAAATTCTCCTGTCAATTGCACAATTTTAGTAAATAAAAAACCAATAAAAGTTCACATGAATAGATTGAAACATGCTTTTGTTTCAGGTATGCAATAATATGGCTGACAAATAGTGAACAAATTCACAAGAAATATACCAATACTCCTATCAACAAATCACCTGGAATCTATTACGAACACATAAAAAATGTTCAATTTATTGAAACTCATTGGAACATATTAAGTCATATTCCTTTACAACCTTTTACAGACAAATTAAATTTTGTAGATCTCACCTATCAAAAAACATTAAGACTGTGTCAAAACAAACCAGTTCTTATTGAATTACGATTATGTGATACTTCACTAAAACTCTTAGGACAAATCATACCTAGACTCTTTCAAGATGAACAAACTTTAAAAAACATAATTCTGCATGAACATTTTAGACCAAAACGCGCTCTATTTAATGCAATTGGATCTGTTTTCAGGACCTTATTCGGTACCTTAGACAGTGATGATGCTGAAAATTTCAATAATGCTATTAACAAAGCTGAAAGTAACGAAAATCATCTTCTTGATTTACTAAAACAACAAATTCATGTAGTAAAAGCCACGATTGCAAATTTTAATAACTCTATTACAAATCTAGACCGAAACAAAGTGATTTTTGATAAAAATTTTGAATCAATTACCAATTACACAGATAAAATGAATAATAAATATTTTAATTTAGATTTAAAACAAAAAAATTGAAGAACATTTTACTTTACTAACTTTCTTTATAACAGAATTACAACAAGAATATTCTACTTTAATAAACGTTATTCTATTTGCAAGAAATAATAACCTTCATCCTTCTGTTATAACACCTGAGCAACTAATTCAAGAATTATCTAAAACGGTAACGCATTTACCTAGTACATCGACTTATCCATTTCCATTGACTATCGATTATGCTCATAAATATTTCGATATCATTTTACTTAAATATATATATTTTGATAACAAGATTTTAATTACGGTTAGTATACCTTTGGTTAGTAATACTCCTTATTCTCTTTTTAAACTAATATCTCTTCCTATAATTCATCCAACATTAAAGAGACTTACCTTTATTCTTCCATCTGTCAAATATCTTGTTCTTTCAGAAAATAGAAACATTTATGTTACTATTGATACATTAGAAGACTGTTATTCATTAGATGAAGAAAAACTTATTTGCAAAAATCCTGATACTTTCCGATTTACACACACTAATCCAATTTGTGAAACTGAATTGTTAACTTCAATAACAAACATACCATCTAGTTGCGATACTCGTATAATTCAAACAGAATATGAAATTTGGCATAAATTAAACAAACCAAATTCTTGGATATATGTTTTACCCAAACCAACAGATTTAACTTTAAGCTGTCAGACTAGTACGCCAATATCTATTGTTCTTTCAAACACAGGTATTTTTTCTACTTCGAATAATTGCAAAACTTACACCGGATCAACTATTTTGATATCTGTCTCAAATCCAAAAGAAAGTAATTTTCAGTCTATCATTCCAGATTTATCCCTTCCAGAAGTCTGTTGTGATGATATTAAGATAAATAATGAATCCAAATTACACCTTGTTCCCTTACAATTAAATAATCTCGATCGAGATGCATTAAATTTAGCAAGCCATAAACTAGATAATTTAGAGAAAATGACCTCAGAAACAAATATTAATTTTTCAGACACAATAAAAAATAGTTCTTATTTCACTTATGCAATCTTATTTTTGATAAAATGTATGTTACTTTATATTTTATACAGGATAATTAAATATTTTTACCGACGATTTCGTAGAAATCCGTCACATAGTTGTCAACAAATTACAAATTGTTTAACACTAAATATATGTCAAAGTAAACGAAAACATGTACATGAGACAGATTTAAGTATAGATTGTAAACATAATAAAGACAATAATTATAGTGAATCCAAAAAGTGTGAAGAGACTAGTTTCATAGAGACTACACCGATAAGACGAAGTGAAAGACTATCGAGACTAAAAGAAACTATTTAAATGTGTTAAAATAAAATAATAATGTATACAAATGTTTTATACCATTTAAATGAAAATTCATTTTACAATTATTTTCATTCTTACAAAAGGAGGTGTAATGTACCTACCTACTCACATGTAAGATAATTAAAGTATCTATGTATTTCTATATAGTTTTTAGTCACCTGGTATATGTTATTTACAATTATGAAAAGTTCTCATGTATAATCACTAATAATTATTTGCTGTTAGAAATCAGAATCAATACTCTTCATAAATATTTTCCTATTTAGAATAAATAAGTTTCGCTAGTTTATTCGCCTAATACTTCGTATCTATGGAATAATAATAATTTATTTCTCTTATTTCTTTGTTCGATAAGCTATCCGTATTTGCTATTTTAATATTAATATTTGAGTCCAATCTCTTGTACTCAAATCCATCCAGAAACATCGTTAAATAATTGTAGATAACAGAACTTATAAATTCATAGTTTTAAGAAATAACAGGCAGTGTAATTTTTCATCCTCTAATATAATAAATTTATACATGTCAATATATTCTGTTTAATTCCAAAACAAAGAGTTAGTCCGGAGAAGAAATAAACGCATAGTATTCCATAACATACAAGATTGATAATTGAACTATGCTTCACTCATAGAGGAGAAAATGAAAAGTCCTCGTATTATTTTTCCATTATTTCACATCAAAACACGAATTATTTTTTGCATTAATCAAACTGAAATGACGGAAATTGCATGGCATGAGTTTTTCATCGAGAAGTTACGCAAAAAAACGTAATATAATGATTGCTGTAATTATTCTAACAGCTTTGAGCATATAATTAATACAGACTATATATATCACCGACTCCATGATAGTTTGTGCAATGCAATAAAAGAAAAAAATGTTTCACAGTTTATACCAGCCGAGAGTGTCTGCTCCACAACGAAACGCTTTGTTTTAGTGCGAGTAATGGCGTGCAGATGTTTCGGGTTTTAAAAATAACGAATTATATGCAAGAATTGAAACTGGGATATCGGTTAACAGTGTTGTAGTCTGCCCTCCACGTGGCGTTTATCTCTGTACGGTTTTTGTATTTATAAACAAAAAGAACGAGTATGTTTTATACAATTACGATACATTTAATGTTCCTTTAATATCTGTGGAAAGATGGCGAAACCAGATATGTCAATTTTTGATAGTTTTCAGTAGAGCACTTTTAAGGTTTCAAACTTGCTATTAATTCGGTGATAAAAGGTATTGATATGTTTTTTGTGCAATAGTACAAAGAACTGAATGTACTTCAAATGTGTGAAACATGAAGTAACATTATTTGCTAGTTTTTGGAATATCTTAGATATTTTAGATATATGTGGTTTTGCCATCTTATAAATTAATTGTTTTATGCTTATATTGTTTTGAAAGGGAAATGAAAGCAAGACATTTGTATTTTATGTTAATCTTGAAATGTTACAAATTGGATTTGTATAACCAATCAATCTTCTGAATCCAAATCCAAGGTATCATCGCACAATTCGTCATATTCTTTTGCGTTGGATGTGGTTGGCAAATTTTCATAAAAGGCATGGCAGTTTTTGTCTATCAGGTCTAACATCGATAAAAGGTCAGTCTTTTTCTTTGGATTAATACCCAAGGGGCTATTGTATGAGCGAGGGACAGTTATGATAGACAGTGATGGTCGACCTCTTCTTTTTCCCCTTCTTATATCTAAGTTTTAAATGGCGCTTCATCGTCAAGGGTATACTTAAACTGAATTATCCCAGACTCCTTGGTATATCTTAACCATTTAATATTAAGCCAAGATATCTTTTCACCTTTAGTGTAGCTTGTTCGTTTGACTAGTAAGTATCTAACGTAAGAGCGTAATGAAACACAAAAAGTGAAAAAATATAGGAGAAAACCAAATCGTCGTGAGTTTTTTTAAAGGTATATGTTTCCACGATTTCGGTAGAGAATATAGAACCTTCAATGCTGAATGAAACTATTTGTTTGCCATAAACTTGATTCTTCTTCTTCAAGTTCCACTCCTATCGGAGATTGAAAATCATTCTGGCAATTATAATTTTGTTGGTTACGCGCCTGAATAGTTCCATTGAAATACATCCAAACCATTCACGGAGATTGCGTAGCCACGAGAGTTTACGTCTTCCTACGCTTCTTCTACCTTTGATTTTACCCTGCATTGTATTCCTTAGTAGTTCGTATTTTTCACCTCTCATGATGTGCCCCAAGTATTCCAATTTTCTGATTTTTATGGAATTTAAAACTTAACTGCTTGATAAGTTCCGGAAAAACATCGATTTGATAAATCATTCTGCATACAGTCCTATCCTGTATATGTCAGGGCCGGGATGTACCAAGTGATGTAGTCTGAGTAAATAATTATTCCTACTTGCAAGGATTTTTTGAATTGAATGTTAACTTGGACGTGTTCCTTCAATTTGTACTATTCTAAGCGATGCCAACCGCAATACGTATTACCTGACGTACATACATACAGACATTCTCTGTGATTGTTAAATTTAGCCGAATCTCGTCAAAGAACTGGCCTATGTATCACAAAGAGACTGCCAACTCTATAAATAATACGCATGTGAAACAGAAATACAACCGTCCTGTAGTAAATAAAATACCTGCACAATGAATGCGTGTGATTATCTGTAATTATTACGAAACCGATTTTAATTATTCATTACATCTGAGTATACAATTAGCTAAGTTGCACAATAGACAACAGTAAGTATGGAAATTAGTAGAGATGTGTTTCTAATCAAGATATGACTAGACGAGACTGCACCTCTTTTTAAAATGGGACGAGTGTCTGACATAATGTAGATACAATAAAGATATTTACGAAAAAGATTTTTTTCAAAACAGATCCGAAAATATAAACTTTATAACTGGAAAATAGACGTTAGGAACCGCCAAAAGCTTTTTCCGATTCCTATTTTTTTATCCTTCCAGTCGCTGGTTGATACTGCAATATGTCTTCATGTTAGTTTAATAACAATGTTGCATTTTATTATAAAGTGACAGGCTTGCAAAAACTCACTGATTATTTCGAATAATAGGGTTGAGGTGGAGGTTTTGTGCCTTGGAGGGCAGGAAACAAAACATGTTGTCGAGTTTTGGAGGTTTTTGACTGAAAAGATTTTCTTCTTCTTTTTCTCGTAGCACTACATCCCGAGGTGGGTCTTGGCTGACTGTACAACTTGCTTTCACCTTGAACAGTCGCCCATAATAGTTGGGTCAGTGGGTAGTCCCATTGTTCTTAGATCTGACCATATATTGTCTCTCCATCGCATTCGTGGACGTACTAAGGACCTTCTTTCTGTGGGTGCTTCCTCCTATATTATGATTCTTTTGAGGATTTTCCTTTCCAAACATCTTTTTTCTTTTTTTCAGTTTCTTTGGTCAGGGTCCACGTCTCACACCCATACATGAGCACCGATCTAATCACCGTTTTATGTATTCTAATCTTTAATGTTCGTGTTAGGCTTTTGGATTTAATGGTCTTGTGGAGGCTGTACATACATCTGTTTGCTGCCTGAATTCTTCCTTTAATCTCTTCCGTGATATCGTTATCTGCAGTGATTGTTGCTCCGAGATATTTAAAACTTTCCACTCTTTCAAAGTTATATGGGTCTATTTAACATTTTGCCCTATTCTATCTCGTCTCTTTTGTCTGTTGATGCACATGAATTTGCTTTTCTCTTCGTTTACCCTTAAACCAATTTTCTTTGCCTCTACCTCCAATTTATTAAAAGTCTCTTTCACATTGGTGACTGTGTTTCGCACAATGTCAATGTCATCTGCGTAGGCTAGTAGTAATTTTGGTCCATTTGCTGTCAGTAATTCTGTTTTAAGTTGTGCTGCTCTTACTACTTTCTCCAGGATGAGAAGCCACTAGAGGCTATTTTGAAAGATAATGAGAGTTTGTTACTTATCCGTACTCTGGATCTACAGCAATTCACACATAACTTAACAAGCTGGATAAGTTTTTTTAGAACTGAAAGTTCTGCCATTGTCGGAAGCATACGCTTGCCGGAAATCTAGAAGAGATTATGGATAGTTCTATTGAATTCCCATCCTTTTTCAAGCAGCTGTCTTAGAGTAAAGATCTGATCTATGGGCGATCTATGTTTTCTGATACCGGCTTGGTATTCCCCCATGAAATTTTCTACAAATGGTGTCAGCCTACTTAATAAGATGTTCGATAAGATTTTTCATGCCGTATTAAGTAGGGAGATGCCTCTATAATTAGAGCACTTGGTTTTGTCTCCCTTTTTATGGATGGGGATTATTACACTTTCGTGTAGAGGTGGAGAACTATCGATAGTCACGACTATCGATAATTATCGATAGTAAAGGAATCAACTATCGATAATTATCGATAGTATTCGATAGTTAGGTTAGATCTGTTTCGAGGGACATATCAACAATAAAACATTAAAAAATTTGCAATTATTCAAATGTACTATGTACATATACCCCATACTATACCACTGCGGCAGACCAGATAACTGAACAAATCCGAATCAAAAAAGAAATTGTACTTTTTGGTCACTTAGAGTAGAGAGAACCTAACCTAACCTAGAAAAGACAACACATAAAAAACAACTTTTCAAACAAAAGGTAAATGGTATCAAAAAATCTAGCCCAACTTCCCCGACAATCCTTGGTTCAAATCCTTTCACTTCATTTATTGAAGCCTTTTAACAATCATTAGGTTATGTACTGAACATGCTATTTTTGCTGATCACCTGTTCCGTATTAATGCAAGCCCTCACCATTACCTGTGCCCTTACTGTGAATTCGGACAACTAGAAGATCTAGGTCACATATTTGTTCATTGCCCAATTCGTAAATTCAATAATTATGACTTTATCAATGAAATGACAAAAACAGGAGTTCAAATGATGCAAATATGCATCTTGTTGTTGTTATGAATTATGAACAACACGATTTCGATAGTTATCGATAGTACTAATAAATATCGATAGTTTCCGATAGGCCAAACTATCGATAGTGCTATATAAGTGCATATAAGTGTTATTAGTCTGTGTATTTGTCTATGTAGAGTTTCTTCTCCGTTCTTAAGGAATTCAGCCAATATATTGTCAGAGCTTGGAGCTTTTCCGTTCTTCAATTTGTTAATTGCTTACAATGTTTCATCTAATTCGGGGTCCTCTACCGGTAGGTACACCCCAAAATATACATTTTCTCCATGTTCTTTCTCTTGATATATGTTTAGTAAAGTCTTGAAATATTCTTGCCATATTTGGTTCTAATTCATCATTTTTTCTGAGTACAGACACGCATCTAGGTCTGAAGCCTTTCTTTTTGTTTGACACAGATTTGTAGAATGCTCGACTATATGACTGTTGTTTATTTCTTTCCATTTCTTCATATTTCTGTTGTTCGTACTTCCTTTTTTTCTCTCTAATTAATTTTCTTGTTTCTCGGTATGAAGTTGCATAGTTTTCTTTATTTTCTGCTGTTTCTTGTTGAAGCATACATGTTTCGCTTTATCTGTCTGTCGTGTAGTTTTTCTTGACATTCTCTATCAAACCATTTCCTTGTTCTCTTCTTGCTTTTTTCTATTATTAGTTCTGCTGACTCCGTAATTTATTTTTCCATTTGTTGCCACTGCCTTTCGACATCATTGCCCTGGTCTATTATATTTAGAAGCTGTTTAATTTCTTGTTTGTAATTTTCTCGGATTTCCTCATTTTGCATTTTCTTGAGGTTCCACTGTCTAAATGCTTCGTTATCCTTAGGTTTCTCTGAAGATATTCTCAATCTGATTTTTGCTCTTACTAGGTGTTGGTCTGTATCTCTATCTACTCCCCTGAGGGTTCTTACATCCAGCACATTACTTCCATGTCTAGCATCGATAATTACGTGATCAATTTGGTTCCGCGTGGAGTGGTCATTTGAGACCCAAGTCTGTTTATGAATGTTTTTATGTTGGAACATAGTAGACTTTACAAGCATATTATTAGCCGATGCTAGCTCTACGACCCTTTGTCCATTGTCGTTTGAGATATCGTGGAGGCTGTGTTGTCCTATTGTTGGTCTTAGGTTAGGTTATTTGCCAATTTTTGCGTTGAAGTCTTCACAGATTATCTGCATGTCTTGTTTGGGGATTTTCCCAAGCGTTCTTTCGAGTTGTTTATAGAAGTAATCTTTAATATGTTCGTTTTTATCTTCTGTCGGAGCATGAGCGGATATAATTGAGATATTGTACCATTTCCCTTTCAGTCTAATGTAACAGTCTTTCACTAATGAGCGTGAAACTTATAAGGTTGTTCAGATATTCTTCTCGTACTACGAAACCTGTGCCAAATTCATGTTTTCCTGTCTGGTTTCCACTGTAGAAAATGACCACCTTGTCTATTTTTATGTTTCTCGTGTCTAGCCACCTTACTTCTAGTATTGCCGTAATGTCCATTCCTATTTTTTCTAACTGCTTTATTACATGTATAGATGCTCCCGCTGGAATATTTCGGACATGTAATGAGAGGTCCCAAATATAGGTTGCTACAAAATATCATGCAAGGAAAAATAGCAGTCCAGGACTAAGAAGAACCTCATTGTTGAAGAACTTGCGAGATTGGTATGATGTTGATACAAGCATGCTATTTAGAGTGGCAGTGAATAAAATTAAGTTAGCTATGATGATAACCAACGTTCTGAAAGGACACGGTACATGAAGAAGAAGAAAAAGATGCTCTCGTCCGGTACCAACGTAGAACATTCCATGTTCCAACATTCAAAGTCCTTGTCCATTGCGATTGTCGTTTTCCATATGTATCTGTTCGATTCCGAGGCAAACTTGCAGTTTTCATAACAGATTGTTTAAAGGTTGCAGGTTGTTGGCTTTCCGCTTAACCCTCTTCCTTTATCCGGACTTGGGACCGGCAAGAAAGACTGTTAATCTACTCGATCCACCCAACAGTCATTCCAGGCGGAGTTGAAAAGAGGTTCTACTTTACAATAAATAATATCCCCTATAAATACATTACCGCTTCGTTTCAATAACAAATTTAGCACAGTTCCAAAGTAACAACTCTTATAGTCACACCTCTACATAAGCAATTACACAATGAAAATGGTGTGTTGTAAAACGGTTTTCTAAAAATCTCGCTAAATATTATATATTTCTTTATTTGATTCAAACTCTTGATAATTACATACAACTGATCGGTTTTAACATAATTTCAAGGAATAGATTATTTATCGAGTAATTACTGCCTATTGAAATAATAGTACTCGCAGCAGGTTGTTATAAAATGTATATGGTTTTCACCATTTATTTATTGCGTCGATTTCATTGCAATCGGCGCACACACAATGGAAGGTGCAACGATCTACTGGATGCAATAATTGGTCTGTTAAGTCAAAACGGATTTGAATAGGTTGAATTATGGTGTATGACTTTTAAGGCAGGCCTATTTAGGGTGTGTTTTTGTTGTCAAACGAATAATTTATGTGCTAACAATAAAATTAATCGTAAAAGAAAATTTCCGTTTCTACGATATCTACATATCAGCTACTACGAGGTCTGACAAAAAGTTCCGAGACCGATATGACCTCTTTATTTAACAATTTTTTATAATTTCTCAATTTGTCCTTTCAATATACTCTGCTACCGCTCCATGTGATCATTCTTCGATGTGAAGTTGTTTTTCGTTCTCTTGGTCGGTTTCTTTCAAGCAGCATTTGATTTTTAGGGAACAAGTAAAAGTCGCACGGTGTGAAATCCAGCGAATAGGGCGGACGTTCCGTGACTATGGATCCAGGAGTTGTCTTTCTACATTGCTCGTCACGAAAAAGAGGCCACCTAGATTTTTGTAAGATTTTTTCAATAACTTTAAGTTTATACAATCTATTGTAACTAAATTCCCATAATGCAGAAACACTTTTAGCGTCTTTTAGGTACCGACAAACGGTGCCGACGGGTCAATTAGGGGCAAATAAGTTTGCAGAATTGATATCAGTTTTACGACTTCGGATAATGCACGGGTTGTTTGTACCTTATTTTTCTTGGAATATGGCTACTCTGTTTTTCAAAAACCGTTCAATAGTGTACAGTTGTTCGAAAAGTAAACTTGTGCAAATAGGTAAAGAAATAATAAATAAGACTTACTCACAATCAATTTAATTTAACTATCAGACGACCGGTTTCGCTTTTTTACAACATGCAAAGCATCCTCAGGTCTCGATACAAAGTTAAACAAATGCTGAAATAATAAAATCCCGTATTAGGGTGTTGTCTAATAACGATAAACAAAGTAGATGTTGTAAGTTACAATAATTATGCCAATATTACATGTCTGTGGTTTTATTTAAATGAGTAAGTTGAATAAAAAGTATAAAAGTTTTAAAAGTTTAAACAGACAAGGTAAGGCCCACAAATTGTTATAAAATAGTCTCTTCGATTGTAATAAATTAATAAATGAGCAAATAAATAAAATAAACATTACTTACATGCCGGTACTCTATTAATTGATGGATGGTAGAACATCGTTGAAACTACTATGTATTGTTGAATGGAGAACTTAATTCTATTATTGCAGTTGTTTGACAGTAAACGGGAAGTTCTTGAGGAGATAGATTTGATCCAATGAAGAAGAAATATGTGTGTGATTGTTTGTTAAATGAAAGTGATGTAATATACCATTGTGTTATTAAAAGCTATTTATACTTATTCGAGAGATATATTTTTGAAATGTGTGTTATATATTGAGTAATTGTTTTATGAAGGTGACAGTTTTATGAAAATGAATAAGTTTAGATGTAAAAATTGTGTGGGTGTGCAATTATTTTCCAACTTATAGTTATCAAAGTACTTTGATAAAGTTCTATTGGCAATTAGTAAATTATTGAAAAGTCAAGTAAATAAAATATTAAAATACAAACAATTAAGGACAATTTAAACACACTAAAACAGACAACACTTAGAAGGGACGAAACAAACATTGAATTTAAAAGGGGGGAAGGGCTTTAATGCACTACATCTCAGTCTTGGGCACAATGAGCTTTTTTATGTTTTATCTATTAGATTTTAGTGGTAAATTTGACAGATGTAGGTTAGCATGTGACAGTTCTTCTTCTGTTTCTCAATACTGTAAGTTAAGTTAAGTCTTCATGTAAATAATTTTCAATTTGATTAATAAACTTTTACCATCATTGCTAATGTTGCCTTGTTGATCTTTTGTTTTGATCACTCCATTGTATCATTATGAATAACTTTCCATCCATCGTCAGATGTAAACCTGTGTTTATGGTGTGCCCATTCATTTCTGGTTGTTGTTTTTTGCATACATTCGTGATGAGCCATTCGCTTGATGTCATTAGTCCATCTATTTTGAGGTCTGGCTCTTCTTCTCTTGTTTGCTCATGTTCGCCATTCAATAATTCGCTTCGTCCAACGGTTGTCTTCCATTTTTTCTATGTGTCCTGTCCAGTTCCATTTTAACATGGCAATCTTTTGGATCACTCCATTGTATGTCGTATTGTAATTCTCCAACATTTAATTTCCTCCGAGTGTCTTTTTTGTTTTAGTTTCTGCGACTCTAATTGTCTACAAACAATAAACAACATTACCACCACTATTTAATTATTAATTCAAAGAAAAACTTTTTCAGGTACAGATATTTCTGCCAAACGACAATTTAATTGAAAACCAATCGTGTAGCGTTCCGTATTTTATATCCTGATACACCCCAGCGATGTGTTAGAGTAAAAATTAATTTGATATGGCCTTTATTACATATTGATCTGCTGCTCTATTATTAATTTCAAGGTTAAAGCTGTAAACGCGACAGCTACAACATGAATATACGGAGAATCCCACAGCGAAGGGAGAGTTCAACCATAATCTAAAAATAAATATGAGATAATGAGAATGGACTCTACTAATTATCAATCCACAATTACTTCTACCAAATACTCATTAAAATATATATGACTCTCTAAAATATATCTTCAAAATGAAAAAATGTTATTTTTTAAACAATGTTTAGTCAATGCTGTAGTGTTAGGTTTATTATTTCTTATAGTGTTTTATGTGCAGTAATTCCTCTATGTAAATACTAATGCGTCTGTGCAATGTCTGTCTGTTTGCAATAAAGTACCACAATTGTAGCGAGTGTTTCATTTTTTAATGGTTTTTGTAGGCCAGTAAAATTGGATGTTTACCATTTTGAAAAAATATTTTTGTTCCAACAAAAGGAAAAAATTAATTACTATTTTACTGGGAATAAGCCGCAATTAAAGGTTAAAATACGTTTATTGACGTTTCAATTTCCACTTCGGAAATCGTTCTCAAAATACAAGCAGTAAATTAGACAAATTTTGTTTTTTGTTACTTAGTGAAAAATACTTCTAATAATTTAATTTTATCTGACTCATTTATATTGGCAATTGGACATACATTATGCATTTTAAAGTAGACGACTTTAAAATGATATTGCCAATATAGTTGAGTTGCGCTCCTGGGGCGGCTTTACTTATAAGATAGTTCATTCGATTACATGAAATCAACTTTAACTTGAGAATATCCGTCAGAAAAAAATCATAGCATGTAATTCGTCTTTAAAAAGACAAACACATGCCATGATGACAGTAAAATTTTCCTGTTAGTGATTCCATAGTAAATTATGAGGGAAAAACCAGGAAAAAAAGCTCATAATACTATCCCGACATGGTAAATATTTGGTCATGCATTTAGTTTACTTTCAATAAACACCAAACTAACAAATTAACAAAGGATCCAACAAAGCCTTTGGAAAACAAGATATATAGAATTTTATTCAAGTTTAAAGATTGTTTAACAAGTTATCAGAGAGGATTAATTACACCTCATTACAGTAAGACCCCTCATTTTTATGGAGTACCGAAAATTCATAAAACTAATATACCACTTAGACCCATTTGTAGACAAAAAATATAAAAAGCATTAAATTTAATCCTTGAATCAGTCATAAGTTTGTTAATTTAAGCGGATAAAGGGTTTTTCCCAAAAAATATATTTAACAAGGATTAGTTTTCTTCATCAAAGGCATCTATCTATCTTCTTCTTATTGTGCCGTCTCTTTTCGAAGATTGGCGATCCACATGGCCATTGTAGCTTTGGAAACAGCTACATGAAAGATTTCTGTAGATGAGTGGTCAAATCATCTCCTCAGGTCTTCCAACTGATCTTTTGACTGCACTTTACCTTCCAGTATGATTTGGAGTAATTCATATCTTTCACGTCTCAACACATGACCCAAGTATTATATTTTTCTTTCTTTGATTATACTGAGTAATTCTTTTTGTTTGCGCCGAAGGGAAAAAGCGATGGATCACATGAATATGGAGTCGAAATAATCGTATCACCCAAGGTTGCCAAATGCGTTACTAACTTTACACCAATAATAGAGAGAGTGATGTTACTACAAGTAGAAGCAAACCCTATTAATATAAACATTATCCAAGTCTATGCTCCCACTGCAGACGATGAGGAGGAAGAAGCAATTGAGTTCTATCAGAACATCAACAGTATTATACAGAAAATAAATAAATAAAATGTTAAATTTTGTTTTCTTAACATTTTATTTATTTTTTTGACCTAACCCTTTTTTGAGTTGAAAAAGATATGTTTTTGATGTTTTATAATTATTTCCCTAGTTACAACTAGTTGTTGTAATAGGTAAAATTAGGCATCTCAAGTGGTGCCCTATATTAAATTCCTTGAGTATTTTTATTTTGTTTATCCCAAGAGATTAATGACCCCTTAATTTCATTTTTTGTAGTTGCCCCATTTCAACCCCCTTATCTTTTACTTATCCACGACCCCAGCTCTCCTACCAAACCCTGAGTGCCGTTCGCACAAGTAGCGATTATTTTGCTTGCCTTACCTCCACCCCCAATAGTTTCTTCCCTCAATTTTCTACCGCCTGCATTAATGAACTCTTTGGTAGGCAAAATATATACGTTACAATATGCGCTCCTTCAAGCCATCCTGTAAGGAAAAATATTTGGAAAGCCAGGTCCAGGAAGAAGAAGAACATCTTGGTTAAAGAACCTTAGAATCTGGTTTAATACCACATCTATGCATTGCCATGATGATCGCCAACATTCATAACGGATAGGAACATCAAGAAGAATACGCCGAAATACCTCACCATTGGTCACTTTTCATATCCATGAAATTCTCAGTATCTATAAAATAAGAAAATAATTTTGATGGCAATAAATTCGTTCTAAAATCCTGATTATTTTTTTAAATTATAACCGCACGCCTATGACTCGTCGATTTCCTTTCCCTCTGGCTTGCAAAGGTCTACATTGAAAATATGAGTCACTCGCTACAATTGTGGTATTATTTGAACACTTAAGGTCGATTCAGACACATCAGTCACGTCACAGTCACGGTACCGAACCGGTTCTATTTGGTCACAGAACTATCAACTATCTGACAGCTGGGAAACTGTTTGTCAACTGATGAGTGTGAATGCCGGCAACATATTTGTATTAAAGAATATTTTGTATGACGGATTGTCCGATTCGGTGCAATCACTGTGACGAGACGTGACTGATGTGTCTGAATTGACCTTTAGGAGCCATGATACAAATACAAACAGATAAGATACCGCGCATGTGGGCGTGGCTTATGCATGACTTTTGTGACGTCAACTTGGGCTAAATTTCGCCATATTGTGTTTTGACGTTTATGTACATTTACGGTTCATAGCCAATATTTAATAAAATAATATTTTAAAAGTGTTACAAGGCTTTAAATTTTTCTCGATATGAGGTGTGCAGTGTATGGTTGTGCCGTTGACAATATGTGCAAAAGAGTTTTGTACCCGGTACAGCATTTTATAGCTTTCCAAAAGACAAGGAAATGCAAGCTGTTTGGATATATTTGTGTAAACGCCAGGATAATTTTAATGTTAAATTTGCTCGTGTTTGCTCTAAGCACTTTGTTGAAAGTGATTAAAGTGATGAATCGGTCATTCAGGTTGGCAAAATATAAAATAGAAGTCAACTACTTTATATAAGTTTATAGAAGACGTTTCGCTTTATACTTCTAAAGCTTCATCAGCTCTAACTCAATATGTAGTATTAAAGATGTTATTATATATGTATGTACTTAAGTTTACTCACTATTTAGAACTAACTGGTGAGTGTTTTGTTTGTCTTCATTGGAGAACCATCTCTAAATGAAGCCAAATGTACATCTAAAATTTTGTTAAATCTTCGTTTCTGCGAATGATTTGTTTCTGTTTTTTTTTACGTTAGTTATAAATAATAAGTAAACTTAAGTATATATATATATATATATATATATATATATATATATATATATATATATATATATATATATATATAATAACATCTTTAGTACTACATATTGAGTTAGAACTAATGAAGCTTTAGAAGTATAAAGTGTAATGTCTTCTATAAACTTATGAAGTAGTTGACTCCTGTTTTTTATTTTGCCGACCTGAACGACCGATTAACCTCTGAATTCACTAGTTGAATACTTTATTAATATATATATATATATATATATATTATATATATATATATATATATATATATATATATATATATATAGTTGGGAGATTAAATAATTATAACCATATTTTAGCATATCCTGAAGAAGCGAATAAATTTTGTGAAAGCTAAATAAAAGAACAAAGAGTTTTAGTTATCCTACCCTATTAATGACTGCAACCTCAAAAGAAATAGTTTACCTAACGTGTCAGTCAATAATACCTAACTACTATATATAAAATATATATTGTATGAAAATCACATTCCATAGTTTGCAATTTGTGGCATTTAGCCATGGCTCCCTCCATCAAACTTCACTCTTATGGAAAAATTGTTATTTTTTACAATATACTAATTTAAATACTTAAGCTTAAATTCACGTAGTAAATAAAACATCTAGTAAATTATATTAGAATTTTAACAATTCGTTGCATCCGCAAGCATGAATACATTTTGAAAATTTAGCACAAGGTGACGTCATGCGCGTGAGTGTACGAGTTTAGTGCGTGGCAATATCATATCTGGTATCCTTATATCATGCTTAGGAGCTATATTCCGATTACGATAGTCTAATTATTAATATTGCATTTTGTTTTATTGGGAATTGTCAGTTCTGTCAATCAGCTTCAAACGGAGTATAGTGGGTGCCGTTTACAATATCCTCAGAATTTGAATATATAACCACACCTCAGATGATTTCAGTCTGTTCATCGTTGTTGTTTTTAGTCCAGGTTTTAAATCCTCTTTCAGGTCTGAATAAATATAAAATACAAGAGTTAAAATTTAGTTTTCATGATATTGATCTTCTGCAGAATGATCGCAACGTTTTCCTATCATAGACGAGTCAAGTTAGTAGAAAATAAGCGTTTTTTCGTCACAAGTGTATAGACGGGTTTGACAGTTGAAATGGATAGTATAAGATATTAAAAAAAGACTCTCATCTAGGGATTCATGAATTTTTTAGTGGAACTATTTTTAAATAAACAATTAAGACGTCAATATCATTATTTTGCTCATAACTTATAAACTTGTCTATTTAGAGTTTTGACGTCCACAGACGAGTTGTTGAGAAAGAAAAAATACACGAAATGAGATATACTAAATTAAAATCGGTTAATAAACAAAAAAGTTATTGCATAATAACCAGGCAAAACGGCTGTTTTTGATTATTGTTAATAACTCTTTTAGTAATCAATAAAATTTATTTAAATGTATCTGAACTTAAAGATCTCATTGTGTTCGAAGTGTGTGCGAAAGATAGGCTAGATCCGTCAAATAGTTTTTGCACAATTTAATTTGTTTATAAGATTTTTTGAAAAATGCACAAATTTCTAAGGCCGGTCCAGATAATTTGACTGAATGGATCTTAGTAATCCGGGGCTTATTTTCTTCGATGAGACATATATTAAGGCCTATCCTCGATAATCCTAACGGTAAAATTCAGTGAGCTATCTATTTCAAAAATATCTGTCTTTACGAAAACAAAATCCATTCATGAAGAATATTCTAAAAGTCATCTGGTACTAAATTTTATATTTTTACCTACTTACAATCCCCTATTGTGAAGTCTTGGGTGTATACAATAAAGCGAGCGGGAGGTCTTCTATTCATTGCGATTATGGGGTAATTAGAATAATACGAGTAAACCAGAGTAATATTATTTATTGAATAATTAATTTACAACTTAGCAAGGGTACATACAGGTAACAACTAATCGTCCTGTAAATAATTCATAAATTAAATCACAAACTTTTATAAAATTTTATAACAAAATAATGTATAACAAGATATAAGTGTATTGGTTTTTTTGTCTTATATTTTCTTTTGTTATTGTTTTTTTGCTGACAAATTGGCTTTTAACGTATATTACAGTTTGATGATAAATATTCTGAAATGGAAAATGTTGAGATGTGGCGAATAAAATCATTCATGAAATTAAAATGAAGGGATTTACGTCTATTAGTGGTGCGATTTATAAAATTAGTAGCTCAAATCGCGGGAGGAATATATGCATTAGTTTTCAAATATTTATTATTTACGATATAATTTCTAAATTGAACCACTTTCACTTCTTTAGGTAACAATGTATCTGTCTTGACAACTAAATAGGTAATTAGACAAAATAACGATTATTATTAATTTCAAAACGGGAGTTTAAAGAATTAGAAGAAGGTAGTCCGGGCCCAGTTAAACAATCAAGTTTATTCCAGTGGAAGCAATCAGGAGGATTGTTTTTCGTTTTGGGTCAGCTGACATGCTCTCTCTAGAACTAGAACCCATGAAACTATGGTAAAAAGCATGCTTTTATTTACACGGTTGTGAAACGAGACGATTAACAGAGACATCGAAGAAAGATATGTCGCTGAAATGGATGCAATAAAGTATGAGAATAGAAGGTACAGTCATGGATGGCATACAATGAAGGCATCTCAAATGGTACGGACATGTCCAATGAATGAAAGACAGTAGACTCCCGAAACAAGTACATCTATGAACAACTACAGGAATCCAGAAGAAAGGACTACCGTAGAAAACACGGATGGAACGAATAAAAAACTCAATGCGCTCGAAAGTACTTAAAGAACAATGGAACAACCGAATTCAATGAAAAATGGACGTCGGAAGACGTTTTATACGGATTATATCATATTACGAGTATAGGTACATTGTTATTATATCATATTATATCTATTTATATAATACATTATATACACGATATTGAAGGAGGTTACAACATAGACAATCAACAAAATCTACATTGTCAACTACATAGTGAAGACCCAACAATAATAGAAGTGTCAAATGCCGTCTTAAAACATAAAGTAAATAAAGCCACAGGAATCGATTAAATCTGCTGGGAAATGTATGAAAAGGTGATGATCAACTTTTTGCAGTAATCCATAAACTAATAGTACTTATATGGCAGAATGAATTGGTACCAGAAGAGTGGCTAAATGAAATAATATGCGTTGCATAAAGGGCTATCAGCTGGATTGTAAGAACTATAGAGGCATTACTCTGTTAGCATCTGCGTATAAAATCTTCGGCAATGTATTGTTTGAAAGACAAACATTTTACAAAGGATATTGTTGATTTACTGCTGCATAATCAACTATACATCAAATTCAAACACATGGGCAGATTCTAGAAAAGTCACTAGAATATAACATAGATACACGTTATGACAGCCTATGACAGTGTTAAGCAATGATAGACTTTGGTTGGGATCCCACCGAAGTTAGTTAAGTTGACCCAACTAACAATGTAAAACGTGAGTTCGTGCGTTAGAATTGAAGGAGAAAACTCCATGTGCTTTGACGTTAATGATGGTATAAGACAGGGGGAGGCGCTGGCTTGTCTCTTCTTTAATGTTGCCTTGGAAAAGGCAACCAGAAAATACAATATTATAATGAATGTAACTATTTTTAATAGAACCATAAGAGACATGGTGCAGTGTTTTACAAGGCTTGCGGACGCGGCAAGTGAATTAGGACTTGTGGTCCTAATTAGAAATGGTAAATGAGGAAAAACCAAATATAGGTTGGTTTTCCAACAGATAATTCAAATTAACAACCATACCTTTGAGCAAGTCAAAGAATTCACTTATCTTGGATCGCTAGTAAACGCAACAAACACGACAAGCAACGAAATAAAACGACGCATAGCAATAGAAAACAGAACTGTTCACGGTCTCCAGAAACATTTAAAAAATAAAAATATAAAACGTGCAGTAAAGCTCGATATATACAAGAACTTTTTGATAAGACCGATTTTGATATATGGGGCTAAAACGCGGATCTTATCTCAAAATGATGAAAGACTTCTTGGTATTTTTGAGAGAAAAATTCTTAGAAAGATTTTTGAGGTCGTAAATGAAAATGGAGTATAGCGTCTCAGAGACTTAGATGGGCTGGACACATTACTAGGATGTCAGATCACGAATACATGAAGAGATTAACATTTTCAAAACCAGAGGGCAGAAGAAGTTAAAAATGACCACGAAGAAGATGGATTGATAATGTGTCAGAAGCGGATTCTAAGGGTCAGAAGATGAAGGGAAGTTGCCAGGAATCAACAGGAGTGACGATTTCTGTGCGAGCAGGCCAAGACGGATTGTCTAGGCATTTATGATGATGGTTGATGATGATATATACATGGTTAAATACCGAAACCTCGTAAGTCAAAATCTACAACTTTTCAGTAGAGCGAAAAAAACGTCACTGCTTAGTACACGTGTTTTCTTTTTCTACTTTCTTTTCTGATGTAATAATTCGATAAATTTATTTCTGTTGTAATAATTAAGTAAGAATTGAGAAAAAAAATATGTACCAAGCGGCGAAGTTTTTTCGCTCTCCTGAAAAGTTGTAGATTTTGACTTTTGACATTTCGGTATTTAACACACGATATATTGAAAATCAACTTCATATTGAAAAGTTTATTTCCTCTTTCAAAAAATTCTACAATGCGAAAGAAGATTGAATGCAGAGAAGAAAATATTAAAAGTAGAAAAAAATTTAAATGCGTAGGTATAACAAAAAATAATGAAAGGCTTACCAACATTTAAATTATAAAAAAATGTTGGTTAATTTACATAAAATTAAAAATAGTAAAAGGCTGTTGTACATCTTGAATAACATAAAACAACAATAACAGTTCTTCACAAAACAACATTTAACAAAAATTTAAAAGATTAGTTAATTTTGAAGTAATGATCTACATGAAAACACTGTGATTATTAAAATTTTTTAAATCATAAATACATGGCTGACACAGACTAATATATTATGATTATAGCGTATATACCTAGGTGTGTATAAAAGTTGAGAGAATCTATGACAACAAAAAATAAGTAAGCTTTTTTCTTCCAAAAAGCAAACTAGTTTGAAAATTAGTTTGAAATATTAGTTCAAAATATTTTCTGTTCAAAACTTTTGTTTCTGCAAACTTAAACAGTGTGGAAGATTAAAAAAATCTTTTGAACTAAAACACCAAGATACAGAACCCAAAAGATTCTGTATCTTAGTACTTCTAAACTAGAACAAATACTGGTGCTACTGTAAATTATACGGAGAATATAAAGAACACGTATGTTATAACAATTGGACAAAAGCTTCGACTGCAATGAAAAGTCAAATAATTCTAGACGGTTTTAAATGGCACATGCACGCCATGACTTACAAATTGTTAATAGCCGATGGAGATAGTACTGTTCATCAAAAAATGTTAGAAAATAGACCATATTATGGAAATAATTTTGTTGAGAAAACTGAATGTCGTAACCATCTCATAAGAAACTATTGTACAAGATTAAAAAAATTATCTTCTTCTTCTGATGCACTCCATTACTAGAAGTTAGCGAGCACCGCATCAAAATCTTCTCTATTCTGCGCCAATCCGTACCAATTTTCTTACGAAAACTTTTAAAAATTAACATATTAAGATTAAGAACTGCTATTACAAGAGCAACTGACTATCATGGACAGTCAGATAAACCAAGATATAATATATCTAATAGCCATCTTCATGTATTTGTAAACTATTCGAATTGCACAGATTATTTTTGTCACAGAAAATCATCAGAAACAGATTATACAATACCAATGAAAGAATGCAGCCTGTTGAAAAATATTAGCTCATATGCAGCAAAAGTAAAATTTCATGCAAATAGTCTTATAAATAATATGAGTACTAATTATGCCGAACAGTACATAATAATGTAATATCAAATTTCTAGGAGGTAAAAGAATAAATTATATCTCTCGGGGTCTTATGAAATGAGATACTATGCTGATACTTTCTCGTACAACTCTAAAGGTCATTATCACCAAACCCTAATAAAAGTATCACAGGAAGAAGTCCTGATGTAGTATATGTATACAAAAAAATATTTCGAAATGCACCAAAAACAAGAAAATTATATTAAAAAAAAAAACAATTATAAAAGTACAAAAAACGTTAGAAATTTTTTTTTTATTGGGTTAATCCCTCGACAACTATGATCATTGGCATGGTATAGTCAGGTACCTAGTGTAGTGTGTGTGTGTGTGTGTGTGTGTGTGTGTGTGTGTGTGTGTGTGTGTGTGTGTGTGTGTGTGTGTGAAGAGTAATTGTCTTGATACTTAGCAAAGTCGACGTCATTGTCTTTGCTAAGAGTCGCTAATTGTATCCGAACGTCTGCGGTCCCTCCGGTCAGTACCGATCTCACATGGATAGAAATTATTTTCATTTATTAATTTTTAATAAACGAAAATTTCTCCACCCAGATGAGATTCGAATTCACGACCTTTAGGTTTAAAGGTAGGCGCTCTTACCACTGAGCCACAGAGGGGGTTAGTTAGAAATTGATCATGAGGAATATTCCTAATCACCATTTAAACTACATTTTTAAAATTCGTAGAAGGTCCTGTAAAGGTACAACATTTGTGCAAATTTTTTATCAAAAAATACAAATCCCATTCTTTATCATGGCGTCAAAGAGGTTCCTTAATTATTATAATCAAATTAGCTGTGAATAAACAAAAAAACATGGCTAACTTTGACCCAAATTAACCTAGGTCAAATTTTTATATTTGAAAATTCGGGGAAAATACTAGCTTTTCGAATGTAAAAAAAGATTTCTTCTAAGGGCAATGTTTTTAAAGTTCTAAATGTTTATAAACTAGATAATTTCAAAAATTTGGCATCAGGATTTTTGATTATGATAAATCATTTTTTTATCATTTTTTAATACATATTGATAGTATCTTTTGCTTTCATTTGTCGCCCACAGCATTACCCTATCTTTAATATTTTCTGTCTTATTTTATTGTAAAAAAAGACCTCTGGGATAAACAAATACAAAAACTTTTAAACTGATTAATATATCGGTTCCAAATTTTGAGGGTTTGTTAAGTATCCCAATACCCAACCTTCGCTGGAACTCTAAAGTAAAGTTGTTGTATTCAAAGTTTTTAACGAATATCAATTGTCACTTATTTTGCAGTTTGTAAAGCAACAAATTGACTTTTCAACTTACAAAAATCAGCATTTTGAAGCTTTGTCAATATTCTAAAAGATAAAATTTTGTAATTTTATGTCAAGTATTTAGCTTTCTAATGAGTTGAAAAAATCGCGTTTCTTGCATTACATTAAATCATTAAAAAACGGCTCCGAACTTTAGACAGGAAACAGGTAGGTTTTGTTCTTATATGTCTACAATAACTAAAATAGTTGTCAGCTACCTGGATTATTGATTGTCACGAGAAAATCCTTATTACTCTGGAATATGACTGGACAAGCAAGTGACGAAATATATTATGTAAACTTTACTAACAAAAACGTTCAAAATAAATAGTCCAATAAATATAATTAATCAAATTCCATATTCAAATACTGCAAACTATTTGGGTATTACTCTGAGCTCATGTAAAGAAGAAAAGAAAATAAAAATTCTGATTGAAATACAAAAAAATGTACTGACCGATTGACCAAAATTCTACTCTGTTTCTACATAATAAATTATAATTATATAAGTAAATATTGAAACAATAGTATTATTATAAAAACAGTATAAGCATTTAGAAGGAAAATCAACAGACATCAACAACTCAACAGAAAATATTTCTATTCATATAAAAATTTAATCAAATTATATGTACTCACTGCTTATTTATATAAAATTTCCTCAATCGTCGTCGACTTTTTCGTCCGGAGCATAAACGTCTTCGCGAACTACCCATTTTAAAAACAACAAAACACACTGGTTTGTCAAAACTAGTCAAAAGTCGAAATAAGCCCTAATAATGTTATTCAACATTATTTATGACCCTCCAACTTTCTTACCTACTCGTCGGCGAGAGTCTACAAACTATCAACAAGGACAGCTTGTACTGACCGAGAGAGAGAGTACATTTAGCACAATTTAACATTTTTTAAATAGTTTATATGAAATAGCTGCTTTGTCTTACACTTTATGTTAAAAATAAAAACAGATTCGGAAAGTGGGTAAAATTCTGTAGTGCCCTATTTCAAAAAAAAAATTTTTACGTTTATTTTAACCAAAAATATTAAAAAAAAAATATTGTTTAAACAATTTATTAATTTACAATCAAATAGTGCACTAGAACTTTTTAAGACCTTTCATATAAAAAAAGAATCATCTCAATATCTGCCATAGTTTTTGCGTTATTTGATATAAACTTTTACATTGGAATTTAGTTATGCCCAGAATCGCGAGGAATGGCCTTAATATCCTGTGGAAAAAAAAGTTAAAAAAAATTACGTTTATGTACACAAAATAATTTATTAATAAATAGCACTTTTTAAGTTTATAAACATTTACAATAACTCCGTACTATTTAGTTTAAATTAAATGGCAATAAACATTCGGATGGCGGGTTAAAAAACACAACTTAAAAAAAAAGGTCCTGCGACCATTAGGAGCCGAGTTAGTCCTTTTTTTTTAAATCACTGTTACGTCAATTAACAACATTAAGGGCTGAAATTAACCAATCTTTTAGAAGAAAAGTCAAAGTTATTCACAAAATGTTTAGCAAAAAAAATAATTGAAAATTGTTTAAACAGGAGTGTTGTAAACGAAGAGTACTTTGCGTTCCGACTAGAATGGAAGGAGTGGGGATTGCCGATTGCACACAAGCCGCGCTCTCCAAAAAAGTCGAGCGCACGGTTTCAAAATAGAGTGCTTGGAAAAAAATGACATATCTCGGGTTCTAGTGGACCAAATTTGTTCTTTTTTTTTTAAACTGGGGTACAACGTTAAAATAATAACATTTAACGTACTTTCATTGCAAAATTATTCAAAACAAAGCAGCTAATGACCACGGAATGTACAAAGTTTTTCTTAAGTCGTATTTTATTGTTATTTTTCTATTTATTTATTTCAAATATACATTTATATATTAAATAAATGTTATAAGTAAATAAACATTTTGAATAATGTTTACTAAAAATTTATTAATGAAATAATAAATTATTTTATGTTATTACAGAAGTTGAAATTTTGTGTAGTGATTTTTTAAAATAATTTAATTTACTGTAATTTTCTACGCTTAATTTCTATATCGTCACTGCTACTACTATGTAAACATTCATCTTCACTTTCATCTTCAATTTCACTTGTATTATAACTTTCATAAATCATTTCGTTGTTTTTTTCATTGTCGCTATTCTCATCAAACCCAGTTAAATACATTTCATCAATTATCTCTTGTTCATCTGTTGTATCGTTTTCTTCTTCATTAATAATTTCATAAATATTAGTACATTGAATTTCTATGCATATACCGCACATGTCTGTACGTTAAATTTCATTGGTTAACTTTCAAAAATTATACATTATATTGTATACATTCGTATACAATTTAAAGCAGTGTACTCACATTTTTGAAATAAATGTTTAAAATCTTTATTAGTACAATAAATATCATGTTTTAAAATAAAAATAGAAATATTTAATAATTTTTCCATATAAATAATATCATAGTTTCATTTTCACGTAAACTTATAATAATAGTAAAATAATATTATATTCAAAGTTAACCGTATATTATTCAGACAACGTGGTACACAACACAGTGAACAACACGTAGTTTTTTTTAATATTCAGATGAATTTTACTTACCATTAATTATTTGTAACAATTATTAAATAAAACAAGACACTAAATATTTCAATACAACAAACCGGTTGTATAGTCGCAGGAAAATGAGTTGTTAACTTAAACGGCCTAACAGCATCTGCTTTCGACGTGCGCTCGACTTTTTTTAGAGCGCGGCTTGAGTGCAATCGGCAATCCCCACTCCTTCCATTTGAGTCGGAACGCAAAGTACTCTTGGTTTACAACACTCCTGTTTAATCAATTTTCAATTATTTTGTTTGCTAAATATTTTGTTAAAAACTTTGACTTTTCTTCTAAAAGATTGGTTAATTTCAGCCCTTAATGTTGTTAATTGACGTAACAGTGATTTAAAAAAAAAAAGGACTAACTCGGCTCCTAATGGTCGCAGGAACTTTTTCTTTTTTTTTTTAAGTTGTGTTTTTTAACCAGCCTTCCGAATATTTTATTGCCATTTAATTTAAACTAAATAGTACGGAGTTATTGTAAATGTTTATAAGCTTAAAAAGTGCTATTTATTGTTAAATCATTTTGTGTACATAAACGTAATTTTTTTAACTTTTTTTTCCATAGGATATTAATATATGTCTCAACAAAGAAAATAAGCCCCGGATTATTAAGATCCATTCAGTCAAATTATCTGGACCGGCCTTAGAAATTTGTGCATTTTTCAAAAAATCTTATAAAAAAATTAAATTGTGCAAAAACTATTCGACGGATCTAGCCTATCTTTCGCACACACTTCGAACACGATAAGGTCTTTAAGTTCAGATACATTTAAATAAATTTTATTGATTAATAAAAGAGTAATTAACAATAATCAAAAACAGCGGTTTTGCTTGGTTATTATGCAATAACTTTTTTGTTTATTAACCGATTTTAATTTAGTATATCTCATTTTGTGTATTTTTTCTTTCTCAACAACTCGTCTGTGAACGTCAAATCTCTAAATAGACAAGTTTATAAGTTATGAGCAAAATAATGATATTGACGTTTTAATTGTTTATTTAAAAATATTTCCACTAAAAAATTCATGAATCCCTAGATGAGAGTCTTTTTGTAATATCTCATACTACTTCTTTCAACTGTCAAACCCGTCTATACACTTGTGATGAGTAAAAACCTAACTTGATTGGCCTATCACGTGGAATAACTATTCTGTAAATTTCACGCTTCTGTTCTAGCGCCGCCACTGCACAGTGAATACTATTAAAGCTACTACCAAATCTATTTGTAAAAACGGTATGGGTAGCCGTATCTAATTGACAAGTAACGCGGAACACGACGCTAATGCAGGCAAACTGAAAAGACATTGCTGCGAACATGGTAGGTATTATCGTTTTAATCGTCGTTATCTATATCTGTATGTTGTCTATTTAGCAGCTGGCATTGGTTAGGTTTTAAAAGTATTTTTTATAGTGAATTAAACTGACGTTGCCGGTTAGAGACAGGCACCCAGGACGGGCAAGGTCATCGTAGTAACGAATAACAAACACAGTGGTTGGAGAGTGCAAGGCGAAGGTTATATTACATAACCTTCCTCAATGCCTCGTTGTTTCATGTATTAAAACTGATAAAAGTGTTGACATACTAATTTGTTTTGTGCAGGAAGATTATTACAATTTAAACGTTTTTTTTTTATTAAAATATATCAGCTTGAACAGTGGCGGACAGTAAACTCCTACACTAATTTTTACAGCAGTTAAACAGCGAGTTTTAACATGAAACACCTCAATAAGGGTATTTACATTGTTGTCAGATTGTTCGTTTGTTAAAATATAATATTAGCGCCATGTCATTTACAGGAAGTTAAGATAATGTAAACTGTCAATTCTATTCACTTTTGGAACAAAATAAAGTCAGTCTTAATTGTATACTCAACTGGTGCGTTTTATTTGTGCGTTTTAACAGGTTATGGGCCCAGACCATTTTTCCGTCGGTAAATTGATAAACGTTGTATACTAATGAGGTTCAAAACGGCAGTGAATTACCTGTCAACGGTGTCAAAGTTGTTAGGGCGCGAAAGTTACGATGATTAGGCTTTTGCAGTGCAAAATTATCTTGTTCTAGAAGGGTTGTCTACGTGTTTAGACGGAACTGAAAACGTAGTAGACAAACGAGAAAATGCTAAAGTTAGTTCTTTTGTTTGATCCATCTTTATACATATAAAACAATCAAAAATCCCGAAGGAAATTTGGAACGCGTTAAAAAAGTTGTGTGATGACTGAGGGTACGTGAGAAAAAATCAGTTTATTGAGAAGTCTAATTTCAACGCGATTGGAAAGATGCAGTTCAAGTTATGTGAACCAAATAGTTGAAAAAGGACAAAAATTGAGTGAAACTGAGATTCTTCTTCTTCAAGTTTCACTCCTATCGGAGATTGGAAATCATTCTGGCAATTATAATTTTATTGGTTACTCGCCTGAATAGTTCAATTGAACTGCATCCAAACCATTCACGGAAATTGCGTAGCCACGAGATTTTACGTCTTCCTACGCTTCTTCTACCTTTGATTTTACCCTGCATTATATTCCTTAGTAGTTCGTACTTTTCACCTCTCATTATGAGCCACAAGTATTCCAATTTCCTGATTTTTATGGAATTTAAAACTTCGCATTGTTTTCCTAGTTGTTCGAGAACTTGTTCGTTTGTTTTGCGATCCATCCATGATATTTTCAAAATACGTCGGTAACACCACATTTCGAATGCTTCTAGGTTTTTAATGTTGCATTTTTTAAGGGTCCAAGCTTCAACTCCATACAAAAGGGTAGAGAAAATATAACATCGAAGCATTCTTATCCGGAGCGATATATTGATATCACGATTACAAAAAAGTTTTCTCATTCTATTAAAAGTTGACCGCGCAATTTCAATGCGGCATCTTATTTCTTTAGTCTGATCAGTATCTTCTGTGATCCATGCTCCAAGGTATTTGTACGAAGATATTTGTTCAATTTCTGTATTATCTAGTACTAGCTTAACTTTGATGTTTTGTGCTTTTGTTAATACCATGAACTTGGTTTTTTTCAAATTGATTTTTAGTCCATAATCGTTGCAATATATATTTAGTTGTTCAGCAAAGTGTTGCAGTTCTTCTAGTGTTCCTGCCAGAAGGACGGTGTCGTCAGCATATCTTATGTTATTAAGTGGCTCACGGTTTATTATAAGGCCCTCACTGATCTCGGCAAGCGCTAATTCGGAGATGGCTTCACTGTATAAGTTGAATAACAAGGGTGATAAAATACACCCTTGGCGGACCCCACGGCGAATCTGGATATCCTTGGTCAGTTCGTTTTCAACTTTCACTTTTGCTGTTTGATTCCAATAGAGGTTACAGATGATTCTAATGTCTCTACTGTCTATGTTTTTATTTAATAAAATTTCTTTAAGTCGATTATGCTCCACTCTGTCAAATGCCTTCTCAAAATCAATGAAACAGGCATATACTTTCTGAATAATATCTAAGCATCTCTGCGAAAGAACACTTAATGCAAACAGTGCATCTCGTGTTCCCAGTCCTTTCCTAAATCCCATTTGTGTATTACTTATGCCTTCATCTAATTTCTTATGTATTCTATTGTGAATTACTTTTAAAAACAATTTCAAGACATGACTCATTAAGGCTATGGTCGATGTTCATTGCACTTCTTTGCATTGGCTTTTTTGGCATAAACTGAGATTACCTGATCCTTTTTCACCAATGATAATGGCGATTGAACATTCGGGAATTGTGATTTCTACCGATTCAGTTAAAACAAAACAGTTGGACATGGAAAGTGATGTTGGTAACACTGGCAGTGCGTTTGCAAGTGGTAGTAGTAACAGAACCAATCAAAACAGACAATTATGCTATCAATATAAACAAAAAACTGAGTGATATGTGGACTCTGGAGCTAGTGTTCATTTAATGCCAAATGAAAACTTGATTGATACTAAAAGAGTAAGTGATACAGGTGACATAGTTGCTAACAAGAATACAGCCAAAATAAAGTGTTCAGGGGATTTGGATTTAACAACTATTGTTTGTGAGAATCATTTTAATCTCCAAAAAAAAAAACTCGTTTGTTTTAACTAAATGGTTTATACTTATTTTTAGGCATTTTCGATTTTAATAACCTGATGATGGACTGTGTGGTCCGAAAACGTTTGTTTTATTGATGTGGCCCTTTTAAGGGTTTTTTAAATAAATATACCCATTTACAAAGATTAACCTCTTTTTGTTATACGTGGTATACAGCCAGCTACAGGAATTTTTCCTTGTGGATTTTATTTTAATCTCTCTCTTCAATCCTGACCCCCAGGGGGAGTGTAGTAGTCGACGTGAAGTCGTGTATTGTCCGTCTCCAGAGATCTCTGTCTCTGGTCATTTCTTTTAATTCAGGCATAGGTCTTCGGCATATTCCTGTAATTTGATCTATCCATCTTGTTGGGGATCTTCCTCGTGATCTTCGGCCTTCTATCTTTCCTTGTATTATGAGTCTTTCCATGTTTTCTGTGTTTGCTCTCATAACATGCAAAAAATATTTTAATTGTTGGAGATTGACTTTACTAGAGAGTCGTTGGCTAAATCATTTTAATATTGTAGTTCAAAATGCTCTTTGTGTTCCAGAACTTACAACTAACCACTTATCAGTCAGCAAACTAATAGAACATGGGAATTTAGTTAATTTTAAAAATCATTGTTGCAAAATATTTAACAAAAATTCTGAACTAATCGCAAAACCTGACTTGATAAATGGTGTGTACAAATTGAATTTTGAAAGATTTTAAACAATCCTTAAAAGATACGGAATATTTTTAGTACTGGCATATTTAAAACTTAGAATATCTAGAGAACATGGGAGTGCGACAATGGTAATTACTGACACAGGACCGAAAACATGGAAGGCAATAGAAAACGCGGCAAAGACTTACGAAGAGTTGTAGCGTCATTGATGATGATGATATTTAAAACTTAAACTTCTGCAGTATAATCGTATTTAAAACTCACTTTGTATACATATGCTATCTGCCGTAAAAAATATAAGCTGTAACTTATCATTGAAGAAAATAATAAAATTGAAAGAAGACGACTAAATTATTAGCTAGCAACGTAATGTGGCAGATTATACCTACAAAGAAAAAGTGAGAAATTGAACTTACAGTAATTAGAATTAAAAATTTATAGAAAAAAAAGTTTACTTTTATCTGTTTATTGAGTAGATAATAGATTTCTCTATTGATATTTACTATTTTTTTATTACTTATATGTTGAAATATCTGCATATTAAATTTAAAAGCAGGTGTTACTTTTTAATGCTTGATTTGCATTATCGGTATCCACACCAAGTGCATAACTGAGTACTAAGTAGGTTTTTCAATTTACATGTTTAGCAATAAAACTACATTTCCAATTAACCAAGATGTCGGACGGCATACTTGTCACACCCATTTTTTGTGTACCATTACTGTTTATATTATAAGAGATAATTTAGGTCACTTATTGGTGTTTTATTAAAACTATTCTTGAATTTATGAATCCATGATACAGAAACCTGAAGATAAATAGAGTATTATAAAAAACGACTCACTGCTATAGAATTAGATGTTTGGCGAGGATTATGTGGAATATCCAGAAAGACAATTGCGCAAGATGTAAAAACGCAACAGTTAATTGTACGGGCATGTCTTTTCAATGGGGAGAAAAGACTACAGAAGGCTGCATGGAATTGGAAACCCACAGAAAAAAATAAGAAGACCGAAGAATTATCCGTAAGGCCTGGTGAATTGCCGAAAGTTTTCCAGTATATATACAACAATTTGTTGGGATTCGTATGGTAGACTTGACGTTTTCGTATATGTAGGCTGCAGTATGTCCTTCATCACATTTGGAAGCATCAGTGAAGATTTGATGGGTTGTTGGGTATTTGGAAAACATTTTTATAAGCTTGTTGTACATATAAGGAAAGGATGTGTGGAATGTTTCGGGAGTTCTTTTAGAGACGTGTCTATTTTTGGAGGTTTGATCATCCAAGGAGGAAAATTTACATGAATAGGCATAATAAGACTGTTCTAAATTAAGACCAATACGTTTTATCCGCTCAGAAATGGTAATTTTTTTATTGCAATGTTTCTGTAAAGATTGGACGATATATTTGTTCTGCTAAGTATCGTTGAGTAGGTTACGTTGCTGTTGTTTGCTGAAATTCTGGCAACGTAATTTAGTGATATGAGTTGCCTTCGTTGTCTTAAGGGCAGTTCGTTAGCCAGAGCTTGTAAGCTACTTACTGGACTAGTTCTTGTGGCACCTAAAACTAATCTCAAGCACTTTTAAAGTTGTTTTGTTAGCAGTATCGTAGCATAAACAGCCGTAGTCCGAAAGTCCTAAAAATTTTATTTCTTCTGCGTGTTTCAGGACAACTCCATTTAGTGTTAATTAAACATTGGGTTAATTTTTTCTTTTGCTAAAAATTAAATAACGTATTTTTTCACTAGAAAAAATAAAACCCGTGTTTTGCGACCAGCTTTCAATTGTGTGTAAGGTAGTTTGCAGTGTTCTTAGAGTTACATTGTTTGTTTTTAGATAAATGACTAAGTCATCTGCATACAGGCTGACAAATACAGGTAGTTTTATGAGATGTATAATAGTATTTATTGCTATTAGAAAGAGAGCAGGACTTAGAGTAGATCCTTGTGGAGTGCCGTTTTGAAGTACTCGTCTGGAAGATGTATATCCTTTGGTTCTAACTCAAAAAGGTCGTGTTTCTAGAAAAAACATATGCCCTTGAACATCCCACTCTTGAAATGTTTTTAATATAAGATGTCTCCATGTTCTGTCAAACGCTTTTCTTATGTCAAAAAATACGGCAATAAGTTTTTGGTTGTGCAGAATGGATTAATGTATACTTGATTAAAGTGTTATTAGATTGTCTGTTGTGGATTTACCCGTACGAAATCCACTTTGTCTGATACTTATTAGGTTATTGTTTTCGAGGTGCCATTTAAGGCGATAATTAAGGATTTTTTCTAAAAGGCAGGTACAACACATAAGTGATATAGGACAATAGGATTTTATATCGCCTTTTGGTTTATTATATTTAAGAATTGGAATTATAGTTTCTTGCGACCATAGATCAGGAAAGTCATGGTGAATAAAAATATTGTTAAATATTCAAGTTTGTGGTTTCTATAGTAAACAACAGTTCAAGTTCTTTATATATCTTGGGAAGAACATAAAAAAGAAGAAGGAAGAATAGTACTCGATTCAAACTATTAACGATATTAGATCCAAGTTTAATTATTGTATGAACCAATTTCTTTATATTTTCTCGACTATCAGCGTATTTTACTTTACTCTTCTGATATATTCGTTTGTGTTTGTATTCTGTCACATCGAGTTTTTGCTAGCATTCTCCTTAGCGTTCATTTTTGTAGTGCCATTGTTTTGTTTAATGCCATTTTCATTTAATTATTTTTTATGGACGTATGTTCACCGTACGTGACAAGTACCACATCATCTGCATACAATAGGGTACTCTTAACATTAATTATATCTTTAAATCTTTTTGCCAACGATAACACCGGAATTTTATCACATAAAATCTCATAAAAAAAAGATTACTTATCGTTACAGTCAGTTGTGCGAAAGAAGAAGAAACAACCGTTGCAACGATGATAAATTCAATCCAAACCAGTTTTGTTGGTGTTATTTACTCAATTAATTAAACTAAAAGCTTGCTTAATTGATACACGAGTCTATAACAGAATGAAATCAATAGATATTACCGGGTAATTAAGCTGTTCAAAAATTCATTGATAACTACCTTATCGGCTGGTTTTAATTGATTACTATTTTTACACTCTCGACCTTCACGTTAATAATTGTTAGTTCAAATGTTCCGATCGCAAAAAAATACGATAAAACCGTCAAGCTACTATAATTGGAGTTACGCGTGGATTTAAGTGGGGATCGGCGAATTCGAAGGCCGAAAATTATTTGTTTGTCAAACATTTTTATCATTGATTTACTGTTGATATTTTCGGTTACCGTAACTTTTTGCTAGATTAACTCCGTTTTTTCCTTTATTGAAAAAACGTTGACTGAAAACTTCAAAACACAGATTAGATACATTAAACGATGAACAGGGGCCGATAAATTTAGATATGTTATAGATTTAACCCTGGGTTAGTGTGCCTAGATAAATTAGCACGAGAGGTGTTCCGGGTGCTCAAACTGTGCACACCTTTTTTCGTTTCTGTATTTTAATTATCCTCTTCCGAAAAGATTATTCAAAAACGATAACAATTAATGTATTGTATACACATCAATCAAGCCGGCTGAAGTGTGCCGTATTCAACAATGTAATGCTTGCTAATTTTTTTTTTTTTTTTTCGGTTTGGTCAACCATTCTAAGTAGGTAAACAAACTTCTTGATTTCATTACATGATTCATTCGTTACGTGATTTAAACCAAGATGAAATCTGCTTCGTTGCAATATGATTTTATGTAAACATTTATTTTTTGTCACTAATCAGTTTGAAGCCTCAAATAGATTAGTGATAATCTACATTCGAAGCATTGTTTAGTTGACTTTTTCCTTCCATTCTATTGTTAATATTGAACCAGAACAAGAAAGTAAAAAGAGAAAACGCTAATGCACTTTTAATAAAACATTGCAAGAAGAATTCCCATTTTTGAAGAAAAAGTAACAGTGACGTAAAATGTGATACTTGTGGATCCGAATTTTTGATCGCCCACAGTGGTAAAGCGGATGTATTGAGTCACATCAAAAGTGAAAAACCCCAAAGAAGTATTAGCCCCCCGCCAGAAGCAAAAAATTGACTGAAATTTTCAAGGCAACAGCAACATCGAGCAATATTGATTTAGAGACAGCAGTTCGGGAAGGTGTTTGGGCGCATCATATGATTAAGGAAAATGAAAACTTTCGCTAAGGCGATTGCTCACTGAAAATATTTCGGAATTGCTTTGGATTGACCAAATTTCAGTCAGCTCGTACTAAATGTAAGGCAATTGTTAAAAATGTGTTTGGTCCGTACATCGAAAATCAATTTGTTGAAGCAATGAACAACGCAATATACGTCAGTATAATTACCGATGCATCTAACCATGGTTACGTAAAGATGTTCCCGGTTGTGGTGAGATATTTCTTTCCATTAGAAGGCATGAAGACGAAAATATTGAATTTTACGACTGAAGACGGGGAAACATCTGATATTATTGTGCAACTCTTGAGTAAACACTCTTGGAAAGTACAATATCTCAAGAAAGTTAGTTTCATTCTGCGGCGATAATACTAATTTTGATGGTTATAGTTTATTTTTATGAACGAGAGAGTAATTAGCATAATTTTAACTGGTATCTCCGACCACTCCATGGGCGTGCTCAAGATTAATTGAAAAATTACTTTGAATAATTGTAAAAAATAAATGAATTATTTCAGTGTTGTAAAGTGTTATGTGTATGTAAACAAAAGTGACCTCTTTTATCACACACTATATTAGAACTGACTGGCCTACATTAAAAAGGGTTTTAAAAAATTCACATTTTTTTTTAATTTTTAAAAATTACAAAAGAGAAAAAGAGTTTTTAAAACCGTCTAAGGTATGTTAAATAGATGAATAAAAATATTAATATAAAACTTACAGCTACTTGTTACAAATCCAAATCAGATTCAGAAGATGAACTTTCAGAACCAAGATTTATAATAACTGGCTCGATCATTTTATCAGTAATATTGTTCAGCTTCCACATTTTTTTCTCTTCTTTAATAGTGTGATTTACTGCCTTTTACAAGTTTTCAGGTTTTACATTATTTACGGCCTCCAAAAACAACTGTTTAACATCATGAATTTTAAAAGTGGTATTTTTTCTTGAAACTTCACTCTTCATCTGTGCCCATACCAGTTCAATCGGGTTTAATTCACAATGATATGGTGGGGATCTAAGTACTGTCATTCCACGATTTTTGGCAATTTCATCAATTTTTTATAGATCTTTTTTTTATAGATCTTTCTTATAGATCCGGGATGGTACGTAATATTTTTTGAACTCAGCCAATTCTGCAAGTCTTTTTTTAACCACTTGGTTGTGGGCAGTCCTTCTATAAGTCTGGAGTGATAACTTGCATTATCCATTACTATTACACAGTTCTTAGGAAGAAGATCTATCATTTGTTCGAACCATTCTTGAAAGACATCAGCGTTCATGTCTTCATGGTAGTCACCGGTACGAGTTGATTCAAAAGTTAATAAACCACCTTCAACAAAACCGTCTGAACTGCCAATGTGTACTATTATCAGCCTGCGTCCCTTTCCTGATGGTGGGTTTAAACCAGTAGATAAGTTATTTACAAAAGCGTGCCTTTGACTTGTAACAGTTTCATCCTGCCAAAATTTATTTGGTGTATGACCCTCGTTGATCCATGTTTCATCAAGATAAAATATTTTTCTTTTTTGGTTTCTCATTTCCTTTATGGTTTTTAGAAAATGTCTTCTCCATATGACAATATCGCTTCTTTCTAATAAAATAGACTTTCTGGGATTCTTTTTCCAGCGGAATTTAAAAGTTTCCATAACGTACTTCGACTCATTTCTGGGTAATCCTTATCATCTCGAACTGAGACAAGAACTTTATCCAATGTTGGAAATTCTTGTCTAAATTTCCGTCGAAGTCCTTCTTTAAAATGATATTCTATTTGAAATTTTGGTTTCCCTGGAGCATTACGTGGCATTTGAAAACTACCACATTTCTCTTCTTTAATAACTCTGTAAATCGTAGATTTCCCAACACCAAGTGTACTGCTAACTAACTCGACGGTCTCATCAACACTTTCACATAAACGTTTGTCTGTAAATGATTTAAAACAATTAAATATTAATGTTTTTTCATTAACTGTTAAAGGACCAATTTTTCGGCGTCTACACGGCACTTCCAAATTTTCCATAACACTAGTATACACAATAAACTGCACCTTGCAACTGAAGTACCTACTTTTAGTGAACTGTTAAGAATTTTGAATACGCCACTTGGACCTTCCTACAAAATGGAAAAACCCACTATCACATTTTCTGTGGAATAAGTTTAGAAGGTAATTATCTAGTCAATTACTGTCGTAGATTCCTGGAATTAAAGAATTAAATGTTTGATTGTTGAAACCCTTACTTCGTGGAATGCACTCATTTCAGATAAAATAAAACGTTTTATTTTATCTAAAGAATTAAACTTTATTTTGCAAATGGGTAGGTACTTATTAAACTTTTATTGGTTATATATAACCAATAAAATAAACATCTTACATTTCTTGCAAATTCATTAGTACCTGTTAACCTCCATCACTCCGACACTGGCAACCTTATTTAGGGATTAGTAACCCTCACAACTATTGTATTCTATTCTGCTCCAACCTTTATACCTGCTGGTCATACTCAATTTAAAATTGTTTTCCTATATACTTCTGTAAACTTGTTGACAAATATCTGTTTTTCATTGAGTCACCCGTATCAACAGTTTAGGGATTTGCATACATAACTTATTGTTTTATTACTCTCTCATACATAAAAATACACTATAAAACCGAGGTGGGCAAAACAATGTTTACTACAAACTAAAATCACGGGTGAATCTAAATTTTATGTGAATCGGTTGTGCGACTCACATTCACAACACTTTGCAATGTGGCTGCAATATGTTACCATTTGACGTGGAATTAATTATGGTAAAAATATATTCACATTTTTATCGTTTCACTGTTCGTGTCACACATTTGAAAGAGTTTTGTGAAACCGCAAAAAACCAGAAAATTCTTAGTTATGGGAAAACTCACTTTTGGAAAATGTTCACATGCGTGCAATCAGTGTTCGAGTTTATGATGGATTAAAGGCGTATTTTCTGGAAACTTCAAACAGCCCAAAATTACTGAAGAATATTTTCAAGGACCCATGGTCGAAAGTTTGGTTGTAGTTCATTCTTGATCATGTAAGAGCAGCTTTACATCTAGGCAATGCAAGTCCCATTATATGCAAGTGTTTATTCTAAACTATAAATTTTATTATACTGGCAATATGAATTTTGATTGCAACTTGCAGCAAAATAGTATGAAAAATTGAACACGTTTTAAGTTTACCTGTAGCACAGGAATTGCATGAAAATAGCGCATGGACATGTGCTGTTGCATAATCTGTCTTGCTTGGCTCTTGCCTAGCATGAAAATTGCATAATGTAAAACTATCTCAAGAAACGTGTTCAAAAATCACTTTTAATCACTTTATGGCTTGAATATTTGAATCTAACCTGAATTGCAATTGTTTTTTTCTATAGGCTTAGATTTTAAATCGGACAGTCTTAAAAAGATTTTCAATTGGACAGTCTTAAGAATTGAAGGTGAAGAAGTAGTTGCGATTGAAATGACACATGGCTTTGGACGATTTCCTGCAATCGTTGAAAACAAGAGTGGATTCACAGTTCCTGTCGTATTGAACTGTATTGAACGAAGTAAACAAAGCAGACGCGGACCTCGGTATTGATAAACAAACAGTGTTGCAAACAGACCTTCCATTTTATCAAACTTGCATCGATTATCTTGAGCAGTGGAAATCACAGTTTGAAGATGTACTCATATTTGGATGGGCTACACTCACTACCGAGTCGAATTGGAATGTGGAAACGCTGGGTCGAATGCTATGGGGTATACCCCAGAACAGTAACCGAGGGTTAAAAAACTGAAAATGAACTGCCTGTATACAAGCTCTATATTAAAATCTGAATTATTTTTATAAAATTGTGTGCATTTGGTAAAAATGCGTTTTTGTGCAGAACGACATACACGAATTTTCACGGATAGACATGTTTTAATAGGGCGGATACAATTTTTTGCTGAAATAGATTCACATTAACTTGCATACCAATAAAGACGACTATTTGAGAATAAGGAGGATCACTTACTAATTTTTCTGTAAGTTATTTTAAAACCATTTTATCAAACATTTGTATGCTGCCTAGTTCTAAAAATAGTGTTTTTGGAACATCGAATAATGAAAATTTTAAAATATCACTTTGTACTTCATAGTGATATATTAAAAATAAATCGGGCTACAGCAAATAAAAAGTTTTGACGAATCAGAAGATGGGATTGCTGTAAATGGCCAACTTATAAACAACATTAGATTTGCAGACAATACAGTATTGCTGGCAGATAGAGCGCAGGGGCTCCAAAGGATGATGAATAACGTTGTAGAAGCATGTACAAATGTAAGAACACCAACATAAACGCCCAAATTACAATAAGCGATACACCGTTAGAAAGAGTGGTAAAAAAATGCTATTTGGGCTGCAATATTAAGGATACTTAGTAAGCTACGAAATAAAAACTGGTATTGAAAAAGCCAGAAGCTCTTTGAACAGCCTTAGGAAGATTCTCCGCAACTTATCTTTAAGTATCAATATATGCATAAGAATTCTTGCGTCTTTATGATTTCTGCTTACGTCTGATTTCTTGAAATCCGCACCAACTACTGATCTTCGGCATTTTTTCTTTCTTATTGTATTTTATGCATATATAATTTATATATTTTGTGTATTGTATGAATTTGAAGGAAAAATAAAGACATTTATTATTATAATTATTATATTGGGAGAATTTGCTATTAAGCTTTAAAGTCATTCATGTCTAATACAAAAAGTCACAAATTTACTATAGAAAAATATCTTCAGAAGCAAAAACATTTTGTTATTTAATAAACTGACCTCAAATTATAGATTTTATCCCATATCCACTAGGTACTGCACGAATATATCAAATACATAAATTATGTATTCATATCAGCTGTTCTGTATGTACATAACAATTTCTTCGGAGAAAAAACTCTGATCATGTTGTTGTTAGACTAACTGATTAGTGGTTATTATTATACTAACCTTCTCTTTGTAATGATATAATTATCGGTGCAGAGGGGAATATTAATCGCAAAAACCATAAATTTTCCACATTACTATTACGTTTTTACAGTTTGTTTATGTATTTCCAAGGAAAATAGTTTTAAATAGGTATTACAGACTAACTACTTTAGATTGTGGTAATATTATTTACCTAGAGATATAAATAATACTATTTTTATAGCTATATAATAATTAGCGCAGATGGCGCTAATTATTTCACTCATTTTATTCATTGAGATTGTTTTGAAAAACAGAACTTTTATTCAGAGGAAAGAAAATTTGCTTATCTTAATAGATAAGGTAGATGCTATATAACGATAGCAGCAAAAATTTTCATCCCTTCTCTATTCAATAATCATCTAGTTATGTCTTTGACAAAGAGCGCGCTCCTGGTGTCTGAAAATATTCTAATTTGGTTCTATAGAGCGTTCCACGTTAAGAAAATAACATTGCGGAGATAGGGCCATGTATTTCTTTTGGACGATAGAAGCGCGGCGATGCCACGACAAACACAATCACGATTCAGGGTTGTATAATTTGTATTTTCGTTTCCACAGACATGAATTAAATTAATGTTTTGTAACGTAATTGACCAAAAGTTCCCATTCGAAACAAGAGATGAAAAGTAGGGAAAATGATTTTAATTAAGTAAATAGTATTTACAAAAGATAATTAAACAACAGTTTATTTGTTATAGAAATCAGTAGAAAATATTGCTGGCTTTAAATATTTAAAGGCAAATAAACGGACCGCTTGGAATGCATATATATAATTACTAATTGCAACTTAAAATAATACTGTGTGCGTATGTCAGCGATTTTATGTCGTTCTCTGACTACATAATGATAATAAGGCTTTGTGGTTCTTTAGTAGTTATTCTGACTTTACAGTTAAATATTAATTGAAAATGGAAATTCAAAAATTAAGCCAAGGGAATATCTTGGACATCCGTGCAAAAGATAGTGCCTGAGAGTTTTGGCAACACTGATCTCCATAAGTGTAATGTTATTTTCTTAACTTGAAACAAAGTATAGAAGTTGTAAACGTGTTAATTTCTCACACGGGAAATGCAATAAAACGCATTTTTTTAAAGGTGAAAAAAATCCAGCCACGAGTCTAGGTTCTTAGAATGGGAGCAAAGCCTCGACAAAGGGCTTCCAAGGTACAGGGTCTCCTGTACCCTCGAATATATATGGGACCGGGAACAAGACTAGCTTGTGACTTGAAAATGTCCCATATTTGTCGCATGCCCCATGTACCGAAAATTATCTAAGTATGAGTAGTAAACTCGGCGTGTAAACTAAGTTTAAAAATCACGTAGTAGAGTCCCGATTCATTCATCCATCTCTTTCCCTCCAAATACTTTCTCTTTCTCCTCTCAGCGCCGACGGGAAAAATTTTGAAAGTCATTCGTTTTCTTGACAAGTAATACTGCTAGTGGAATGAAGAAGTTTGGAACTTCTCTTAAAAATACTTTTAAAAAAGTTATATTGACTAATATTTAGTACGATCCGTGTAACTAGCGCCCTCTATGAGAATCAAATATAAAAACAAATTCATGGGATGTATCAGCTTCCAAAACATATTCGTATAAAATTTCATTACAATGTTGCCAGTAGTTTCGGCAAAATCGTAAAAAAAATTTTTTTTCAACGCCCTGTATCTTGAAAACGGATGGCGTTACAAAAATTTTTTACTAAGCAAACCACAATTATTTTTCAGTTGTTTACCTACCCTAGAGACGGGGTTACCTTTTTTTGAAACACCCTGTATAAACTTGTCTACTTTCCAAACTTCTTCATTCCACCAGCAGTATTACTTGTCAAGACAACGAATGACTTTCAAAATTTTTCCCGTCGCCGATTTTATAATACATATTATAAAATCACATACAAAGGCATATCATCATCATCATCATCTTTGGCTCGACAATCCTCTGTGGATCTTGGCCTGCTCTAAGATTCGTCGCCATTCTGTTCGGTTTTTGGCAACATGTTGCCATCTTCTGATTTTTAGTATTCGTAAGTCGGTTTCTACTCCATCTAACCACCTAATTCGCGGTCGGCCTTTGCTTCTTGTTCCTACAGGTGTTCCTGTGGTTAGCTTTTTAGCAATGGTATTTTCTGGCATTCGTATTATGTGTCCAGCCCATCTAAGTCGCTGTGTTTTAATGAACGTTATGACATCTGGCTCATCAAAGAGCTGATACAATTCAAAATTATATCTTCTAAAGGCATATAATCGTTAGAAAAAAAATATGCAATACCTAATGAATAATACAGAAAGTATTAGTGAAGCTCATCATTTAAAAAATTTTAGCCAATAAAACATCACGCTTGGTGGACATACGGAGAAATTACAAAATAGAGCATAACTGGATGCGTATGGAGGAGGCTTATGTTCAGTAGTGGAAGCGAGAAGCTGGATAATGATGATCATGATTAGTGAAACTATGCACTACAAATTGCTATGAACAAATTTAATATTACATAAAATTATTATGTAACGTGACATCAGTACTGCTTTTTAAAACCATTGTGAGATTTACTCAGTTAGTATTTAGTTGTATTATGAATCTACTTATATTTACAACGTTTTTCATGCTATTCTAACAGTCCTGTTCTTTTTAAGGCGTGGGATAAATTCCGTATCATAAATCTTTTGTGGTATTTATAATCCACTTGTCAATTTGTCAATAAGTCGTACCTCTTTTGCATATTTTAATGAAACAAAACAACTGTTTATTAAAATTAAGTCTGTTAGGTTTATAAAAATGAGATATAAAAGCCGACAAGGTATTTATTGTCCAGAAATGTGCGTTTATGAGTATTTTATGTGGAAAACACTATTTTATGGATTTCATTGTTAGGTTCTAGCGCCGGTTTCATTGTTACAATGTAGCAATGCATTTCAATTGTGTATACAAGGACCGGACTTTTGCTTTATTATTCGTTTAAAGCAAACATAATAAACCATTACAATTTATGCTTAAACAACTATACAGGGTGTTTCAAAAAGGTATGTCATTTTTTTTTTGTAGGTACATAAGACACTAACGTGAGATCATTATAAAATCCAAAAATAGAGGAACGTTCTTCGCGCGCAGAATTCGGAGCAAATTCGGCAGGAATCTCTTTTTTGTTAGCCCGTAGAGTTCCCGTAATTGTAAGTTGATATCTTAGCAATTCTTCAGTTAGGGGAATAGAGGTAAAAAAAATTGTTTGTAGTAACTCCACGCCCCGATCCAAAATAGGGTTCTAACCATATCTAAAACTACCCTAAAACCTTGATTCACTTCTCGATGTTTTTATATCATTTCAGTGTATATCTTTTCAAAATATAAGCAGTATCAGAGTCAGAATAAACCCAAATTTTTATTCCCTATCGACCATTTTTGGTCTGAATGTAGCTAACCTCTCATCGACTGTGATATTTTCACCAGGTGAATAATTATCAATGCAATTTTTTACAAACTGATTATATGTATTGCGAATTGCTTGTAGCTAATGTTTTGTTTCTATTATTCTATTTGTTCTTTTGGTGGGGTCATCAAATCTTAGTCCATTTCCATCATATTGATAGCACATTATGTATGCAAATCCCTAAACTGTTAATACGGGTGACTCAATGAAAAATAGATATTTGTCAACAAGTTTACAGAAGTATATACGAAAATCCGCAGAACAGACAACATAGATGAAAAACTTAAGTATATAAATACTATAATAAGAACTACGGGAAAGAAACACCTAACCAAATCTGCAAAGAAACATAAGGTGTGGATGACACCAGATATTCTAGAACTAATGGATGAAAGACGTAAAATGAAGAACAATGCAGAAAAATACAAAGAGGTTGATAAGAACATAAAGCAAAGAATAAGAAATGCCAAAGAATCATGGATTACAGAACAATGTGTAGAAATGGGAAACTATGAAAGAAAGTACGACACGTTCAATATACATAAAAAAGTAAGAGAAATTACAGGAACCCAAAGAAGACGTCAAATAAGTTTGCTTAAGGACAAAGATGGAAAGATCTCTTTTCTCTTCTTCTCTTAAGAAGAGAATTATTTGAGGACAACAGAAATAACATTATTCTGATATATGGCGAAACGGGACCTGAAATTCTAAAATGTGAAGTAGAAATGGCACTTAAAAATTCCAAAACTGGGAAGGCAAATGGACCGGATGAGGTTCCTACCGAATTGCTAAAGCTCTTGAATGATGAATCAATAGGTATAATATTGCACTTATTTAATACAATATACAATACTGGCATTATACCTCAAGAGTGGCTGTTGATGTCTACATTCGTTACACTGCCAAAGAAATCTAATGCTAAAGAATGTTCAGAACATCGAACAATATCTTTAATGAGCCACCTACTAAAGATATTTCTAAAAATCATCCACAACCGAGTTTATCAAAAGTTGGAGTCAGATATTAGTAATACACAGATGGGGTTCAGAAAAGGGCTTGTGCTCGAGAAGCTCTCTTCGGTTTGAATGTTCTCACACAAAGATGCCTAGACGTTAATCAGGAGGTACATACGTGTTTTATCGATTTTGAAAAAGCGTTTGACAGAGTACGCCATGATAAGCTTAGATTCTTGAAACGAAGGACATAGATAATAAAGATCTGCGAATAATTCTCAATCTATATTGGAATCAGAAAGCTAACATCAAAATAGAAACTGAAACATCACAAGCAATAGAAATACGTAGAGGAGTACGACAGGGTTGCATTTTGTCACCTCTGTTATTTAATGTATATAGTGTCAGGAAGCCCTTTTACAAGCAAACGGAGGAATCGTAATTAATGGAGAGATTGTAAATAATATTCGATACGCGGACGACACTGTACTAGTTGCAAGAACAGTAGGAGAATTACAAAGATTACTTACAGACATAAATATTGCTTGCAACAATTATGGTATAAATATCAATATTAAAAAAACCAAGTATATGGTCTTCAGTAAAAACATGACACAACCAGCGTATATTAGTATAAACGGCACTGAAGTTGAAAAAGTATCAAGTTACAAATACTTGGGAACTTTAATAAACGAAACTGGAGACCAAAACAGTGAAATAAAAAGACGTATCGAAATTGCCAGGGCCACCCTCATAAAGATGAGAAAATTCTTCTGCAACAGAAATATAAGCATCCCTCTACGATTAAGAATGCTGAGAGGCTATGTATTTAACACGCTATTATACGGTGTAGAGGCCTGGACTCTCAAACAGAACAACATGAAAAATATTGAAAGTTTCGAGATGTGGTGCTACCGTCGAATGCTGAAGATTAGTTGGGTTGAAAGAATAACAAACTGTGAAGTAATACGAAGAATAGGAAAAGACCCAGAGATTTTGTTAACGCTAAAGCGAAGAAAACTCGAATATTTTGGTCACCTGATGAGAGGACATAAATACGCATTACTTCAAAATATAATGCAGGGAAAAATAGAAGGAAAACGAAATCCAGGCCGTAGAAGAATGTCATGGTTGCGGAATTTGAGAGAGTGGTTTGGCTGCACCACTAATGAACTCTTTAGGTCAGCCGTAAACAAGGTCAGAATAGCCTTGATGATTTCCAATCTCCGATAGGAGTGGCACAAAAAGAAGAAGAAGATACGAAAACAGTTTTAAATTGGGTATGACCACCAGGTATAAAGGTTGAAGCAGAATAGAATACAATAGTTTTGAGGGTTACTAATCCTTAAATAGGGTTGCCAGTGTCGGAGTGATGGAGATTAACAGGTACTAATGAATTTGCAATAAATGTAAGATGTTTATTTTATTGGTTATATATAAAAAAATTTGTGGCCGTAACAGGGGCCGATTTGTAAAAAAATGAATATTATTTTAATCAAATTTCATTTCAGATTCACTGCTTTCTTCAGAATCTAAGGAATCTTCAACTCCAATGTTAATTATTACCGGTTCCAGCATTGCATCAGTCATATTATCCAAATTCCACATTGTATTTTCTTCCTTGTGAGCATGACTAACAGCATTTTTCCAATTTTCTGGAGTTACTTTTGATAAGGAATGTTCTAATAATTGTTGTCTTCTAGTTTAAAAGTTTGGTGTTGCGTCCGACTTCACCCTTTAATTGAGACCATATATTTTCTATCGGATTCATATCACAGTGGTATGGGGGTAAACGTAAAATAATTACATCACGGTTTAATGCCATTTCATCAATTATATATTTTTTATAAGCTGCTTTATGTTGCCTTACAATAGGTAATAATTTCTTTTTTGTCGAAGTCTTTTGTACTCAATTGTGTGTTTATCCAACCATTCGATTATCTCTCCTTTTTTCCATGCCGTTGTAGGCAATTTTTCTGCTAGTCTTGAATGGTAACTAGTATTATCCATGACTATGACAGAATTTTTTGGAATTAAATCCAACATTTGCACAAAATATTCTTCAAAAACGTCAGCAGTCATTTCCTCGTGGTAATCTTTGGTTGATTTTGAGGCAAAATTTAATAATCCACCATTGACAAAACCGTATTCGTTTCCAATATGGGTTATTATGAGTCTGCGTCCTTTTCCAACGGGAATATTGTTTATTCCAGTAGATACACCTTCGATGAATGCCTGACAGGAACTTTTCACATTTGTATCATTCCATAGATATGGTACAGTATGACCTTCATTTAGCCAAGTCTCGTCCAAATAAAAAAATGTTTTCCTTTCTTCTCGGTAATTTTTAGTAGTTCTTAGATAATCTCGTCTCCAACATACAATGTAATCTTTTTCAATTAAAACGGATTTTTTTCTATTCTTTTGCCAACGAAATCCTATCTCCCAATAGTCCCCATAATTTCTTGTTGCTTATGATTGGTAACTCTTCGTTTTCTCTAATTAATGTTTGGATTTTGTACAATGTTGGAAATTCTTTGTTAAAAAAAATGAGTGGACGCTGCGTCTTATCATGTTTTTATGTATTTCTTCCATTTCCAAGGGTTTACTCCCTCCACTCTTCTTGGGAGATGAAATAGTTCCTCCTTTTCTTTCTTTTAGGAATCTATAAATTGTTGCTTCTCCAACCCCTGTCATATTTGAACACATATTAACGATTTCATGAACATTACTTAAAGGGCGTTGATGTACAAGTGCATCGTGTACATTTAATATTATATTTTTCTCTCTTAGACTGAGGGCACCTTTAAAACTACACTTAACCGGGATAAAACCTGTTGTCGACGTCATTTTTAAATGCAAATACAAAATATCGACACCAAAAACGTAGGTAGGTAAGACATGAACAATGTACATCTACAAACTAAATGGAAAATGCAAACAATTTCTAATTTATATTATTGGCATTAGCTGTAATGTGGCATAAAAACTACTTAGTGAAGCCTTATTAGTAATTCCAGGTAATCGTTCAAAGAAGGTATTCTTTTTGTGTCAGGCGATAACTTGTATAGAAAACAAAATCACCTTTAAATTACTGTTTACATTAATTTATTTCGTGAAACATTGAATTCTCTCGTTAATCACCTGTGTATAATTAACAATAATCGTGTGGCATATATACCGACGTTTTTTACATACAAAAAAGGTATAGTGAGATTAGTGGACACTTATTTTACTGAAGATTTTTTAAAAGATAATGAATTGTTGACGACATCTTAAAATATTAATTTTTTTATTTATTTCAAAACAAGTATAGGGTTACGCCTATGATTTTTTGACCTGTTGAGGATTTGCATACATAATGTGCTATCAATATGATGGAAAAGGACTATATGTCTGTAGATCATCTTAAATCTATGTCGAGACATTACATCAGTAAAAAATTGTTAAGTCGTTGTTCCAGTGCACGCTTCAATTATTGATCTTTCTACATTCCCTGAGGGATTTAAATATTTTTGCTGTGATATAGCATTATTTTCCATATTTCAATAGATGTCTTTCAGTTCAGAATCGGTTTTGGACGTTAACGGTAATTTTTTTGTGCTCACAGACGTAACCTCAGCAATTTGTCAATAATTATCAAGTTAACGAATAGTCCTGGTATAAGGGTTTGTAACATGCTTATGTTTGTAGTTTGAATGTACTAATCAATCGCGGTATTCGCTTTGTCGATTTAAAGTGTTTTTATTGACGAGATATGGTTATTTTCAAGAAAAAAATAACAATTACCGCAAGTATCGATCATCCTTTAATATTCACCACATTGCCTTTAGATGTGCTTTAAAATTAACTCTGTATTTTATAATTTTACATAATTCGGGTAAATTACTCGTCGATTATCAAAGTCTGGGTCGTGTAAGCTGGATATAATTCGATATCCTTAACAATGAGTGTTTAAACTCACTCTCTCCAGGGAAAGAGTGAATGGAGACCAACCTTTTGGATGACGACCTAGTAACCCGCTAGCGGCGCTGAATACCAATCGATCCAGGCAGTCATGAATCGAGCCCGGCAGTAATAACACGGCGCACTCCCACACGTTGAACGCGTCGCCTCCATTCTGCCTTCCTTTCAAGGCGCTCTAATTTATTGCCTCTCGCTGCCCCCGTAGTACACGCTCAATGTTACAAATACTATTTACGCTACTATGAAATGAAAGAGACAGCGAGCGATGGCTGGTGGTGGTGCTGCTCTTACTTCGGCTCACTACAACATTAGCTCGAATTTTTTTTCAAATGAACAAGATGATTGGCGAGAGTTTGCTGAAAAGTTCCTTTTTATTTTTTTCTTGTGTATGACTGCATTTACGAGGGTAATTCAAAGCGAACTAGATAGAGTTTTGAAAAAAATTAACAATTTTTCATTTTAAACTTGGATTAGATTAGAAACAGTTAATGTTTTTGGCTAACTGTTTTTTAATCTGTGTTAATAAGTACCGTCAAAGCTTTCCATGAAAACTACAGATCTATAAGTTTGTTGTCACACTTCTACAAATTGTTAACAAGAATAATAACCAACCGCATAACACAAAAACTTGATTTATATGAACCGGTTGAACAGGCGGGATTTAGAAAAGGGTTTGGTACTAATGATCACCTAAGGCCAGTTTTCACGCTACGTCTTATTGTACGTTTTGTTGGTCATATAAAACGTACGACAAAACGAACGTTTTGTCCAGTGTATACACACTATGTGTTTCCTTCCGACAAGACGCACGTTTTGCTGTTTACACGCCACGTTTTATTGTATAGGATTTCTCCTATCCAACAAAACGTACAATAAGACGTAGCGTGAAAACGGGCCTTTACAAACCATCAGAACACTAGTAGAAAAAACCACAGAATATAATGTACCTTTACATTATGGCATTTATTGACTTTCACAAGGCTTTCGATAGTATTGAGACTTGGTCCTTTTTGTCAGCCCTGAAGGATGCTCGAATAGACTCACGGTACACTACACTCATTAAAAACATTTATGAACAGGCCACATTCCACATCAAAATCAATGAAGACGAAAAAACTGAAAAAATGCGCCTTGATAAAGGTGTTAGACTAAAGGGGATACTATTTCACCAAAGCTTTTTACCTTAGCATTGGAAAATGTATTCAAACAGCTTGACTGGGAGGAAAAAGGTCTAAACATTGATGGTGTACGTTTGAGTCATTTGAGGTTTGCGGATGACATAGTATTATTTAGTACAGATATCAAGGAACTGGAGCAAATGTTGAAGGAATTAAACCAGCAGTCAAATAAACTAGGTCTCAAAATGAACCTTCAGAAAACAAAAATAATGAGTAATTTACAAACTAATCTTGTTATTGACAACGTCAGTCTTGAAAATGTAGACCACTATATATATCTTGGACATACCATTAAAATCGGCAAAGAAAATCAAATAGCCGAAATAAAAAGACGCATACAACTGTCTTGGGGAGCTTTCGGCAAATTAAGCTTTATTTTGAAGAATAAAGATATACCAATGTGTCTAAAACGTAGAGTTTATGACAAATGTATCTTGCCTGTAACTACATATAGACTGGAGACCATGGCCTTCACAAAGAAAACCTTAGAGCAGCTCAGTACAACCCAAAGAGCAATGGAGAGGGCCATGCTAGGGATTAGTTTGAGAGACAGGATTCGAAATAACGTCATTCGTGAAAGAACAAAAATTACTGATGTCTCAGGACGTATTGCAAGGCTCAAGTGGCAATGGGTCGTACACGTTGCCCGAGATAATCCCGAAAAATGGACACAAAGATTAACAAACTGGAGACCAAGAGAGAACAGGCGAGGAGTAGGCAGACCGCAGAAGAGGTGGACAGACGATATCAAACAAGTCGCGGGCAAGCAGTGGATGAGAATTGCCAAAAGTAGAAATCGATGGAAGCAAATGGAAGAGGCCTATGTCCAGCACTGAACGAACACAGGCTGAAGAAGAAGAAGAAGAAGAAGCTTTCCATTCTATTACACAACAGCTAAATAAAGAAACTTTTTTCCTTAGTTATACTTACACTATTAATCTTATATTCAGATATATACTATAAATAATATTGTTCAAAAATTGCCGTAGAAAAATATTACAGAGCTGTTGGTGTTAAGCCAATTCTCAAAATATAATTCTCAAACTATTTTATTGTGATCTCTCAGTCTATCGTAAGTATCTCTTCCTGCTTGTTGCCTTATCTCCATATTTAAGTCTAACCTACTGTTAAAGTCTTTTACTAACCTTCAAACCCATTTTCTGTACTTAGCGCATATTAAACCATCGAGCCAGAGTTTTAACCTTGTTTAGGCTTTACGCCTCTTCAAGGAAGGGGTACTCCTTTTTTTTGCGGGGTAATGGTGGTGTGATAATCATACGATCATACAATCATACGATCCGTTGTGATGTATGGAAGCGAAACGTGGACAATAACAAAGGCAAACGAAGAGAGACTATGTATTTGGGAAAGAAAAATCCTAAGGAAGATCTTTGGTCATGTGCTGGATGAAGCATCAGGGCAATATAGGATAAGAACTAACAAAGAGCTCGAAGAACTTTACCCAGACGCCCTTTCATAAAATTAATAAAGTCCAGAAGACTCCAATGTGCAGGACACTTCCGAAGACATTCAGACGAACGAACAGTAAGACTGGTGTGAGAGGGACCCAACTGGAAGGAAACCACGCTAACGCCTTCGCCTCCGGTGGCGAGATAATATAGCAGGAGACCTAAGCACTATGGACGTGGAGAATTGGATGGAGGTTGTTCAAGACAGAAAACAGTGGAGGCATGTTGTCGAGTCGGCTAAAACCCACGAAGGGTTATAACGCCACGGAGTAAGTAAGTAAGGTGATGTGATAAAACGTGATGAATGATGTTTTCGTGGAGAAATAGTGGACTACTAAGGAGCAGGGGTTCAGAAGGTGACGTCTTTGTGTGAATGTGTTAAGAAGCGCGCAAGAAGAGTTTTTGGTAAGCTATGCCAAACATGTCGAAGAGGTTTACCAGTCATACAATAGGAATGGCTCTTATTCAGCATTTTTGGCGTGCAGTTAGCTGCGATATTTGATGGGAGTTGTTTCTAAGATTTCAAAATACTCATCCGGAAGTTCGTGCCAAGTTCATGTGCAGAAGTTTAGCTGGAGAGAACGGAACTTTTCTTAGTGGAAACCTGGTGAGTATTTGCTCTCGGCGATTGCAAGTTGTTTTTAATACTTGTTTCGCTCGATTGTTCGAGCCTGTGATAGTTCAAAGGACATAGCTTCTGCTGAGGGATAGGATTCTGTTCTTAATAGGTGTTATATTTGCCAATATGTATGTGTGCTGATCGATAGTGTCTGCTCACTCTCATGCAGGATCTGAGGATGTTTCTTTCAGTTGCCATGATGGCATTGATTTCATAGAGTTTAAGAAAGGCGTAGATGCATGCCTTGTATTCGATAATAGATCTAATGAATTTGTTTTATAGGTGTGCAATAGTGTGTTAGATGCCATCCTGCCCAATTTGTCGGATAGCACTGCCAGGAGATTAAACCTCTTTCTCACCCTGTCAAGGGTATCTTGAATGTCGGTTTTCCAGTTCAAAATCCTGGTAAAATTAACTCCCAAATAGGAAACCGAGTTTCTGAGAATAAGGTCCTCTCTTACTTTCCTAACAGAGTTATTCGGCTGTGGACGTCGCGATAATTTGGAGATTTAAATAGAATTAGTTGTGTTTTGGAGGGATTTATGGTCACTCTCCATTTATTGCACCACCTAATGACTCTGTCTAGATAATTTTGTGCTCTTTCGAATACACACAAACGTCCACGCTCTCTATGTGGTCCTGACGTGAGGAGAGCAGTGTCATCAGCGTACAGTAGAAGAGTCTCCGGTCACTATTGTAGACTGTGTATAATATTGGAACAAGAATTGAGCCCTGGGGTACTCCAGCTTGTGGAGTGAAGGGTTTGGATAGGGTGTTGCTGACTTTGATCCTGATCGTCCGATTGGAGAGATAGGAATTTATTAATTTAACGAAAGGTGTGAGCATTCCAGTAAGGTGGAGCTTCTAGAAATATGCCTATGACGTGGTCCCTTTCGTTAAGTGATTTTGAGATGAAAGTTGTTACTTCAACCAATGCATTTTGCGCGGAGTGTCCAGCCCTAAATCTTAATTGGTAATCAGGAAGCGTCCAGGAATTCTACGAGTCTGTCCTTAAGGATCCTCTCATAGACTTTACCTAGGGTGTTCAATAAAGAAATAGGTCTCTACGATTCAGGGTTGGTGAGGGTTTTCCCTGTTTTGGGAATCATGACTGTGCTGGCCTACTTCCATGGAGTTGGAAAATAGCTCAACGAAAGAGATGCATTGATTATGTTGGTAAGCAACGGGACAATATTCTCTGAAAGATTTTTAAGGCATCTCCTGTGGATGCCATCAGGGCTAGGAGATGTGTTTTTTCCAATATTACACATCTGCCTGACGGTGTCCTCAGTCACAGGAGCCATCATCGGGTGAGGATGCGGCCCCAAATGTGCCTGAGGATAGTAGAATATGTCTTCCACTCTTCGTTCGGCATCCCTTTTGGATCGTTTGCTGGCTTCGGCCTTGTCTTGTGGATTGTTAAGAATGACGTTGTTAACTTTGAGATGTAATCATGGCTGACTTTTTTGTTTCGTTAAGGACGTTAGGACTTTAAGTTGAGTCCAGAATTTAGCACCCTCTCGGTAATCAAGGTCGGCTGTGACACGCCACCACTGTAATTGTTTCAGCCTGTTCACTGCCAACCTTATAACCGCCGGGAGTATGTTATACTCAGTTTTGATGAGGGGATCTCTGCATCTTTTATACTCTAAACGAAAGATTATTTTTGAAATCGATGAAAAAAAGGGCGCCAAAGATTTTATCAGACAGACTCTTTCTTGCCGTTCACCCCAACTGGAAGGATGGATCTTTGTTCAAAAACTGTCCACTTGGAATAAACACATCTAAGTGGACAAAGTAGACAAAAAACAAACTATTCTCATCGATGTTCAGCTGTGTCAGCCTTGTTTAGCAAGATGTTTCTGAACAGGAGTTAATTAAATTAACGAGTCACTCAAATGCACTCTACAATCATATCTGTAGCTAGATTCAAGTTATCACCAGAAGTTCATTGAAAATTTCAGAAAAAATATTATTCGATAGAAAATTATTTACCGGGAAAATTTTCTTCTGGTTTTATTTAAGTTAAGTCTCATGATTTAACTGTCAAAATGTATTTTTTCTTCAAACGTCAAATAATGATGACATTACTTATCTAACTTGATCCCGTCAAAGTTTGATGTCTCCGCCGGCAGCAGTTTTTTTTCCCCATTTCTTAACGGCGCAGGGAAAAATGTCATGGCAACAATATGAAACATGTCACAAAGCAACAATACAAATGTCATTAACAACAATTAAACATTTTTATTTGTAGTAATATTAAATGTACAATTAGTTAATGAGGCATTTTCAAAATTTAAACCGTGCAAAAATGTTCCCGACTCTTGATACGCGTTGGTAATTGTTGATGATACTGATGTTCGAGAACAACTTTCAGCAATCATTCCCGATGTTGGCGAATCATGAAGGTTTAAAATTTTTTGAGCATTATCGTTCTTATTTCTTATTAAATCCTCTATATATCCTTCGGCAACCGTTCTTGATTTCCAGCCCCCAATCCGTTTAAGGCATTCTAGATTTCCGCCTCCATCAATTAAAAGTGTTGCTGAAGTTCGTCGTAAAGAGTGACCCGTGTATGCGCTTGCATCGTTTAAATTTAAATAACTAGCTACTTTTTGGGCTACTACGCTGATAGAATGTATTCCCATGACGCTTCGGTAACACTTTCCATTTTGGTACTTGATAAAAAATCGGTTTTCTGTGAAATTTTCAGGCCGCAGTGATGCATACTTTTTATACAGTTTAATGCAGTTTTGACCAATTATCGTAAAAGATCTAATTTGTCGTGTTTTACTGTCTGGGATTTTGATAATTATTACATTTTCTTTATCCTCAATGTCCACAGTCTGCATTTTTACCATTTCGTCGCATCGACAGGCGAAGGCCTTTTATCCTAAATACAACTTATCTGGCGCTTCAAACAAAAATTTATCAAACTCGTCTTTAGTGAAAACTTTAGACTTCTTTGCAGTATATCCTTCGCTTGTTTTTTTCAGAAAGGCACGTAACTTTAAAAATTTGCTTATATCTACATTTTTTCTAATAACTAACTCGGATTTTATCAGTGACCACATTATAGAAGATTTTCATTTATTTTCATTTTCCATTATATTAAAATATGCCAGTAAAACGTCTTCGGTAACTTGCCGTACTTCTCTTGTATCGCACCACTCTTGGAAGTGCTTGTACGCTAACCGATACTTTATTCCGGACTTGGAGGGCCCCAAACGTGCTACTGCATCATTAACCGCGGACTCAATTTCGTTTAGGTTTTCCATTTTCGTACTAAATTTGCGCTTGCTGTTGCAACAACAATAAGCTGTCTTTAATAATTGCAAACAACTGTCAAATTACTGTAACAAGGGAGACGCAAATCCCACCGACCACTTTATTATTTTAATTTCTAACATCTAGACGACTTTGATAGTTGTCACAGTTAATTTGGAGTAAAAATAGCGTATGAAAATTGCTAAGTTTGAAGAAAAAATAGTATACTTTATTCGGCAAAGAAGCGACTTTTCTTGACTTGCCCTCATTACGCGCCTCACTTCGTTCGGCGCGTAATATCGGGCGCGTCAAGAAAAGTCATGCTTCTCCGCCTCATAAAGTAATATACTATTGTAAAAATTGTTAGGCAACAAACTTTCATACCACCTTTTTTTTAGACATATTTGGTAAATTTTCTTTACTTATATGCAAAAATTCTCCTCTTATTTTTATTCAGACCATACTTAGTTTTGATTACTTATATAAGCAAAAATATAGCAAATATAGCAAAAATAAGAATAGCAAAAAATGAATGGCTTAAGCAACAATGTATCGATCTAGAACATTTACAAAGACAACACGACGACCGTAATTTACATAAAAAGCTTAAGGAGACTGCTGGAATATACAGAAAACGAAGACCAACTACCATAGTTAATCAGGATAACCAGATAGTGCTGGGTGAAAAGGAGAAAATTGATATATGGGAAAATTATATCCAGGAGCTCTTCCATGACGAAAGACCCATGAGTGAAGTTTATACAGACGACCAGCTGACTGGCCCTTCAATCACCAAAGAGGAGATAGAAAAAGCAATATTTAATTCAAAAAACAATAAGGCACCTGGACCAGATGAGATCCCGTCAGAAATACTCAAATTACTAGATGAAAGGGGAATTTCAGCACTACACAAAATATTTAATTTAATTTATGAAACTGGCTGCTATCCTCAACAGTGGTTACGCTCTACCTTTATTCCCCTGCCCAAGAAAGTCAATGCAAAAAGATGTGAGGATCACAGACTCATTAGCCTGATGAGTCACACTTTAAAGATATTCTTAAAAATACTACATCAAAGATTATACGAAAAATGTGAATGGGACATCAGTGATTCCCAGTTCGGGTTTAGGCAAGGTTTAGGAACACGAGAAGCAATAGTAGCAACACAGGTACTGGTCCAAAATTGTTACGATCAGAGGAAGGATGTGTTCCTATGCTTTTTAGATTACAAAAAAGCGTTTGATCGTGTCCAACACCACAAGTTAATGCAGATTCTCAAGAAAGTTGATATAGACCAAAAAGACATAAGATGCATTGAAAACTTGTACTGGCATCAAACGGCACAGCTAAAAATAGACAATTCTATATCTAAGCCCATACATATAAGAAGAGGCGTTCGACAGGGATGTGTGCTTTCCCCTCTTTTATTTAACATTTATTCAGAAGCCATATTTCAAGAGTCTTTGGAGGATGCAGAGATGGGAATCAAGGTGAATGGAGTATTGATCAACAACATACGATATGCTGATGATGGTGTCTTAATTTGTGACAACATAGTCGATCTTCAACAACTTGTCACTATAATCGGAGAATACAGTGAGCGAATGGGACTAGAGATTAATACCAAAAAGACCAAATTCATGATCATCTCCAGAAACTTGGATGCATTTGAAAACTCCACCATAACACTGAATAGTAAATCCATAGAAAGAGTGAGTAAATTTAAATACCTGGGATCGTGGCTTTTTGAAGACTGGGCATCGGACAGGGAAGTAAAATGTCGCATTGAGCAAGCTCGACAAGCTTTCATAAAATTCAAGAAGGTAATGACTTGTTCTGAGTTCGATCTTCACCTGAGACTAAGGTTTACTAAGTGCTACGTATGGTCAGTGCTGCTATATGGCGTAGAGGGCTGGACACTCAAAACGAGGGATATAAACAGATTGGAAGCTTTCGAAATGTGGCTTTATCGCCGTATCCTAAAAATACCATGGACAGCGAAAATCACAAATATAGATGTCCAAAAAGAATAAACCAAGAACGCCAACTTTTCGAAACCATCAAGAAAAGGAAAACGGCGTATCTAGGTCACATCATGCGGAATGAAAAATACCAGTTCCTCCAACTTATAATCGAGGGTAAAATTGAAGGCAAGAGAGGAATGGGACGCAAGAAAATGTCCTGGCTCCGAAACATAAGGCAATGGACAGGGATTAACGACATACAATCTCTGATACATATTGCAAGAAATAGAGAGTTAATGGAAAATGTGATCGCTAACATCCATTAGTGGATTTGCATCTGAAGAAGAAGAAGAAGATTACTTATATGCACAATTTGTATTTTTGTACGAAACTAGTTTAAAATGTTTACACAGCATTAATGAAGAATTGCGGAATGCAGAAATCATATTTTTTGTATAATTAAACAAATATTACCGGTATCTAATTTGTTAACCAAATTTAAAAAACATTTTAAATGTAATCACGTAAGCCGATATAAATATCTCTAATAAATTCATAAAAACTATACCAGGTTTTGGATTTTCCAAGAACACTCATCAAATTATACAATAAAATCTCTTTTTTATCAGTGAAAGAGTAGTCGTAGATGTCTTAACATGTTCCGTTTGTTGCAGATAAACATTTGTAGTGCCGGTCTGTGCCCATGATTTCTGCAGGCGTGGAGGGAAGACTGCCTTATATGACTTATCCAGAGCCTTGGAGAGGTCCCCCGAAACAACCGTCGGAGTTGTTTCTTCGGCCTGCTCCGAAGCCCTTGCCTCCAACAACAAGGTAAGCCGCAAATCTGACTAGTATTAAAAGTTTGAATCGTCTCTGGATAAACGTAAGCTTAGATATCTATGCTTAAAAAATATACATTCTGTATGTTGATGATATGAGTTAATTTCCCGTTCCTACGATAGCTCCAATTAATTTCTGATCTTTCTTTTGTTAGTCTTTATGCATGCTTAGCCCTTTTCCTTGTAACATTACCTTTTTTTGTCATCTTCTGGACCATCCAAGTCTTATTTTACTAGTTTTTTTTGTGGTTGGATCGTTTTTTTTTTCATTTATATCTACTATACACAAAAAAGGCAGAAGAATATACGCAAAAGTAATTAAAAACAGAATAGAAAGCGAATATAAAGACATAGAGGCTGAGGAACAGGCAGGATTTAGGACAGGTAGATCTACTGTTGACCATTTGTTTTGCATTACACAGATTATTAAAAAGAAAATAGCCGTTAATCAAGAAGTACATTTATTGTATGTAGATCTACGAAAGGCTTATAGTTCCGTTAAATTGTATTTTTGCTAGGAAAGTTTTGGGGTAGTTCTGATTTTTTCATTCCATATGTTTTTGGGGTGCTTAATCCGAATCTGGGGTTTGCGGACAAAATTTTGTGACGCAATATTAAAAAAAAAACAGAATAAACCGTTTTTTTTTATTTTTTCGGGTTTTTTGCTTAAAACTCGAAAACTATCAACTTTTGGTAAATGGTCTGTTTACAGAAATTAAAGTACTTAAAATTTTCTACAAATACCAGTATTTAGTTTTTTTTTTTCAGACAAATCGTTCGGTTTCTAGTGCGAGTTGAAAATTGTAAATTTTTAGCAGTTTATGCAAAACCCACTTTTTACACTTCAATATTTAATTTTTATAAATGCTGCCATTTGATAAATGGGTTTTCCGCACAAGTAATTAAAAAGAAAAAAGGCAAAAATTATGCAAATTCAGTAGGTAGGTAAAACTCGTAACAAAATAAAACTTAAAATCTCGTTACTTATGATCATATATTATTATGATTATAAATTATAATATGCAAAGTTTATATGAGCCGTTGTCTTTTGGAAGGCCCTGGCTGAGGTTCTTCGATAACGATGAGTCCTGGTTCTGGTTGTTCTGGAAAATAAAAGTTTAAAGTTAAGTCATTTATCAAGAAGAGATGAAGATTGCAAAATAGATTGTGAGATTAAACATACCTTCCGCATCGTACTGAGGTTCTTTGATGGCATCGGGTCCTGGCTCAGGGTCTGATTGCTCCATCGTCAGCGTCGGGAGTCGTTCTCCTGGAAAATAAAAAAAAGAGACACATATCATATATCAAGGAGAGATGAATGACTACAAAATAACTTGTCAGATCCAACATACCTCTATATCTTTCCTCAGTTTCTTCTACGTCTATGTCAGAGCTGTCTTCTGGGGGCTCAACATTGTTACACAGTCCTTCGCATGATGCACATATTGGGGAACCATGGAGTCCCGCCTTCCTGCATCCACAATTGCGTTGACAGCCCTTTTCACATTTGCATGAAATGTACCGTAGTAATGAGTTTGGTGCAGGGTCCAAAGTAGTTGGTACTGGCACAAGACCACTACTAGTTTTTTGCCATCTCCATTCACTTGGGTCTTTTTGTTGCTCGTTAGGTGTGGCTTGACCGAATAACCACTGCTGCACCTGATAGTAAACTCTCAGTAAATGTTCTCGTGCAGCAGATTCAGTTGGGGGCAATGAGGAAATGTTGGTCTTATTTTTGAATGATGAAGATACGTATTGTTTATATCTTAAATCGTTTAGTTTAGCAATTGCAAATCTTTCTTCTGCTGCAGGACTTTAAGAAATTTCAGTTTCCCTTGATTAAACTGTATTTCCCAATGCAGAAGTAGTACCACAACCGCTCATCGCATTCAGGAATAAAATATGATCCAATAGGATTTTCTCAGCAGTCAGATAAGGGTTGTAGAGCCTTTGCGAAACCTTTCCTATTCCTGGCTTAAAAAAAATACATTTTTTATATCAGGGTACAAAGGCCAATCAAAATGACCAGTAGGTCGATATCTTCCCCCACCACTGTCACATGTTCATTTGACGGGGCCATCTCAAGAGCTGTTGTGATAATTAGGATATCAGCATCTTCCATAGCTTGCTTTGAATGAATTTTTACATCATGAAGTTTCTCCATTAACATAGATATAAACCGGCTCTTGTTTTTTGGGATTGCAAGAAAACTATTCTGCGACACAGTGGGCACCATCATTTCTGTAAATGATATTGCAGCAGATTGTTTTCTTTGTGCTTTTTTCAATTGTTCTAAACGCTTGGTGCTACCACAAGCCTCGTCAGGGTAGCCATTAAAAACGACAATAGTACTTGATTTGTAGTTTGATTTGACATATGATACATAACTGCTGCATATGTCTGACCTTGGCGCCATTTTACCCGGTGTAACAAACAATCCCCGTCGATGACATATTTTGTATCGTTAATACAAATCTAAAAAGTGGGTTTTGCAGTCACACCGGTACCAATTGCCAATTTTCAACTTGCACTTGAGACCGAACGGTTCGTCTGTACAATAACCAAAATAGTGACATTTGTACAGAACTTTAAGTACTTTAATTTCTGTAAACAGAACATTTACTAAAAGTTAACAGTTTTCGAGTTTTAAGGAAAAAACCAAAAAAAAGCAAAGAAAAACAACCGATTTCTTCTGGTTTTTTAAATGTTGCGTCACGAAATTTTGTCCGCAAACCTCAGATTCAGATTTAGCACCCCAAAACACATATGTAATGAAAAAATCAGAACTTCCCCAAAACTTTCCTACTAGTATCACTTTAAAGTACAAATTTACTGAATCATTATGATAGCGTACCACATTATAAATTGTGGGAAACGTTAGAGAAAACAAACATAAGCATGAATTTAATAAATGCGACGAAGGAACTGTACGCTAATGCTAACTCAAAGATAAAGGTTGGAAATTATGTGTCAAGTGGATTCCAAATAAATAAAGGCCTTAAGCAGGGATGCTGTCTCTCCCCGACATTATTTAAAATTTATCTAGAACAGGCTCTAAAATTGTGGAAGTGCAAATGTAGAAATATGGGAATGCCGATTAACAACAATAGCATATAGACTTTGTCATTTGCAGATGATCAACTAGTGATAGCACAAGATTATGAAGATATTGACTATATGTCTCTGAAAATAATCAAGGAGTATAAAAAATGGGGACTTGAAATCAATATTCGAGGATTGATTTTTGAGGATTTTGTAGGTGGTGTTTAGAAGTGTTATTCCCCTGTAGTTAATACATTGCTTTTTGTTTCCTTTTTTGTGTATTGGTTCAATAACCCCTTCTTTCCATTCATCTGGCATTGTTTCTTCACGTCAAGTGTCTTGAATTAGCTTGTGTATAGAACTGTACAACGCTTCTCCTCCATGTTTTAAGCACTCTGCTGGTATACCATCGCTACCTGGTGTCTTATTATTTTTAATTTTTTTAATTGCCTGTATTACTTCTTCGTATGTCTGGTATTGGTCTTTTATTTCAGCTGTATGTATCTCTATGTTTATGTATTTCTGCTAGATTGGTCGTTCAATAGTTGATAGAAGTATTCCTTCCAGGTTTTTAGGATTTCCTTGTCATCCGTGATAAGCTGCCCGCTGTCATTTTGAAGGAAGTTTCCTGTTCTTCTTCTTCTTCTATTTTTTTTGAACCTATTCTCTATCCTTCCATTGTTGGATATAGGTCTCCCCCAGTTCTCTCCAGCTTTCCCTATCTTGAGCTGTTCTCTGCCATGTGGGACCTCCTTGTTTCCTGATGTCATCTTTCCACCTAATCTGTGGTCTGCCTCTTGATCTCTTTGCATTTTATGGACGCCACTTTCCGATGGCATTGTTCCATCGTCCGTCTTGGAGACGTTCATTGTGTCCAGCCCATTTCCATTTCAGTTTTGCTGCTTGTTCTATCGCGTCTACTGTCTTTGTTCTGGTTCTGATCCACTGGTTACGTTTTCTATATTTAAGTGATATACCCAACATTTGTCCCTCCATCGCTCTTTGTGCTTTCCTTATCCTTTCCAAATTGGCCTGTGTAAATGTCCATGTCTGTGCTCCGTAGGTGAGCACCGGTATTATACAAGAGTTATATACCTTGCTTCGTAAGTATAGAGGGATTGTTTGATTTTTTAGAACGTAAGAAAGTTTGCCGAATGCTGCCCATCCCAGTCTTATTCGTCTCGATATTTCGGCTGTTTGATTTTCTCTGTTAGCTCTGATTGCTTGTCCTAAACAGATTTACCTGTTCTATTTTTTTCTGTTTGTATTTTTATTGCCTCTTGGTCTTCCGTGTTTGTCAGTACTTTTGTTTTGTTGAAGTTAATTTTTAGATCATTTTTAGAACTGTATAGGTCTGTGTAATATCTTTCTGTGATTTTTACTATTTCTCCTAGATCTCTTTCTTCATTGTTCTCAGCTGATTAGTTTTGTTTTTCCTATATTTGTCTTCATTGTTTTTAAACTTTTGTTCTTCTCTATGACTTTCTTAATGCGATCTTCTTGGTATTTCTTTAAATCTTCCTTTATCTGTTTTCTTATGGTTTTGTTCAGTTCGGTAAACTCCACTGTATTTCTTTTGTTATCATTCAGGAGTTGTCGTTTTTTTAGCATATCTTGTGATTTAGCGCAAATTTTTTGTTGTTTTCGTTTTTGTTTATTAGCAATCTTCAGGCCTGCTTCTAGTAGTTCTGTTGTCATTTTATCGTTTAATTCGTCTAGTTGCAAACCCTTTAGCTGTGATATATCACTTCTTTTTAGCTGGTTTATGTATTGTTCTTTGCGTTCTTTAAGAAGTTCTGTATATGTCTCTTTTTTAGATGGCTTAAATTTTTGTCTGTCTGTTGTGGCGTTAATTTTGATTTCGGCTCTAACAATTCTGTGATGACTTCCTACGGAAATCATGTTTATGACCGTAACGTCTTGTACTATGTTCTTTTCTTTGGATAGGATGTAATCAATCTCATTTTTTGTTAGACCATTGGGCGCGACCCACGTTCATTTTCTACGTGGTTTTTTATTGAAAAAGGTATTCATCGCATATAGACCGTTCGTTTCCATATAATTTGTATGATCTCTAAACTTATATTTTTATTTATGTCCATTATTAAAGCCGCGATCCTTTCTGAAATTCTTCTTCTATATCTCTGATTATTTGTTCCTGATACTCCCGTTTCTTCCTTTTCATTAGTTATCTCGTCTCTGTTCTTCTTTGTACTTGTATTTGAAAAATACGAGAAAAAACTTGAGGCAACGGAAATGGATTTCTGGAGACGTTCAACTGGAAAATCTAGACTAGAAAGAGGAACAAACAGCAGAATAAGATAAATTATGAAAGTAAAATATACAATAAATAAAAGAAAGAGACATATGGATGAATAGAGAGGAGTGGGAACTGGCTATCGGAAGACGTTGAACGTTTTAAACCAATCTAGATATATCTTATTATTTTTGACTGTTTTGCTCTTCTAATGCCCAATAGGAAATTTGATATCTAGTGTCCTTTTCCTTTCTTTTCTGCTCTCTTATTGGATACGGTTGTATTAGTTTAGGTTAAAAGGCTCTAGTCGATTTGTTTGCCTTCTATTACTTTATTGTGTACTAAGTGTAAGTTTTTCTGTGGCTTTTCCTCTTGTTATCTTTAAATATTGCTTAGTGTTTAGTGCTTCTAACTTTTATTTCCCATTTTTTTCTTTAATAGTATTTAACTTTATTTCTGGCTGTTTCTCGTTCTTTTTTTCAGACACTCCCTTTACTACTACATGGCTTCTTCTTACTTCCATCTTTGGGGATTGTATTTTTTACGAAAGAAAGTTGTTTGATGCCTTTCGCTTGTGTGACCCATTGTTGTTCTAATTTTTGCTTTAGTCTGGACCAATAAAATGTCTTTAAGTCATTTTATAATTGTCATATGTTAATTTTTTTCGTAGATGTGTGATTTGTTTGGATATTCCCTGTATATTGTTGCAGTAGTAGATTAAAACAAAAAAAATCATAAATATTTACTTTTCGACATGCTAATAATGCCCGTTTTTTTTTTATTTCAGTAGATATAATGGTGTTACCACCACGTATCCCAACGGCACCCGACTAGCTCCACCGCCTCGACCAGTCAGCAAGTATCCCTCACCACCAGCAACGATCACTGCTCCCGTAAATCTAGTTCAATCCAAAGAGGAAATCACAGAAGATATGTCACCGTACACCACTTACAGGATGTTTCCCCCAACTCCCCAGTACACACACTTCCCCTATCCCACCTTGTGCCAACCCCCCTACTTGCAGATGAGGACTAGTTTCGCCACAACACCCTTATCTCCTTTAGAAACATATTCTCCAACCACGCCGACGGTGACGGCCTCGTTTCTTACGCCACCAAATTCGTACAGTCCTCCGACTAGTATAAAACCCGTTAGTACTAGTTTGAGGCCAACGACTCCTTCTGGATTGAAACCAGCGACTATTGTGAGGGATGCGAGGGAGAAGAAGACTCCTCCTTTACAGACGCAAGTCATCAACGCTCAGAACCTCAATTCGCAAAATTCATCGTTTAAGGTTAGTATATGAATGTAATCAATCATGGAAGGGAAACACTGTAAAGTTAGAAAAGATCAGAAGTTTATTTTGTCTTCTTTTTTGATATACTTTTAAAAAACTATTATTATAAAAGTTCCAAAATAAATAGTTTATTTCGAATTTGTAAATAGCAGGTGGCTGGTGAAGCTGGCTTATAGTTCAGGCAGTTGATTTACGTCAAGTATTCCTTATGTTATAAAAGCATAACAATTATTTAATTCAAAAATATATGAAATTGATAACCGAGTAAATGCAAGAATACCCGGAGAAACAAATAGGAGCACACCAAGCAGGATTGAGGAACAATCAACAACAATCAATGTGAACATATTACAAGTATATGCACCTACACAAGACTATGAACAAGCAGAAATTGAAAAATTCTATCATGATTTAGAAAAAGTATTAGCACCTACAAAGAAACACGATCTCAATATTATCATGGGAGATTTTAATGCAAAGATTGGTGAAGGTGAACAGGAAGATATCATAGGAAAATATGGTCTGGGGAATACGAAATGAAAAAGAAGATATGTTGGTATCTTTTTGTGTAGAAAAGCAATTAGTAATAACAAACACAATTTTCAAACTTCCAAAACGTCGTCTTTACACCTGGAAATCACCAGCAGATACACCTGAACGAGTTGTTCGTAACCAAATAGACTTCATATGTATAAATAAGAGATACAAAAATTCAGTATTAGCAGTAAAAACATATCCAGGCGCAGATGTACCAACAGATCACAATATTTTACTAGGAAAAATAAGACTGAGATTAAAAAGAGTTGCAAGGACGAATAAGTAAACAGTTACTATTGATAGAGAAAAGATGCTAAATGATACTGTAAAACAAGAAATAACTAGCATATTAGAACAAAAAATGAAGTTAACATCAGGCAAAGAGGAAAGTACTGAGGAAAACTGGACGAGAATTAAAGACATCTTAAAGACTGTTCAAGAAACAAAATTGAGTGCGCTAAAAGCAAGAAAAAAACAAGGGTGGATGACAGAATTAATACTGAGACTTATGGATCAAAGAAGAGAAGTCAGAAATAAAGATAAAAACGAATACAAGAGGATCCACGCAATAATCAGGCAGAAGATAAGACACACGAAAACACAATTTCATAGTAAAGAATGTAATGAAATTGAACAATATGAAAAGAAACACGATACATTTCATCTGCACAAGAAATTAAAAGAGGTCGCTGAAAACAAACGGAAACAAGTATCCCAAAGTTTAGAAGACAGAAACGGACACAGAATATTAGACATCAATAAGCAGTTAAAAGAATGGGAAAACTATATTTCTGAATTACTTGAAGATGAGAGAGTAGAACACGATACACCGATTGCTATATCAGGTCCATCTATAACAGAAAGTGAGGTTACGCGTTCAATACAAACAGCAAAAAATGGAAAAGCACTTGCCCCCGATGAAGTCAGTGCTGAAATACTAAAGTTCTTGGGAGAAAATGGAATTAAAGCTCTGTGTAATCTCTTTAACAGAATTTATGACACTGGGATATTAAAAACTGATTGGTTAAAGTCGACATTTGTCACAATACCTAAGAAACATCGTCCAAAGACATGCGGTGATTATCAAATAATAAGTCTGATGAGTCACGTTTTGAAGATCTTCCTGCGAGTAATACACAGCAGAATTTACACGCTGTTAGGACAGGACAGAAGTAGCAATACTAATTTTGGGTTTAGGAGTGGCGTGGGTACAAGAGAAGCTTTGTTTAGTATACAGGTGCTAGTACAGAGATGCAGAGATATAAAACAAAAAGTGTACATTTGTGCAATTGATTTTGAAAAGGCTTTTGACAAAGTCCGACATAACAAAATGCTAGAAATATTGGAAACGAATAATTACAAATTTATACTGGCATCAAGTGACAAGAATAAAGGTTGAACAAGAACTGTCAGATGAAATAAATATAAAAAGAGGAGTTAGACAAAGCTGTATATTTTCGCCTTTACTTTTTAACTTATATTCGGAGGAAATATTTAAGGAAGCCTTAATGGAGACAACCGAAGGTATTATTGTGAATGGAGTAACCGTCAACAATATTAGATATGCCGACGATACCTTAGTGCTTGCTAATTGCAGAGAAGACCTTCAAAATCTAATGAACAAAATAAAACAGACTTGTGATCAGTATGGATTAAAACTCAACGTTAAGAAAACTAAATATATGATAGTTAGCAAACAAAATTATATACAGGACTCTAACTGAGGCTATTTTTAAACGCTTGACAGCCTTTGAGATGTGGGTATACAGACGACTACTGAAAATAAGTTGGGTCGACAGAGTTAGAAATGAGGAGGTTATTAGTCGGCTGAACCAATCAACACAACTGGTCAATATAATAAAGAAACGCAAGCTGGAATACTTCGGTCACATTATGAGACACCCTGAAAAATATGATCTTTTACATCTGATCATTCAGGGAAAGATCCAAGTTAATCGTGGTCCTGGTAGAAGAAGAACATTATGGCTGAAAAATCTAAGGCAATGGTATGGAAAATCAACTACATCGTTGTTTAGAGTTGCTGTCAATAAAGTCACGATAGCGAATATGGTAGCCAACATGATATCCAACGATCGATAACGGTCATGGAACTAGAAGAAGAAGAAGCAGGATTTAGGAGTGAGAGTTAAGCTCTTAGTAAGAGTAAAACCATGCTGTTGCAATTTTGTAACTTTTTAAACACAAACATAAATCCAACTTACTCAAATGAGAAATGGCTTCATTAGTAGCCAACAAGAAATCTTCGTGATTGCCTTCGTAATCCCTAAGTTGGTACACCTCCAATAAATTTTATATCTTTTGTCTTATAACACCACAGCCACACAGAAAATGATAGTTTACCGCACTTGGTTAGGAATTCTGCACATTTGCCATAGTTTGTGCAAACTCTGTTGAGACATGTCCATGTATTTCTTAACAGTTTAGAGCCAGGAGATTTTTGTGTTTTTTATCGTATATTTTGAATTTGTGGACATGATTTTTTTGACCATTCCCTCTCCTAAGAAGTGACAACATCAAACTTTGTTTAGACAGTTTTTTGACCATTACTAGGGTGATTGACTGGACTTCAGTATTTGCCCCTGAAAGGTTACAAAGGTCTTCTTAGATCGGCAGTTGATAGTTGTTAGTAATTTTTTTATAATTCCTCATAAGAGCATATTTTCTTCGAAGATCTGGTGGAGGGCTGTAGCTGAGAAGAAACAGCTATTAAAAGGGGGTAGACCTAATAGTGCATGTAATAATTCGCATGAATTATCACAGGCACAGATTCAGTTGTACTTTCAATTTTGTTGGTGTGAACATAGAAATGGTATATTCAGCTGCCTAAAAGACAAGATAATTGCAGATACTTGTAGGTTTTGGCTGAAAGCCGCTACGTAGTGCCTAAAAAACAAGTCAAGTGCAGATATTTGTAGATTTTGGCTAAAGATCGCTACGTACTGCTACATATCGTGGAGTAAATTGTTTCGGATTCCAATTTTAGTAGAAAGTTCTGTTAGATGTTCTTTGAATATCAATTTCTTATCTAGTATGACACTTAGATACTTCGGAAATCTGTTTTAGTGTTGGATGGATATTATTCAGTCATCTGTCTATCCAAATGTCTTAGATTGCGTGTTTGACATATCTATAATGTACAGGCTAAATCAAATCAGTGCCAAGACATGGCCAGAGGGGAGTCCATTACTTATTTTTTTAATTTCATCAATATAGCTTTACAATCCTATGCAGATCTTCAAAAATAGTACTCATCGTCTCTATCCATTACCTTCTCACGTTTCTCATATCTTCTTCGATGTTATCAATGAATCTTTTTCTGGAACTTCCTCTTCTTCTCTGCGCCCAATAGGTCATCAAGGAATGTGTTTCTTACTGGATAATTTTGTTACATCCGCATTACATGTCCTATCCACTGCAAGGTTATATTGTACTTTGTTTGATGATACTTGGAATATTCTGTACAGTTGTATCGTCTTCACCATACACTACCTTCATTCAGCGTTTCGCAAATTCTTCTCACTACCTTCATCTTAAAATATCCTAAACTGTTTTAACTGCATTTTGAGACTCCAGGTCTCTGAACGGAATGTTAGAACTGGCTGCATTATTTTTTTTTTAATAAAAATAACGACAGAAGCAACAGAAAACGAAATCATTTCGCTCTTTAGTGGAAAGTAGAACCTTTCTTCCTCGTAAGAATAAGAAAAATTTGGATTGAAAATAATAAAAGTCTAAAATTACTAAAAGAAACCAAAAATATGGAGTTTTAGCAATACTTTTCGAATGCATTTAGTAGTATAAAGTAGAAGATTGGAAAATTAGACAAAAATTTAAGACGGTAGAAAGAATTAAAGATGTGCTTCGAAATGCAATAAGTTTATTCTTTTCGACTAGAAATATAATTTGTAGTTTCATAATTTTTGTTCTTAAGTTCTCGACCTCCAAAGCCTGTTGAGCTAACTAAATAACTAACTGTATGTTACAGGTGCCTTCAGGTAAGGAAGGTTCGTTGAAGCACAGAATTTTGATCCGACCTGACGAAATTAGTCCGAGGGGCGCTCCCTTAGATCTCCAAAAACCCACAGAGGGAAGAAAGCGGCTCCTGGCGACGGCCAATACGACTGCAACCATGTCGCCGCCAAGGTCACCTAGAAAACCCTTAAACAATAATACCATAACCGGGAGTTTTGCCAAAGGATCTTTAATTCAACTGCACAGCGGCGAGATGAGGAGGATAGAAGATTTGCGAACTGAAGATTTCATCTTGTCAGCTGCCAAAAGTGCCGAGGTTAAGTTAGCGGAGAGTACGGTTGTTAAGATCGAGGATAACCAGCAGCTGGGCAACACCACGATTACGCTTACCTACAATAACAGGCGAGATCAGGTAGGTCTCATTATAATATTTTTTAAATATGCACTAATTTCGAATAACACTTTGTCCAAAGGGTCTAAAAATAGTAGTAGAGTTAAAATAATGAGAGTCCTATCTCATCTTTGTACGCACAGGTGACGATCTGTGCACGTGTAACTCTAAGCACTTTAATAATTTAGAATAGAAAAAAGTTTCTTATTAATTATTCATATTTGCGAAGATCTAACAACAGCCGAACATTTTAAACACCTGAGTGATGATGCTGTCGGCAAATTAACCTACCTCTTTAACATTATATATGAACATGGCACTCTACCGCATGACTGGCTAACATCCACATATGTAGCTCTTCCTAAAAAACAAAAAGCAAGGAAATGTGAAGACCTTCGAACATTCACAATAAGTGTGAAGAATACCTGAGTCGTTCTCAATATGGTTTTAGGAAAGGTACAGGCACCAGAGAAGCAATAATGGGATTGACACTAATTGCAGAGAGGTATCTCGAGGTTCAAAAACACCTTTATGTGTGCTTTGTCGATTATAGAAAGGCCTTCGACCGCATTAGACACGAAAAATTGATTAAGGTGCTAAAAGAAGTAGGGCTGGACGAACACGACATAGCTATAATAAGCAATACATACTGGAACCACACAGGATGTGTTCGAACAGACAACGAAAATACCAATTATGTAAACATAGAACAAGGAGTGCGTCAAGGGTGCATTATGTCCCCTCCTCTATTTAATGTCTATGCCGAAAATATCATCAGAGCTTCTCTTGAAGATCGCCCTGAAGGTGCCAGAGTCAATGGAATCATCATTAACAATGTAAGATATGCTGATGACACCGTAGTGTTAGCAGAAACAGAAGACCAACTAAAAATATTGATGAACATACTATCAGAAGAAAGTCACAGACTAGGTTTGGATATTAATCTTTAAAAAACCAAAATCATGGTATTCCACAAGAACCCCCATGAACAAATTACACCCAACATACAAATCAATGGTATTACCCTTCAGAGCTCCCAAAGCTTCATATACCTGAGCAGAGAGCTAAACAGTCAGCTAGACCACTCAAAAGAAATTAGAAGACGTATTGAAATAGCAAGATCTGGCTTCATGAACATGCGTAAAATGCTCTGTAACCCCAAGCTATCAATCACAATAAGGTTAAGAACACTAAAGTGTTATGTGTGGTCTCTACTACTATATGGCTGTGAGACCTGGACATTAAAACAGTATGACATCAACAAACTGAATTCATTCGAAATGTGGATGTACCGCCGAATGCTAAGAATAAGCTGGACCAGCAAAACTACAAATGAAGAGGTACTGGAAATAATGAACACACGACCTCATCTGGTTAATACAATCAAAATTAGAAAGACGTAATATCTAGGACACATAATGCGCCATAAGGAATTTGAGCAGCTCCAGGTAATATTAGAAGGCAAAATCGAGGGTAAAAGGGGTATAGGAAGAAAGAAGAAATCCTGGCTCCAAAACAACAGAGATTGAACTCACACAACAGGAAATGACTTAATCCATCAAGCCCAGAACAGAGAGAAATTTGCCATATTGATCGCCAACCTCAATAGAGAAGGCACTTAGGAGGAGGAGGATTGATATTGGTGTTTATTAAGAAAATTAAGTTGTTTTGTGAGCTTGTATGCCATCTTTATATTAGTAACAGAAAAGAATCTTTTATCTTGCCAAACAGCCGTGTCATCTTTATTAAATATGAGAAATATAATGTAAAACGACGGATTTGTGTAAATATGGTTGACAAATTTAAGTATTACATCTCTCCTATTGCTTCATTCTTCCCACGGAAGTCAAATGCTCTTTGATCATCTTTCTACATTAGCTATAAAGTTATTTTTAACCATAATAAATAACATAAAAATGCATATGCAGGATTATTTACCGCTACCTACATAGTAAATGCCAACAACCACATATCTGACGATAGTTTGCAGATATTTTGCGATTTTATGAAACATAAACAAAGTTTATTATAATTTTTATTACTGTTGAACTATTAAAATAAATATTAGTTTTATTTGGAAAAACCACTGTATAGACAGTGATTTTTTTTATCCAGGACTTTGTTATCGAACGTAGAGTGAATTGAAAGTCACTTTCTAGCAGTGAGGTCACGTCTTTATTTTCTTGAACAATTAAAGCAGAATATATTACATCTAGTGAGATTTTGAACATCTTTTGTACTATACCAAGAACGGATGGTAAAAAAAGAAAAATCAAAGAAGCGGCTCTAATTATGCTAAATGAGGCCAATTGTGCCGCAAATTCCTCCGGTAGAATGTAGTAGGATCTGGTTACCAATAATGAAAGAGGAAGTTATTAATAAGAAAATACCATTATTGGTAAGTCAGTAACATATAGAGGATACATCATTTATGTTTTTTAAATAACGAAACATATAAAATCAGAATTTTGGTGTTTATTGAAGGTAAACTAAATGCACGAACAAATACTTACCATGTCGGGATAGTATTATGAGGTTTTTTCCTGGTTTTTCCCTCATAATTTACTATGGAATCACTAACAGGAGAATTCTACTGTCATCATGTCATGTGTTTGTCTTTTTAAAGACGAATTACATGCTATGATTTTTTTTGACGGATATTCTCAAGTTAAAGTTGATTTCATGTAATCGAATGAACTATCTTATAAGTAAAGTCGTCACAGGAGCGCAACTCAACAATATTGGCAATATCCTTTTAAAGTCGTCTACTTTAAAATACATAATGTATGTCTGAATTGTTAATATAAATGAGTCAGATAAAATTAAATTATTAGAAGAATTTTTCACTATGTAACAAAAAACAAAATTTGTTTAATTTACTGTTTGTATTTTGAGAACGATTTCCGAAGTGGAAATTGAAACGTCAATAAACGTATTTTTATCTTTAATTGTGGCTTATTCCCAGTTAAATAGTAATTTACATGTTTTAAACAACCAAAAAGACGTCTCTATACATGGATATCACCGAGAGATGGCCTTCTTCTTCTTTAAGTTCCATCTTCTATCGAAGGTTGGAAATCATCATGGCTATGCGGACTCTGTTGACTGCCGCTCTAAAAGTTCTGCACTACTGCATTCAAACCATTCCCTTAAGTTCTTAAGCCAGGATATTCTTCGTCTTCCCACATTTCGCTTTCCTCGGATTTTGCCCTGCATAATAAGTTGTAATAATGCGTATTTTTGCCCTCTCATCACATTTCCCAAGTACTCAAGTTTTCGTCTTTTAATAGTTAATATTATTTCCGCCTCATTTCCTATTCTTCTAGTTACTTCCATGTTTGACATTCTTTGAATCCATGATATTCATTGGATTCTTCTGTAACACCAAAATTCAAAGGCGGCCAGCTTATTCAGATGAACTTGTTTTAGTGTCCAAGCTTCCAGACCATAAAGAAGAGTAGAGAACACGTAACATCGAAGCATTCTCAGGCGTAGTTCTAACCTTATATCCCGACAACAAAAAAATTTTTTAAGTTTAATAAATGATGTACGTGCTACTTCAATACGTGTCTTAATTTCTTTGGTTTGGTCTACATCTGATGTTATCCATGTTCCTAAATATTTATAGTTATTAACATTCTCAATTGCAGTATCTTCAATAGTCAGTTGGATATTTGCATGTGCAGATTTAGTCATGATCATGCATGTTTACTTCAAATTTATCTTCAGTCCGTACTCATGACAGCGTTCATTAAGGCGTTGCATTACGTTCTGTAAATCATTGTTGTTTTCCGTAATTATTACTGTATCGTCTGCAAAACGTAAGTTATTCAAAACTTCTCCATTGATAGATATACCTTCTATTGAGTCTGAGAGCGCTTTTTGAAATACCGCTTCACTGTAGACATTGAAAAGTAGTGGGGACAGCACGCAACCCTGGCGGACTCCTCTCTGTATTTTGATATTTTCGGTGTACTGGCTGTCAACTCTTACCTTGGCAGTTTGATTCCAATATAAATTAGATATAATTTTCAGATCACGACTGTCAATATTTTTGCTTTTTAATATATCTACAAGCTATTTATGTTGAACTTTATCAAATGCCTTTTCAAAGTCTACAAAACATAAGTATACATATCCTGATTCATGTCCATGCATCTCTGAGCCAGCACATTCAAGCCGAATTACATTACAGCATTATTTAAGGATGATCGAGGATCACTACCTAACTTAAGTGCAAATACAGGACCATCAATCTTAAAAGCTGAAGTGGAAAAAGCCATACACCAAGCCAAAAACAACAAAGCCAGTGGACCAGATCAAATATACAGCGAATGGCTAAAATTACTCTCAAATGACAATATACAAGAACTCACTGTACTTTTCAATCAAATATATGATACCCGTGAAATTCCATCGGACTGGATAAAATCGATCTTTATTCCTCTACCTAAGAAACCAAACGTTAAGAAATGTAGCGATTGTAGACTCATTAATTTAATGAGCCATGCCGTTAAAATACTGTTGCATATTCTTCTAAACCGAATTAACAACAAGTGCGAAGAAATAATTAGTCAAGAGCAGTTCGGGTTCCGGAGATGCCTTGGAACTAGAGAAGCACTATTTTCTATGCAAACACTCGTTCAACGATATCGGGAGGTAAGAAATCCCGTATATATGTGCTTCATTGATTTTGAAAAGGCATTTGATCGCGTTCAGCATACCAGACCAATTACCGCCTTGCAGAGCATCCAACTAGATGAGAAAGACATCAAACTTATTGCCAAACTTTACTGGAACCAAACAGCCATTATTAATACCAACAACAGAGAATCAAAGCCAATCAGTATTGAACGAGGCGTAAGACAAGACTGTATACTATCTCCCACCCTCTTTAACGTGTATTCTACGAATCTATTTAGCGAAGCTTTAAAAGATCAAAAAGGAATTATCATAGGAGGAGAAATAATTAACAATATACGGTACGCCGACAATACTGTGATTCTAGCTGAAAACATCGACGATCTGCAGGAGCTAATCAATAGAGTTGACATGGAATGCACAAATTGGGGACTGTCGATAAATATCGATAAAACTAAATACATGGTGACCAGTAAAGTGAATATCGGCGCAACCCAACTGATATTAAACCAACAACCGCTGCAGAGAGTTCAGAGATTCAAATACCTTGGATGTTGGATTACCCAAAATCTAGATCCATCCTTCGAAATTCCATGTAGAATTGAACAAGCAAGAAACTCATTTCAAAAATTCAAGCATCTATTATCCAATAACTCATTAAATTTGGAAATCCGTGAAAAGTTTACAAGATGTTACGTGTGGTCTGTACTTTTGTATGGATGTGAAACTTGGACTTTAAACGCTGATATCATGAATAAAATCCAGGCGTTTGAGATGTGGTTGTATCGAAGGATACTAAAAATTCCATGGACTAGCAGAACCAGAAAAGTTCTTCGAAAAATGGGACATCAACGAACTCTATTAAATATTATTAAGAGGCGTAAACTAGAATATCTTGGACATATAATAAGAGGACCAAGATATGAGTTCCTTCGGCTAATTCTCAACGGTAAAATCGAAGGAAAGAAATGGATAGGACGGAAGAAACTCTCTTGGTTGAGGAATTTGCGGCAGTGGACAGGTTTGACAGCGGACCAATTGCTACTTGTAGCGCAAGACCGATATCAGTATAACAATATTATAGGCATGGTAGTCGCCGACGTTCCGTAGGGATATGGCACTCTAAGAAGAAGATAGGAATCTAAAGGATAAAGGAAGATGGAATGTATCGATTAATTTACACAACATATTTGAATTTAAACAAAGATTTGCGTAAACTTTCATGCCAAAATTATTTTCATTAAACTGCCGTAACTTTATAAAGTTTCCGTAGACCAACATTAGAATTCTAAACACATTAAAATTCCACAACCTGTATTTTACGTTTCAAAAGCTTGGCCAATTAGCGGATACTTAGACCATTAAATTTTTATTCATATATCATTCGGCAACCCACTTAATGCGACGTGGGCCGCGGTAGTTTGGTGTCCGCTTTTACATTTGAACGCCGTTCCTTAATCACCGTTTACAAAATATCAACTTCAGGTACAATGTACCTTCACAATAAACCCACATGCGGATTTTATATGATGCCGATGCTATGGAGCGATAAGCGCTGGTGTTAAAACTCCTTAAAATTTTGGTATCTGAATAAACAGTAGAGGTGGGCATCGGTTTACCGATACCGTATTTAAAACTGCGACTTCAAAATAAATAAAGAACGATTTAGAAAAGTACAAAATTCCATAAGAAGAGTGCAATTAGCGAAAAATTTATAGTTTTGAATGTAAGTCTAAACTGCATTAATTTTACAAATTCCCAACTGTCAACAAACGCACGTGAAAGCCAAACAGGGTCGTACTGAGGTGTATCATATGATTTGTAAAAGTACATATTTACTTTTGAAACTATAGATAAAGTCACGTTCAGATGGCAGTGTACGGATATATGATAACAGCGTTGCCAATTCTACTGCCATTGTAAGTTTTGCTACTTTTGTAAAATAAGCAGGGCCAAACTCACGGTAAACTAAGATATGTTTAGGTTAGCTAAAGTTGTTAATAGAAAATTCGTGAATGAAATAAATGGTAATAATTCCTAAAATGCTTTTATACATAATACCGCAGTTAATAGGGAAAAAAATATGAAAAATATTCTACAGGTTTTTTAATGTTCTAAACGGTAGATAAGGGATAACTGATGATAATTCCTTGAAGAATTACAGCCAATTTTGCTTTGTTTATTTTTTAAAGAAAGATGAAGTTTGGAAAAAATCATTTTTTTGCCTATTTTGTTCCTCGTGCATTTTAGGGAAAAATGTTTCAAATAAATGTTGCAGATCTTAAAAAGTTTTTTAATTTTTTAGTTTGTAAATTAAAATACATAAACAAATGACTGAGATAATTGCAAAAAACCCCTAATTGAGGACCCTAAAACACAAGGGTGTAAGTGCAGTTGCTTATCACTTAGCAACTGATATCTAACAACAGGCACGTACTTTTGGCTTCAAACTTTCTACATTAAGAACAATAACACCATCAAAAATTACATGTCATTGAAAACATGCTGAAAACTGAAAAAGTGCTACCTAGGTTTTTAAATTTATATCGAACTTTGAACAAAGATTTTTCAAAACTTTGTTTTTGGCACTTATACCCCTTGTGTTCTAGGGGCCTCAATTGTGCACTAATTTATTAAATGTTCATAACTTTATTTTTTGCATAATGACGTCTAATATAACTACTTGAAATTATGTCGATTAATGAGTTATTTAAGTGTGCTACATTTCAACCAGATCAACTAAATATTTTATTACCTTTACTGAGAAAAGAATACCCCCGAAAAACAATTTTCAATCATCTTCATTTTCATAATCTAGTTCATCTTCAGAGTCATCGTTTAATGAAATTCTAATAGGTTCAATGTCGTCTTGAATGTTGTCTACTGTCCAAAAATTATTCTCCAATTTTATAACATGGTTGACGTAATTTTTCCAATGTCCATTGTTCTGTACTTTATCATAACCTTCATAAATCAATGTTTTAGCGTCGTTTTGTTTGAAACTTGAATTCTTAGAGGACACGTACCGTTTCACTTCACTCCACACCATTTCTATTGGGTTCAGTTCACAGTGATAAGGCGGAAGTCTTAAGATATGTACATCTACGCGGCATTGTTCGTCACTGTGATTCCTGTATTTTTCACCAATACAATCAATTTTGTATTTGTCATAAATATTTTTAAATACATTAGCAGTTTCCAGAAGTTCATTTTTTAAGTAATCTTCTTCTTCAAAAACTGTCCTTTTCATAGAGCCACTCCTTAATTTGACGTTTCACCCAATATTGTTTGGGAAAATTTAATTTCCTAGAGTGATAAGATGCATTGTCCAAGATAATGACATTCTTTTTATTTTTTGGGAGATTCGGTATTAACATCTCTTCAAACCATTTTTCAAATAGATCTCCGTCCATCTTTTCATGGTAATCTTCAGCACCTTTTTTGGCAAGAAAAGTGATGGCACCTTCAACAAATCCGTCTTTGTTTCCTGCATGGACTAAAACAAATCTTGGTCCTTTTCCGGTCGGAGTTTTTAAACCTGTGGTAAGTCCATTTACGAAAGCCTGTCGGCTATTTTTTATTGTTGTATCTTGTCATACTTGCCCATTGGTTATTCCAGTATTAACCCATGATTCGTCCATATAAATGATATTGGCTCCTTCGTTCCTCAGTTTCTTTATTTTCCGGAGATAGTGACGCCTCCAAGCGACTATTTCTTGTTTTTCTATTAATATTGAATTTCTACCTTGTTTGCCATATATAAAACCCATGTCGTGCAATAGTCTTCTCAACGTACTCTTGTAAAAATTCGGAAGATGCTACATTTGCTTAATTTTTTCTAGTACTACGTCAAGGGTTGGAGGAATATTGTCCATAAAAAAACCGTGCACTACTTGTCTTATTCTAGACCGAGTTGCTTCATCATATCTATTCTCACAACTATTCAAATAACCGGTTCTTTTTTTCTTATAGGAGTTACGAGTGGACCATTTTTACTTTCACTTCTATATCGGAATATCGTTCGCTCAGAGACTCCAGTCATAGCAGAAACTTCCCGCACTATTGTTGATACACTTTTATCATTATTACTGTTTGATAAATAGTTAAAAACATTTAACACTATTTTTTTGCATTCACTATTTAACAAATTACCGTTTTTGAATTTTATTACACTCTCGGCCATTTTGACACTGACACGACACAAACGTCTGATATCAACTGAAAATTCTTTTAATGACTCTCAAGTATTTACCTGAATTTATAATTGCTGGCATTAGGCAATAATTTTGAATTTATAAATAGGTATATTTTTTTAATTCTAAATTATTTTTTAATGTCTGTAACTGTAAATGCAGGTAGAGAAAGTGTGTCATTAAAAGGACATTAAATCAAAAACGGATTATACAAATAATTATTTCATTTCCACGAATTGTAAACAATTTTGAACAGAAGATATAATTCCGAAATATAACTTTCTATTTTTAAAATACCAACAGAAAAATTATATAATTAAAAAAATGTAGTATTTTTCCGTTTCACATTCATAAATATTTCCGAAATTATAATTCTTTTATAGGAGCCGGCCCATAACGTACGATTGTAGGTACGATTAAAAACTGACAACAATGTAGTTATTTCTGGCATATAGAAAGTACAGGCCTATCTCTGTAACGCTGCCATCTGAATGTGAATTTATCTATAGTAGTGTAAGAATTTCTTGAAATTTAACCATTGTGAACAAAATTTAATGTTCCATTGAAGAAAAATGTGCTAAGATAAAATATTCATTAACTGAGAGATACATAACAAAGTGAACATTTTGAATAAAGTAGCATTGTCATAATTTTATCCAAGCATAAAAACATACCATTTAAATTAGTCAGAGTTTGAGGAGCTACATGTGCTGCTGTCTTCATCTGGATTTATTATTATGGGTTCGAGACGGTTTTCTATTATATTCTCCACATTTTGGACTTGACTATTTGTTGAACGTGTTGCACACATTTCTGCCACGTAGTTGGACTAATATTATTTATTGCATTACGAAAAATATTCTTCATATATGCAAATTAAAAAGTAGTGTTTTTGGCTGCTACATAATTTTTTACTTCTGCCCAGATGAACTGAATCGGATTGAGCTCACAATGATATGGGGGCAGCCTTAACACTACTTTTATTTGGCTTTTTGCCATCTCATCAATGATATATTTATTATATTGTCCCTTATATTCCTTAACGATAGCCAGCAGATACACTTCTAACATGGAGTCCTCAAACCCCATATTTTTTATTTCAGCCACGCTTGAATGTCAGCTTTTCGAGTTTTTTCACTGAGTCGATACTTTTCCGAGTTATTTGCGAGTGAATATGATTTCTCAAAAACAAAAAACAAGGTTTTTAGACCTCGTCTTTAGACTTCTTATTGAAAATGACCCCCCAATTATTTGCAGATTGTTACGCCTTTGATTTGTCGTCTTAGTAGGTCACATAATTAATCACATATTTAAATCCTGTTCCCACTGATAATATTTAAATTTGTCATATTCATGATTTAAACCTGCCCACCTTCATATTCTTCTTGCAGTTTTTCTTACACATCAAGCTAAGATCGTAGCTATCTTCGGCAATTACTACCTGGTCATCCGCAAAGTGTATAGTGCGTGTTATTCTTCCACCGTTTTTTATTCCCATTTTTCAACATTGTTTTTACCCATTTCACTAAGGAATCTGTCCAAATAATTTTAATAAGGTGTGTGACAGACATCATCCTTGTCTTAGGTCCTTTGTTGTTTGAAAAGAAGGTGAATTCATATCCATATTTAATTCTTGCCAAGTTTTAGTTCCTAGTATTTTTGAGTGGCGTTAATAAATTGGGTTTATTTCAAGTTATCCATTCTATCCATAGTAGGATATCGTTACACTATCATATGCATTTCCAGGTCATTAAACTATACGGGTTTCTCTATTTCTCTGCACTCGTTTTTTCCATTCAATTTTTAATGTGAAAATATTATCCATAGTGGAGCGTCCGGCCCTAAATCACGCTTGTTCTTCGTTTGTGTTATTAACTTTAATATCAATTTTCTATTTCTCAGTACTTTTGATATAATCGGACCTATAGTATAAAAAAAAAGAAAAACGAACAAAAAGAAAGAAATCACTTCGATCCCTCTAAAGTATATGTAGGAACCGATTTTGTGCTTACTGAGTATTGGAGAGATATACGATTGTCTTCCAATTTCTTGGAACTTCTCTCCAATATATAATCATCTTTCGAATAATATTTCGGATCATTCAATCATTGAATTGATGATCCAAACTAATCAACTCTGGATTAAATTCGCCTGGGCCTGGAATTTTTCTTCATTACAAATCCCTTAACCTGCTTCTTTCACTTGTTCTATTGATAGTTTCAATTCATCCTTCCTACTTGCCACTTGTTCATTTGTCTGTTTTAAATTTCTCAAAATGCTCTATCCAAGTGTTCTCATGTATACTATTTTATTATGACTTGGCTTTTTGCGTTGATCTCATCGTTTTTTTTATAGTTCTGCATGGCTTCAGAGCTCTTTATCCCTCTATATGTTTGTGCTATGAATTGGCATTTTGTTTCCATTGCACTATTTTTCTTTTTAACGACTTCTCGTTTACTTCTTTATTCAAGTTTTTATATTGTTGTTTATGTTGTTCGTCTCCCTGTTGTAATTACTTATGATATACTTCCTTCTTTTTATCTTTTCTTCCAACTTCTTTATCCCACCAACATGGTTATCTACTTCTCCGTACATGTGGCCCTAAGCTTCTAGCGCTGCGTCTTTCATGCAGTTTTTTTATATGTCCGTAATCATACCGTCGTTGATCTGTGTTATTCCATGTAGTTTTTTGTGTTAGTCTCCAGGAGTAACGTAATTGTTGCTCCTCGTTTAATCTAGAATTGTCTATGGTGGTAGTTCGTTTCTTTCTATTTTTTTCCGTCTGTGTATGTTTGTATGATGTCTGAGTTGATACTGGTCTACGAATGGTGTATATATTTTTCCAATAATCAGGCAGTGGACCGACCGCAACTCTGCTCACTCTATTCACCTTTACGTCCTGGACCTCTTATCTAGTTTGTTTGCCTTGTAAGAAATAATCTATTAACGATTTTAGACCTCTTGTGGTGCTTAATACCAGGTGAATTTATGTATGTTCTTGTGGGCAAAAAACCAATCAAAATCTTTAACTCCATATTGAAAATTAAACGTTTGAACATTTGCAACAATTACAAGATGACCAGTTACAAAAATTATTCTGGTCGTACCGATATACAACAGTGCAACATATTCCACATAACTATGGATCAATGGTCTGGTTCCGGTAAAACATTGGTCATGGATAAAACGATATACTACTCTGAAAATGACACCCGAGATCATATATATGGAGTTGGAATAGTTATCTGCAGGAGAATACAAGCCGCCGTTGTAAATTTTGTTCCCTTTTTGGCTAGAATTATATTATTACTAACGCAGGGTAAGCCAGTGACAATTAATGTAGTACAAGTGTATACTCCAACTGCAGAGTAATCTGAAGCTGAAATAGAACATTTTTATGAACAACTCAAACAACTTCTACAATACACAAGATTACTATAATAATGGATTGATTTAAATTGCACAGAGGAATAGGCCGATCGACATTATATTAGGTGGATTATGGATTAGGAAAAAAGGATAGAGAAAGAAACAACAACTCCATATAACAAAAGTACAAACAATCGCTCCACGGAAAAAGACGGGAAAAAAAATCTCTACGAACTAGAAGACGGAATTGGAAATCTTCGTATGAGTTGAGACATTAATGAGACTGTCAGAAGTTAACAGAAGAGGTGGAAGGATATGTGGACTTAGATTCAGGCAAACAGACTGCTATTATAAAGGCAGGCAAGACTAACCATACGTGGTGTAGGTTTCTTAATCATAAAGAAAGATGAAAATCTCAAATTCAAATTAACTGGACCAAGCTTATCAGATAGGGTTACTTACTTGGTTTAAAACTAAAATCCAAAAAACTAAAATAAAGATTCGTGCAAGGTTTATGTGACAACAGAAAAAGCAAAGACCGATGAGGAAATAAATTCTTTTTACGATGACGTTAATAAAGCTATAGACAATAACAAAGAATCCAAAAACTAATAATAATGTGAGACTTAACGCCTAAAATTGGTAAGTAAGATTGAAGACTCTGAAAGCAAGTTTGAAAACTTTGGCTTCGGCACAAGAAACACAAGAGGAGAAAAATCTCATGGAATTTCTGGAACAAGAAAACATGTATGTTATGATTAACCTTCTACAAAATGAAACATAACAGAAAGTGGACATGGGTGGCACCTAACGGAACTACCAAAAATGAAATAGACTATTTTCTCTCAAACAACAAAGGAATATTTGAAGACGTCACAACAATAAACACGCAACAACGGGCAGTGGACCTCGTTATAGTCAGAGCAAAAATAAATATTAACATGAAAAGAGAGGAGAAAATGGATTTAAAAAAAAAAACAAACGAGGATAGATGCCTTTAAACTATGAACAAATTAAGAGCCAATTCCGAGAGGTTCTTATTAGCGGTAAGTTCGAATTCTGATCCCTTCAAATAATTCAAGATCAATTGACGAGATTAATAAAAAAACCTAAATAAAACCATTCATCGCAGCAGAGGAAATACAGATCGACAAAGAAAACAAGGACTAAAGAAGACAAAAATAAGCAATGAAACTAAACAGCTAATGACGGAAAAGAAGACAACTAATAGCGCAAAACAAAGCCGAATAACTCAGAATATAGAGAAACTTAATAAAACAATTAGTAAGACTAAAAACGGAATACAAAAATGGAACGAGAACTTAATAGAGCGAGTCATTGAAAACAACAGAGGCTTAAAATGTCTAAGACCCGCACTGGGAGTTCAAAAAATCATCAAAATTAAAGACGCTAACAATAAGGTAGAGAAGAACAAATATAAAATAACAAATATTGTCGAAGACTTCTACACATCCTTGTACAGCTCGCAAGGCCAGCCTAATGAAAAAACAAAGGAGAACGTCAAAAGAAAAATAAAAACGAGGGATCAGAAGTACTACCAAATATAAAGGGATACGAAATAGAAAGAGCTTTAAAAGAACTAAAAAATAATAAAGCTCCAGGACACGACTGTATAATTGCCGAGCTCTTGAAAACAAGCAAGACATTAACAATCCCTGTACTAACAGAGCTATTTAATAGATGTCTCCATAATAGCTAGATCCCTAAAGACTGGAATGAGAGTCTAGTAATACTCTTACACAAAAAAGGGGACAAATGTGATCTACAGAATTATAGACCTATATCGTTGTTCAGTCAAGTATACAAACTATTTATGAGAATTATTAATAACCGGTTAACCTACAAAATGGATAATTACCAACCGGTTGAACAGGCTTCCGCAAAGGATATAGTACATCAGACCATCTGCTGACAATGAGAACATTGATAGAGAAGGCAAATGAATACCAACTACCCGTATTTCTTGCCTTCGTCGACTATGAAAAGACGTTTGATAGTATCGAGATGTGGGCCATAGAACAAGCTATTAATAATTGTAGAATAGACTCGAGATATAGGCCAAATCCTGAGACTTGACAAAGAGAACCAAAGTGCGGATATTACTAGAAGAGCAAGACTAGCATGGGCAGGATTTGGAAAACTTAGTTGGATACTTAAGAACCGCAAAATACCCCAATACTTGAGGAACAAATTGTTCAACCAATGCATCCTTTCTATCATAACATATGGATGTCAAACCTGGACCCTAACCAAGGCAAACATGAATAAACTAGCCACAACAGAAAGAACAATGGAAAGAGCAATGTTAGGTATACGACTGTCAGATAAAAAGAGGAACGACTGGGTAAGATCCAAAACAAAAGTCGAGGACATAGCAATAAAAATTGCAAAACTTAAATGGAGCTTGGCGGGTCACACTGCTAGACAGAAAGACCAACGTTGGAATACTACAATACAACATTGGAGACCTTACGAAAGTAAACGACCAAGAGGAAGACTACAGATGAGATGGGTTGATAACATTAGAAGAATAGCCGGAACAAATTGGAAATATGTTGCTCAGGATAGAGACCGATAGAAGGAGTTGGGAGAGGCCTATGTTCAAACATGGACGACAGAAGGCTAAGAAAAAGAAGAATGGTTTAGGAATAAGGAATGCTAGTGGCGACAGATTGGCTCATTGGTTATAGCCAACAAAGAAGAAGAAGATGGAACCAATACGTTCCAGAAAATACTAATAGCATGATCTGAAAAAGGTGAAATTATAATATATGTATCTGATATTTATGGAGGCAGTATTTCAGATAGAAAAATTACAGTAGAATGCGTAATTTTAGGACTTAATGAAGAAGAATTTATTTTAGCGGACAGGGGTTTTGATATATCAGGTATCTTAGAGGAAAAATGAATATTATTTAAATATACTTTCATTCAATTCAATTGATTGAACACTGGGCGGTTGAAGAAGCTCTGGTCAATAGTAGAATACATTTAAGATACCGACAATTGATACATGATATTTACCAAAACGCAACCATGACCGTAATTCTGGACGACAAATTAATAACGGATAATATAAAAGTTAAACGAGGAGTCCGACAAGGCGATATTATTTCACCTAAACTGTTTACCTTGACCCTCGAAGATATAATAAAATCAACAGATTGGGAAAACAGAGGAATATGTATTAACGGAAAATACCTAAATCACCTTAGATATGCGGATGATATACTCCTGATCTCCTCGGAACGACAAGAACTGGAATTAATGCTGAATGAACTTTATGAAAAATCACTGCAAAAAGGCCTAAAAATTAACTTCAACAAAACAAAAGTAATGACAAACACGGAAGACCAAGAGGCAATAAAAATACAAACAGAAAAACTAGAACAGGTAAATGAGTATATCTATCTAGGACAAGCAATCAGAGCTAATAGAGAAAATCAAACAGCCGAAATATCGAGACGAGTAAGAATGGGATGGGCAGCGTTCGGCAAACTTTCTTACGTTCTAAAAAATCAAACAATCCCTCTATACTTACGAAGCAAGGTATATAACTCCTGTATAATACCGGTGCTCACCTACGGAGCACAGACATGGACATTTACACAGGCCAATTTGATACTAGAGATAGAAAACATAACCAGTGGATCAGAACTAGAACAAAGACAGTAGACGCGATAGAACAAGCAGCAAAACTGAAATGGAAATGGGCTGGACACAATGAACGTCTCCAAGACGGACGATGGAACAATGCCATCGGAAAGTGGCGTCCATACAATGCAAAGAGATCGAGAGGCAGACCACAGATGAGGTGGAAAGATGACATTAGGAAACAAGGAGGTCCCACATGGCAGAGAACAGCTCAAGATAGGGAAAGATGGAGAGAACTGGGGGAGACCTATATCCAACAATGGAAGGATAGAGAATAGGTTAAAAAAAATACTTTCATTTAAAAAAGGGTCAGTTAACAGGGGAATAAAATAAAAACAAGGTCTATTGCCAATCGTAGAGTCATTGTTGAAAATATAGGATTTGCAAAAAAACATAAAATACTGAAAGATCGAATTTCTTCTAAATTATTACCATATATGAATGAAATAATTTATAATCGGTTTACTAACCGAATCTAATAGGTTTGCTTTTTATTAATTGCTTTGTGGTATATCTTAGTTCAAGGCCAGTATTTTTTAATACTTCTTTATGAAATTAAAATAGTCAATGTTTTAAGTTCCTGAAGTTCCTGGTACACCCAGCAGTGCCGCACCCAGGATTTTCCTGTGGGGGGTTTGGTTAAGCACCGAAATTTTTTTTGTTACCTTCATTTTGATTCCTTAAAAAATGTGCGGGTGTCAGAATAGTGCCCTGGGGGGGGGGGGGTGTTAACCCCCACAACCCCCTCCTGGGTGCGCCATTCTACGAAGTATATTCGAGAAAGGTACATTGACACCGATACAGTTATCACGATTTTAGTAATAAATTTCGTGAAAATGTGTAAAACACTTTAGTCTTTATTTGTTTTTATCGCCACAGCCACCTCTAATCGAAATTGGATAAAACATTGCAGTCAGATGGTCAGCGACCTTGCTGTTCCTACTTTAACGTCTTCGGATTGAATCATAATGAAGTAGCTTCGTTTCTCGCCCGGGAAATGCTAATTTGGACGAGGAGAATTTGTAAATAAATAAACATTTAACGAAAAAACAACTAATGAAGAATTATTGTGTCGAACGGCAATTATGTAAAACCCAAAGGTCACAAAGACTGGCTTAGAGGATTATTTGATTCGATGAACAATTTAATATGCTAAACACAGGTATTTTTAACAGATGCTATGCAAGGGTTACTTTTTTAAAAGTCATAAGTTTTTGTTTATTGAAAAAACCTACCAAGGCATATTATTATTAACATTAAAACTTTATCAGCATTGATTAATAAGCAATTGAAGAATATTGAAAAATAAAATATTGGCAAATCAAGAAAAATAGCGCAGCTTCAATAATTTATTTCAAATCTTACTTTTACTAAAATATTCACTGGAAGGAACGTACATAGATACCAAAAAAAATTTACAAGTTGATTTCATATTTTTATTGATATTTTGAACAAAAATCGGTAGAAACTCAGCAAAATATATTGGAAAATGAACATAATATAATAGCATAATACACTCCACGTCATAGAAAACGGACCACCCCAAATATTTAAAATATTTTCGACATTATTATTTATTGCTACAATTTTTTTTATTTAAATTAAAGTGTCTCGGCAACTATTGGCCATTGACACTGGTACAAAATTGATTACAATATGTTTATGTTTACATACATATACAATCTGTTTATATACAAGTTATGATAAAACATCTAATATAATTACACTAAGTAGTAAAGGTGACAGTCTTTTAAAAAACCAACTATGGCACTGTACATGCTTGTAGAACCTAGTAGATCACTTAAATTATTTTGAAAGTTGTAGTAGTCTCTTTGAGGTTTGTAGTGTACATATTCTAGTATGGGACTGTTAAGGACTCATTACAATGTTCACATCGACGATGGTTTTCCGAAGACATCAGATATCCATGAGTAAGACGAGTGTGACCTATTCTGAGCCTTCTATAGTGTATTTTTATGTATGAGAGAGTAATAAAACAATAAATTATGTATGTAAATCCCTAAACTGTTGATACGGGTGACTCAATGAAAAACAGATATTTGTCAACAAGTTTACAGAAGTATATAGGAAAACAATTTTAAATTGAGTATGACCACCAGGTATAAAGGTTGGAGCAGAATAGAATACAATAGTTGTGAGGGTTACTAATCCCTAAATAAGGTTGCCAGTGTCGGAGTGATGGAGGTTAACAGGTACTAATGAATTTGCAAGAAATGTAAGATGTTTATTTTATTGGTTATATATAACCAATAAAAGTTTAATAAGTACCTACCTATTTGCAAAATAAAGTTTAATTCTTTAGATAAAATAAAACGTTTTATTTTATCTGAAATGAGTGCATTCCACGAAGTAAGGGTTTCAACAATCAAACATTTAATTCTTTAATTCCAGGAATCTACGACAGTAATTGACTAGATAATTACTTTCTAAACTTATTCCACAGAAAATGTGATAGTGGGTTTTTCCATTTTGTAGGAAGGTCCAAGTGGCGTATTCAAAATTCTTAACAGTTCACTAAAAGTAGGTACTTCAGTTGCAAGGTGCAGTTTATTGTGTATACTAGTGTTATGGAAAATTTGGAAGTGCCGTGTAAACGCCGAAAAATTGGTCCTTAAAAAAACAGTTAATGAAAAAACATTAATATTTAATTGTTTTAAATCATTTACAGACAAACGTTTATGTGAAAGTGTTGATGAGACCGTTGAGTTAGTTAGCAGTACACTTGGTGTTGGGAAATCTACGATTTACAGAGTTATTAAAGAAGAGAAATGTGGTAGTTTTCAAATGCCACGTAATGATCCAGGGAAACCAAAATTTCAAATAGAATATCATTTTAAAGAAGGACTTCGACGGAAAGTGCATGAATTCTTCTTTAGACAAGAATTTCCAACATTGGATAAAGTTCTTGTCTCAGTTCGAGATGATAAGGATTACCCAGAAATGAGTCGAAGTACGTTATGGAAACTTTTAAAAGAAATAGGCTTCCGCTGGAAAAAGAATTCCAGAAAGTCTATTTTATTAGAAAGAAGCGATATTGTCATATGGAGAAGACATTTTCTAAGAACCATAAAGGAAATGAGAAACCAAAAAAGAAAAATATTTTATCTTGATGAAACATGGATCAACGAGGGTCATACACCAAATAAATTTTGGCAGGATGAAACTGTTACAAGTCAAAGGCACGCTTTTGTAAATAACTTATCTACTGGTTTAAACCCACCATCAGGAAAGGGACGCAGGCTGATAATAGTACACATTGACAGTTCAGACGGTTTTGTTGAAGGTGGTTTATTAACTTTTGAATCAACTCGTACCGGTGACTACCATGAAGACATGAACGCTGATGTCTTTCAAGAATGGTTCGAACAAATGATAGATCTTCTTCCTAAGAACTGTGTAATAGTAATGGATAATGCAAGTTATCACTCCAGACTTATAGAAGGACTACCCACAACCAAGTGGTTAAAAAAATCTTGCAGAATTGGCTGAGTTCAAAAAATATTACGTACCATCCCGGATCTATAAGAAAGGAACTTTATTCGTTGTGTGCCCTTCATAAAGAAAAATTTAAAAAATACGAAATTGATGAAATTGCCAAAAATCGTGGAATGACAGTACTTAGATCCCCACCATATCATTGTGAATTAAACTCGATTGAACTGGTATGGGCACAGATAAAGAGTGAAGTTTCAAGAAAAAATACCACTTTTAAAATTCATGATGTTAAACAGTTGTTTTTGGAGGCTGTAAATAATGTAAAACCTGAAAACTGGGAAAAGGCAGTAAATCACACTATTAAAGAAGAGGAAAAAATGTGGAAGCTGGACAATATTACTGATAAAATGATCGAGCCAGTTATTATAAATCTTGGTTCTGAAAGTTCATCTTCTGAATCTCATTTGGATTTGTAACAAGTAGCTGTAAGTTTTATATTAATATTTTTATTCATCTATTTAACATACCTTAGACGGTTTTAAAAACTCTTTTTCTCTTTTGTAATTTTTAAAAATTAAAAAAAATGTGAATTTTTTAAAACCCTTTTTAATGTATGCCAGTCAGTTCTAATATAGTGTGTGATAAAAGAGGTCACTTTTGTTTACATACACATAACACTTTATAACACTGAAATAATTCATTTATTTTTTACAATTATTCAAAGTAATTTTTCAATTAATCTTGAGCACGCCCATGTTATAAAAATAAACTATAACCTGTGGAACGATATTCCTGAAGATTTTTTATTAACATTACTTCTGCTACTGCAACTACGTTGAGAACAAGAAACCATTATTATGCACTATCACAATATATTACAGTTTCTATAAAAGTATTATAAAACTGAAAATAGTCGAAAAACAACAAATGTAAACAAACATATACGATCTGTCAAAAGTTTCAAAACAATAATACCAATATGGCCGAAGTTAGGTCGTTTTTAGTCACGTGATGCCCTCTCCATAGATTCTAACTCGATGGAGTAAATTGTCAAAAGTATGGCCCATAAAACCAACAAGAAGAACCAGAACTTTTATAAAATATAGGTAGGTTTTAGGTTAAAAATAATTTTGAAAGTACACTTTCAAGGGTAAAATGTATATATTTTATATAATATCATAAGAGAGAAAATTTTGCCGGCAATATTTTCGAGTTCTATCACAGTTTGTTTCCTAGCAATTTTCGCAAATTAAATTTTAACAGTTAAATCACGAGACGTCAGTCGAGAGATTTTGTCAAAATTTCATAAGCGCAAATTGTCAAAAATCAACAAACTTAAATAAAACCAGAAGAAAATTTTGCCGGCAAATAATTTTCTCTCGAATGTGTATATAATTTTTCTACAATTAGTATAAGCTATAGTAGTTTGTCCATTATTTTCTACCAAAGCATGATTTTGTGTATTAACCTTTAGCATTTGAAGACTACAGGGGAAAAACGCTGTAAGTCAATTTTTATCGATTTTTTTATGAATACATTTTTCGATACTTGGATACACGTAGTACAATCCACAAATATCAAACAAAATAAAAGTGCAATAAGTCAAACGTTACAAACGAATAAAATAATGCTGTACAATGGAAGAGCGCTGCAAGTCAAGGCACTAGGCAACCATGCTATAGCTCATCATGATAAGTCAGATTTAGGTGCTCAATGCGCCTGTCCGTAGGGACAATTTACAACGGAAAATCACAATCAGTGTTCAGCATTCATATAAGTTGTTTATTTTAGTATCATTATTATCATAATCACAGTTTGTTTTTTAACGTTTAGTAAGTTTAAACTATTGTTTATTAATCTGGCAAGTGAGGACAGTGAAATTTGACTCTATTTTAGTGACCTTTGCTATAAGAGGCCACTCCTACATTTAGATTTTTTTATTTCTTCACCTGACTGGCATCCAAATCTTGATTTTTCGTCTGGATTCATTATATCTATCCAAAATTGATTACGACTCAATAACGTTTGCCAAACTGACAACAGTAGAATTACCAGACACCTTCATGACGGATCTGTTATAATTTTGTCGCTGAGAAATCACGGACAGTAAAGGTCGATTCAGACACATCAGTCACGTCTCGTCACAGTCCTGGCACCGAACCGAACAATCCGTCATACAAAATATTCTTTAATAGAAATATGGCGCCGGCATTCACGTTCATCAGGCTACGAACAGTTTCCCAGCTGTCAGATAATTAATAGTTCTGTGACCAAACAGGACCGGTTCGGCGCCGAGACTGTGACGGGACTGATGTATCTGAATCGACCTTTAGGAGTTTTGTCAGTGTTTTGTCATTTATTTTATAGAATATTTCCACTTTTTGCAATATTTAAGTATTCTAATAGTTACTACAACAATTTTACAAGGTTGTGTAAATAATAAAGCACATTGTTTTATGCTAATAGCAATAAAATGCATGTATCAATAAAGTAAGGTTAGAATTTCTTTAATTTACACTTTTAAACTATATTTCATAGAAATAGAACTCTGAATTAGGATGGTATTATCGTAAAAAACACTATGCTTACAAGAAAAAGCAGCAGAGGAAGCAAAATGTTAACTTTATAGAAATTAAAGTCTTGAGATTGGACATTTCAACTTTTGTTTGGAAAGTAATAATGACAATGTGACAGTCGTGACGTCACACTCCTGCGGTCTATAGTCGGAATAAAAGTTTATTAGTAATATCGTCCATTAATTTTCAGTAAGCTTGGATTTTGCGGTTCACCCAATTCGCTATCGAAGAGAAGTGTTCGTTTGTTTTAGTTGTTTTTGAAAACAACTAAAAATTGTTTTCAAAATTTTTATTTTTTATTTGAGAGTTTTTGAAAAACTCTCTGCCGTTTTGAAATCCAAACATAAAAGAAAATAAAAAATATAATTTTAGTGACAATTAATTGTAGTTTACTCCCAACTAAAAGAGTATCTGTTCAATCTTTGTACCTCTAATGAATAGTTGGAAGTGTTAAGTGCATACGTTTCACAAGGACATTCACAATTCCTTTGTAATTTAAATTCGGTAGTTTCCAGCTACATACTCGCAGTTTGCGGTAAAATATCGTTGTGCGAATTTATCACCGGAAGTTGCAAATTAACTTTTATTTAGTTCTAAGAAGATTTAATTGGCCTTTTACGATGTAAAATTTTTACAACAGCTATCTTAAAACAAACAATTATGGCTGGTATTTGCAAATCCTATTTTTTCCATTATTTTTGTGTTGTGAAAAATTACTAGTATTATGTTCAAAATTATTTGAAATATTATGGAAGTTACAGTTTAAAAATTAATTATTATAGAGAGTTTGTGTGAAAATATATCGATGTTGTCGGTAGAGCCAAAAATAAACTATCCAAATAGTCAATCAGGAAGTTCGTTTTATGTAGACTTGACTGTCTGTTTTTCAATATGTCTCCAGTAAGTTGTTGTTTCATCGTTTTGTGGGTCACTACTCTCTTTACTAATCTATTTGTTGTCCTTCGCCTTATATGATCATTGCATTCTATTCTCCTATTTCTTACCCAGTCCTTGATGCTTTCTAGCTTGCTTCTACGTCGTATATCTGTACTTCTAGTCCTGTCCCAATAGTGTTTTACCATCAATTTTTCCAAGCTTTTTCATCTCTGCTATTTCTAACATCCTTTTTGTCCTCGCTGTGTCAGTTCGTGTTTCTGTCGCGTATGTCATTATTGGTCCGATATCTTTTGGCGACCACATTCACCCATCTTATTCTATTCACATCAGCTCGACTTGCAAATTAAAAAGTGCTTCCCTCGTTCCCAGTCCTGCTCTGAATCCAAATTGAACTTCATTCAGGTGTTCTTCTAATTTGGTGTATACAGATTGAACGAAATAAATTCGGAACATAGGAAACATCATGTATTTCGGCTCATTTCTGCTGTAGGAGGTTGGCCAACAAAAGGTTGTCAAATAATTATATTATAAAAACCCAATACTTTTGCGGGCTGCTGGATTCTGAACTCATAAAAATTGAAAGCTACACATAAATCTACGATTTTATTATGCTGTCAAACCACTTATAGTCAAGGAAATAAAGTATTTCACCTCGTAATTTTTTCGTCCTGCGTGGATTAACTTGAAATTTTAACAGAAGGTAGGTAATAGCCTAAGGATCAAAATCTATATCGAACCAAAGTGCGCCAAAGCCTTGGGGGTGGTTGCCACCCCATCCCGGGGGTGAAAATTTTTTTTTACGTTTTAACTACAGGTTTCGATTAAAAAAGTGATTATAAACAAAAAATGTTCTATACATTTTTTTTTGTAAAACTGATATTTTTCAAGTTATTCGCGATTGAAAGTAACAACTTTTAGACGAAAAAATCGACGTTTTTAATCGATTTTTCGCGAATAACTCGAAAATGGTGCATTTTATCAAAAAATTGTAGAGAACAAATTTGTAGCTTTTAAAAAGACAAATATAATTCATTTTTTAAAATGTTTTTGCGATATAATGGGAACCGAAATACGGCCTATCAATGTTCAGCGGTTTTCTTCAAATGCCAAATTTGAAAGATTCAAAGTCAAATATCGGGAAAATGATGCATTTTTGGAAGAAAACTCACGCAACCTTTTTTAAAGAGCATAAATAGATCTATCATAAAAAAAAGACTCTAGCTCAAAAATTGAGTGAGTTATGATGAAAATAAGGCCAATACCTCATTTTTTTACGGAAAAATCGATGAAAACAACCCCCTAACCACCCCCATAATTCAATCGATCTTTACCCTTCTGCAATTCTCTTTGTACATGTATTGTTAATACGTCCAAGAAGTTTGATCCATTTAAAATGCTTAGTTTTAGAAAAACTACAGCTTAAAGCGAGAAACGATTTACAATTTCATATTTTTTACCCTTCTTTTTTTAAATATCCCCGAAAATACTGAATATATGAACGAAATAAAATGTACTAAATTGTAGCTTTTTTAATAACTAAAACTTTCCTTTATTTAGATTTGTTGTACAATGAATATTTGGCGAGATATAGCCGTTTAAAGCATCGATTTACGATCAAGCACCATCTTTTTCGAGCCCTTTAAACTCACCCCATTTAAAAACCAAGGGTTCCAAAGAGATTTAATTCACAGATCCTTGTAGCTCTTAAAAACCTCTACAAAATCGTTTTTGAGGAAACACTCTATCGTTAAAAATGAAGGGAATACGTTAAAAAAACCAATTAATTTTTTTTTCGGAAAATCACATTAGTATAGTACAGTACATTTTGGAGCATAATAATTTACAAAACCGGTATATTAGGTAGTGGGGCGTTATACATTCGAAATTTTAAGCGTTCTTATTTTGAAACCCCATACAACAGAATAAAACATTTGCTCATATGTTTATGGCTTGGCAATGAAAATATCAGAGCAACAGACTGGGGATGGTATTCCAAAGATGGTTTGATATTACCCGTACGCATGAAAAAATAACCTGCATCCGATGAACTTTTGAAAATTATTTTTTGTCAATGCAAAAAAGGATGCGGCGTTTCATGTGGGTGCAGAAAAGTTGGTTTATACTGTAACTTTACTTGTTCTGGGTGCTCAGGTGAAGGGTGCAATAATAGTCCACCAATAATTGAAGAAGATGAGGATGACATAGATCACGATGAAGATGTAATTGATGACGAATAAAATTAATATTTTAATTGTTTAATTATATTTTAATTAATTTAATTTATTTTAATTTAATTAATATTTTCAACTATTTATGTAAATGTATAAGAATATATGGTGCCTTTTTATGTTGATAAATTTTTTTGTATTTAATTCTACTTTTTTCAATTTATATCTATTAAATTAGTTTATAAACTGCACCCTTTACAACTGCAATGTTGTAAACGGTGATTTTCAAAAGTTGAAAAGTTGCAAAATTTTGGCAAAAAATTGTTTTTACCTACAGCACTCATAACAATTGATTTTTTAGGGTTGAAAATGTATGAAATTGTATTTTAAAGTATAAAAAAATCACTATTTAACTAATCCAAACCAAATTTCACTCATCTTAATATTTGTAATGTTATTTTACAATTTTTGAAAATTAGGGGTTGTTTTCACCCCTAAGAAAAATCAGGGTTCATCGGCATGACATAAACTATAAAGCAGAGGGTGAGTTAAGCTTAATTCCAATTTTTTAAGCAAATCGTTCCAAGGCGAAATCATTTTCTTCGCATTACTAATTTTTTTACATTAATCTCTAACAAGGGTCGCTTTTTAATGGTTGAAATATGATGGAACTTTATTCAAAAGCATGAAACTATCATTATTTAATTAATTCAAACCAAATTTTACCCATATTCAGGTTTAATATGTTATTTTATAATTTTTGACAATTAGGGCTTGTTTTCACCCCTAAGAACAATCAGGGTTTGTCTACATGACAAACTATAAAGCAGCGGGTGAATTGAGCTAAAATCCAAATTTTTATCCAAATCGATCCAAGGCGAAATCATTTTTTTAGAATTAGTAATTTTTTTACATTAATCTCTAACAAGGGTTGCTTTTTAAGGATGGAAATATGATGGAACTCTATTCAAAAGTATAAAATAATCATTATTTAACTAATTCAAACCAAATCTTACCCATATTCAGGTTTAATATGTTATTTTATAATTTTTGACAATTAGGGGTAGTTTTCACTCCTAATACCATTCAACACACTTCGGTTCGATATAGATTTTGATCCTCGGGCTATTACCTACCTTCTGCTAAAATTTCAACTGGATACATGCAGGACGAAAAAATTGCGAGGTTTTAACTTTTTTCGAGCTTCATTTCCTGAACTATTATCGCCTCCTTAGATAAACCCGTCTTACGCAAACAACTTTGTTGCGAGACATATAGTTGAACGATATTTTATACAATGTCTATACCCATTTATTTTTGTCCAAGTTTTATATTGGTCCACTATTTTAAATGCAGTTCAAACAGACATGTATTAAATTGTATGTTCCGTTTTAAATTCGTTCTATCTGTATGCGCGAGTGAATGATAGTAAGGAGTACTTTAAGTACATGGCTGATCAAACTAATTAATCTATGTTCTTCACATTTTCTAGCGTTGGCTTTTTTAGGAAGTGGAATGAATATTGATAGTAGCCAGTTGTTCAATTTTTTCACATGCGAAAAATCATATCATGTTTTCGCTGTATTTTTAACTCTCCTTATATCACAATTTTACAATCATTATCTTAGTCCAACCCTTAATAACCCTTCCTACTTACATTTTACCCCCCTCCATTACAAATACAGACAGTTCTAAGATAGCAAACAAGAAAGACTCACTCTCTTGATTATCGGCTGTCGCTAAGGACAGACCACTCTCTCTTGATCTGGCCACCGCTAGGGCCAGTTCACTCTCTTGATCTGACTACCGCCAAGGTGAGTCGTGCCTTTTTGGATTCTCGGCTACCGCTAAAGACAGTCATTCTGTCTCTCTCTCTTCGATTATCAAGAAGAACAGCATCTATCTTGGCTGTTTTCTATCGGGATTACCTCTTTCCCGCCTTAGTTACGCGAGAAATACCGAAAATACTGTTTTTAAATCATGTACAGACAAAGTGTGCTCTATCTCGTAAAGTGTAGTACCGCGAAACACGTGTTTAGAAAAACCGTGCGGACATATTCCGCATAAGAAAAGAAAAACCGCCGTGAGAGTGTGGAGCAGAAATATTGGTAAGACTTTCTATAAACTTAATTTGCTATTGTCTGTATACCTTTTACTACATATCCTATTTTATTTGAACCAGCCCTATATAATACAGTCCACATACACTGAAATTATACTAATAATTTCCCACATATGTACACCAGTCTTTTAGTAAATAACCAGTCTTGTGTATGTTGTTAAATAGCTCCGTAAGAGCTGTAAATTGGTGTGTTTATTATTTCCGGGCCGTAGTTTTGTTTATTTTAGTCGGACTTCGTGCTGCGTTTTCGAATAATTCTTGTATATATTCTTTCCATCTTCGTAATTTATCTTCCATGGTAGTCAAAATCTGGCCTTCAATGTCTACAACTATCTCTGTATTGCGTGGCTTTCTGGTGTTCTGTACCTCTTTAATTTTTTTGTGTATATAAAAATCGTCATGTTTGCATTGCAGTGTTTCTATTTCCATACATTCCTATGTCAGCCATGTTACTTTTGCTCCTTTTATATCCTTATTGGTCTGATGACTGATATTTTTATTTCTTCATATTGTTTTATTCAAGTTTTTGAAAATAAGTCTTTGAAATACTAAAATATACCATATGAGCTCATAGAAATAACTTACTAATGCGTTCAAAAACTTGGCAAGAAACTATATCCTGATTCAAGATAAAAAAAGAAGACAGACTACTAGGTCAAAGAATTCCATCGTTTATTCTTTTTTAAACGTTGCATGTTTATAACATACAATCTAAAATGAGTTTCTAACAGATTTCCTCAATATTTATACGTTTGTGTGTATTTTCGAGATAGTAACTTTGGCAAACCGCGATCTAATTATAAAAAAAATAGTATACATTCTGCCAATAGCTTATTCATAACAGATTTTGGCAGGCTCACAATCAACCGGATATTCCGTTCTTAAAATACACTTAATTTATAAAGAAAACACGTTCACAACGCTAGTGCCGCAATAAATCTAAAATTAGGATAAAATACAAACACCGTAGTTACGGTTAGGTAGTAAGTTTGTAAATTCTTCGTTGAGTACAATGAAAATTAATTAATATACACGTAATACGAGTAAGACAAGAAATTCTTCTTCTTTTGGTGTCTATTCGTTTTGAATATTGAATGAATCGGTTATTTCGAAAAGGCCACAACTCCAAAAATGTTAATTTGAGAGGAAACAAAAAAACGTTTCATTTTGGTATTAATGAAGATATCTTTCTCTTTTCGGAGTAGTCTCAAAATGTGATGCATGACGAAGTTTCAACATAAAAACAAATCCAACATAAAAAAGACATTGGTCCACTGTAAAAAATAATTTAGTTTTTGGAGTTGTGGCCTTTTCCAAACAAACACTGATGATTTTATGATTAATAATAGAAAACTTCAATATTATTAAGGAAAAAATTTATTAGGTGGCAAAAAAACATGTTGAAGGTTAAGAAATAGTCTTTTAGTAATCTTCCTCTCGTGGTTGATCACTATTAGTGGTAGACCATAAAATCAGCTCATTATAAAAAAAAATTTCGTCTTCTGGCACATATTGTACAAGTTTCTTGATGTTGTCCATTTTTTTCGAATTAATAGGGATTTTTTTCTGTGTAAGCAGGCTCTGTTGGCAAACTAGGACAAACTCCAGCTGGTTTTCCGAAGGAAAATTCATGAAACCCATCGATAAATGGAAGTTCTTTAATAATTCCCGGTTTTTTGTTGTCATATTCGAACTCATTATATTGAGAAATTTGAGAAGTTGTTTTATCCTGTTTGGTTTTTTTCGCATAGGTGTCAATGGAGAGTACGGTTTTCTTATAATGCATGGGCCACCATTTTTTGAATTCCAAAATTGTTTCATTTTTTACCAGTTCTATAGAAAAAAGAGATTAATTAATATTTATAACTGGGAATAAGCCACATTAAAGATAAAAATACATTTATTGACGTTTCAATTTCCAATTCGGAAATCGTTCTCAAAATACAAATAGTAAATTAAACAAATTTTGTTTTTTGTTACATAGTGAAAAAAATTCTTCTGATAATTTAATTTTATCTGACTCATTTATATTGACAATTCAGACATACATTATGCATTTTAAAGTAGACGACTTTAAAATGATATTGCCAATATTGTTGAGTTGCGCTCCTGGGACGACTTTACTTATAAGATAGTTCATTCGATTACATGAAATCAACTTTAACTTGAGAATATCCGTCAGAAAAAATCATAGCATGTAATTCGTCTTTAAAAAGACAAACACATGACATGATGACAGTAAAATTCTCCTGTTAGTGATTCCATAGTAAATTATGAGGGAAAAACCAGGAAAAAAACCTCATAATACTATCCCGACATTGTAAGTATTTGTTCGTGAATTTAGTTTACCTTCAACAAACATCAAAATTCTGATTTTATGTTACGTTATTTAAAAAACATAAATGATGTATCCTCTATATGTTACTGACTTACTAATACTGGTATTTTCTTATTAATAACTTCCTCTTTCAATATTGGTAACCAGATCCTACTACATTCTGCCGAGGAATTGGCGACACAATTGGCCTCATTTAGCATAATTAGAGCCGCTTCTTTGATTTTTCTTTTTTTACCATCCGTTTCTTTTAGGACTATATTTGAATTATTCCATTGAACTCTATGTTCATTATCCCATGCGTGTTTACATATTTGAGATCTATCAAATTCTCTATTTTTAATATAAGATTGATGTTCACTTATTCTAACATTTAATGGCCTTGATGATTCACCTAAATAAAACTGATCGCATTCACAAGGTATTTTATAAATGCAATTCTTTGTCCTTTCTTGTTCATTGTTAGGTTTGGTTTTGGACAAAATAGATCTCAATGTGTTTGTTGTTTTGAATGTTGTTGAAATGTTGAATTTATTTCAATTTTTATTTATAAAATACCTTGTGAATGCGATCAGTTTTATTTAGGTGAATCATCAAGGCCATTAAATGTTAGAATAAGTGAACATCAATCTTATATTAAAAATAGAGAATTTGATAGATCTCAAATATGTAAACACGCATGGGATAATGAACATAGAGTTCAATGGAATAATTCAAATATAGTCCTAAAAGAAACGGATGGTAAAAAAAGAAAAATCAAAGAAGCGGCTCTAATTATGCTAAATGAGGCCAATTGTGTCGCCAATTCCTCGGCAGAATGTAGTAGGATCTGGTTACCAATATTGAAAGAGGAAGTTATTAATAAGAAAATACCAGTATTAGTAAGTCAGTAACATATAGAGGATACATCATTTATGTTTTTTAAATAACGTAACATAAAATCAGAATTTTGATGTTTGTTGAAGGTAAACTAAATTCACGAACAAATACTTACAATGTCGGGATAGTATTATGAGGTTTTTTTCCTGGTTTTTCCCTCATAATTTACTATGGAATCACTAACAGGAGAATTTTACTGTCATCATGTCATGTGTTTGTCTTTTTAAAGACGAATTACATGCTATGATTTTTTCTGACGGATATTCTCAAGTTAAAGTTGATTTCATGTAATCGAATGAACTATCTTATAAGTAAAGTCGTCCCAGGAGCGCAACTCAACAATATTGGCAATATCATTTTAAAGTCGTCTACTTTAAAATGCATATTGTATGTCTGAATTGTCAATATAAATGAGTCAGATAAAATTAAATTATCAGAAGAATTTTTTCACTATGTAACAAAAAACAAAATTTGTTTAATTTACTATTTGTATTTTGAGAACGATTTCCGAATTGGAAATTGAAACGTCAATAAATGTATTTTTATCTTTAATGTGGCTTATTCCCAGTTATAAATATTAATTAATTTACAATGCCACAAGAAAATAGCTTCAGAACAATAAAAAAGAGATTGTCTTGATGATTTTTTTTTATCAATTTGTAATATTCTTCAGGAATAAAAATTCGACTGTGCGAATGAGTCTTTTTGCTACCCCGAAGTCTCTATCACACGGGAGGAATGAGTGGCGTCTGATTGAAAAATAATGAAAAATGTGATTGAATTTTCCTGACGAAGCAAGAACTAGAAGGAATCTTATTACCGTTCGGCAAATTTTGCATATAATCCATGGAGATTCCTAGTATCTCGTTAGTCTCTGAAGAAAGTTTTTTAATCTGCTCCGTTTTTTATAAAATTTCTTAGCCCTATTTTTGTGAACTAATAGTTCTACAAGAGTAACTCGTTTTGCAATGTCGTTGAGAGTGGTATTATTTAACTTTGTGGCCAAGTTCTTCATACGCAGAACATACATCAACTTGAGGACGACCAAAAAGGTATAAAAAATTCATGAAAATACTTCAAATAAAAACTGTATTTCATATTTCGGAAATGTTTCGATAGACATTTTATTTATTTGTTTGACATCCAAAGTGCTTTTTTAATATATTAGCATAATGGAGTTCCTTTACATCAAACGATTTTATGTGCTCACGTATTTGAAAGCACAATTCATCTGGTATTAAATCATGCCTAGGTTTAACAGATTTAATCATTTAATCCAGTCACTAGTAGGTGGCATAATCTTCTGACATGCTTTTCGCCAACACCATATAAACTTAAGAAAGCTTTCTTACATACTTAGCAATGGGTACACCTAAATATTTAAATTTTTCCACTTGTTTGACTTCCATGTTCTCGTCTATCAACACTTCAAACCTTGCATCTGAATTGATAACTAAATATTCTGTTTTCTTCTTGTTAACTTGTAACCCCCATTTTCCAAATTCTATGTATAGAGGCTTTATCATAAATTCTAGATCATAAAAATCTTACGCTAGGACGATTTAGTCATCTGCAAAGTTCAGGGAGAATAGTACGTCATTTCCTATGGGGATTCGCTGACAGTGGTTTTTCCAATTTTGAAGGGCTGCCTCAATATATAAATTAAACCGTAAGGGTGACATACTGCATCCTTGTTTTAGTCCTTTAGTTACTTTTATTGCTTCTGATAATCTATTTCCGATTTTTAGGTAAGTAGTGTTATCCCTGTATACTTCTGTATCATACGCCTTTTCTAGGTCGATAAGGGCTAGATGTACTTCGGTACCAATCGCTATTCTTTTTTCTATTAATTGTTGGAGTATAAAAAAGTTCTCAGTGCAAGATCAAAGATCAAAGATTCAAACGTTAATAAACTTATTTTAACCTTCAATTGCGGCATATTCCCATTAAAATAGTAATTAGATCTTATCTCTGTCGTTGGCCTGGTTGGTGTTTCTCTTCTTCTTTCTTTTTAATGACTGCTCGGTTATAATTGTGAACACTATTCCATTCCTTTGTACTTCCCGTCATCTTCACGTTCATCTCTCTTACAGTCACAGGGTTCATACCTATTTCTTTATACATTATGTTTCTCTCCAGTGTACATTATAACACTCAAGCATTGTGTGAGTAACAATGTCGGAATATTCGCAGTATAGGCATTTATCTGTATCTGTCTTTCTGAGCCTATGAAGATACGCCCTTAAACAGACAATCTACCCAGTCCCTTAGGCTCGGGATCAGCATCTTGGTCCACTGAGCAACATCTTACTTGTTCCACTCTTCTTGCCATCTTTCCATTGATCTTTCCCTTTCTTCTTTTGTTTATAGCTGTTATTAAATGCTCTCTTCTCTCATAGAGACGTGTCTTTTCTCGAAAAGACTCGTTCTGTCTACTTTTACTGTCTACTAGGTATCTATATCTAAATATAATGAAAAATATTATTAATTATTCTGTATTTATACAATAATTATTGTGTTCTACATATTTAAAGCGGCAATTTAATGATTCAATTAGCGTTTTGGATTTTTTGTATTGTGTGTGAAAGACAAGTTACATTTTCCTACTATTCTTTATATAGGTACATTTTTTAATTTATACACATTGCTTAAATTTTAGATATCAAACTATGTATCGGCTTTAGCATTAATTTTATTTAACATACAAATCTGCCCCTTTTTGATTCTCCAACACTGACCCACAATTTTCATATCTGTTAGGTATATATTCTATGGGTTTTTATTGTTATTTATATGTGTACAGGGTGGAGGCTTTGAAAAATAACATCTAAAACTATATTTCAACAAGAGTGTGATTATTTTGAGTGATTTCAGTTTGATCATTTGACCTGCTGTTTGCAGATTAGTAATGATTTGCATTTTTAATATGCTGCCAGTTGCAAATAAATTTAGGGTTACGCAAAAGTAGGGAACACTACGCAAAGGAAAGAAGCGGCGTATAAGGATAAAAGCGAAATATTTTAGATTTAAAAATTCTCGAATCTAAAACTTTTTCCATAATAAATGCCTGTATAGCCATAAATAGCAAAGCTGTATAGATGTTGTTCTTGTAGTTATCGTCAAATAGAAATTTCGCCATATTTGCTATTACAAACACACGCACAAGCCCTTTATTATTCCTGCCTCGCCGATTACGTCTAAGATAGGCTCACCAGCAAAAAACGTCCTATCTACATATCAAACGATATCCTTCTAAACGATTATGGTGTTAGCCAATTGCCCTTTTTTGTGCACAATAGGAGGAGATTCTCCCACGATCGTGTTTACGTTCCATTCAATGCTGTATAATGAGTTGTGGGCGTAGAAATGTTGTATAATAATGATTATGGGTGTGTTTTTATATTCGTATACGTATAAAAAACGTTGGTAGGCTAGTAACAAAAGGGAACTCAGAAACGTGCGGGTACTACTTTTGTTTTAGTTTTTGTGTAGGTACGAGGGTAACGATAAAAATAAATTATAAGTCAAAAAATAGTTTCAAGAATGACGGAGATAAGGTAGGTAGGTAAGGAAAGATTTGTGGTTGTTGTGTTGAACCACGTACGTACATTTTCAGCCTTCAAATCCTTCGCCTTCCTAGTCCCCGTTTTCCTTCTACTTTTCCTTGTAGAATTAGTTGCAACGACCCATATGTTTCTCTGTTCCTCATGACGTAACTAAAGTATTCGATTTTGGTTGTTTTTATTGTGGTTATGCGAATGTCAACGACGAATAACACTTGCTTGGGCTCATCAGACCTATGGTATGGTTCACTTAGACACATCTTTAAGAGCGACATCCCGATAGTTATTAAACGGAAGACATTTGACCAACGCGTTCTTCCTATTATGACATACGGAGTAGAAACTCTCACGCTCACAAAAACAACAGCACTAAAAACGCGAGTGGCACAGAGGCGCATGGAAAGATCAATTCTCGGCGTGACAAAAAAGACAAAATAAGGAATCAAGACTCAAGGAGAAGAACAGGTATCAGTGATGTCGTCGAATGTATATAGAAAATGTCACACTAAGAGTGCAGTACGGATAATATAGAAATGCACAATTGCCGGATTTCACGCCTTGTGCTTGGCGATACAAACAGGTCCAAGTGGTAGTCACCGAACCGTACCCAGATCTCTACGCCGGGCTCTGTTATTTATTATAAAATAATATATATTGATAAAATAATTGCCTTCAAGTAGCCAAATAAGAGGCATGAATTTGAATAAAAAGACCTTAGGTTTTTAGCGAGAATTTTATTATAAAACTGTATACTATATTAAACTAACAAATGTATTTTAAATTACATTTCTTGATAGCTATAAATATACCGGGTGGAACCTCCGGTAACTTGATTTCCGTGCACCCAGCCCAATATCCAAGAAAAACTTTTTTTTTGTAAATATGTGAAAAATTATCAGGAACGGGAAAATCGAAAACATACAACTTTACCAAGACCTAAAGGCCAGTATCAAAAACAACGTACTAAGCACTTGGCAAACACATTGGAACATGCAAAATACAAAACTACGCACAATTCAACCAACTGTTACCTCCATCACCATGCCTCAAATGAGCAGAAAAGACAATATCATTATTATAGTTTATTTTTATGAACGAGAGAGTAATTAGCATAATTTTAACTGGTACCTTCGACCACTCCATGGGCGTGCCTCAAGATTAATTGAAAAATTACTTTGAATAATTGTAAAAAATAAATGAATTATTTCAGTGTTATAAAGTGTTATGTGTATGTAAACAAAAGTGACCTCTTTTATCACACACTATATTAAAACTGACTGGCCTACATTAAAAAGGGTTTTAAAAAATTCACATTTTTTTTAATTTTTAAAAATTACAAAAGAGAAAAAGAGTTTTTAAAACCGTCTAAGGTATGTTAAATAGATGAATAAAAATATTAATATAAAACTTACAGCTACTTGTTACAAATCCATATCAGATTCAGAAGATGAACTTTCAGAACCAAGACTTATAATAACTGGCTCGATCATTTTATCAGTAATATTGTCCAGCTTCCACATTTTTTCCTCTTCTTTAATAGTGTGATTTACTGCCTTTTCCCAGTTTTAAGGTTTTACATTATTTACGGCCTCCAAAAACAACTGTTTAACATCATGAATTTTAAAAGTGGTATTTTTTCTTGAAACTTCACTCTTTATCTGTGTCCATACCAGTTCAATTGGGTTTAATTCACAATGATATGGTGGGGATCTAAGTACTGTCATTCCACGATTTTTGGCAATTTCATCAATTTCGTATTTTTTAAATTTTTCTTTATGAAGGGCACACAACGAATAAAGTTCCTTTCTTATAGATCCGGGATGGTACGTAATATTTTTTGAACTCAGCCAATTCTGCAAGTCTTTTTTTAACCACTTGGTTGTGGGCAGTTCTTCTATAAGTCTGGAGTGATAACTTGCATTATCCATTACTATTACACAGTTCTTAGGAAGAAGATCTATCATTTGTTCGAACCATTCTTGAAAGACATCAGCGTTCATGTCTTCATGGTAGTCACCGGTACGAGTTGATTCAAAAGTTAATAAACCACCTTCAACAAAACCGTCTGAACTGCCAATGTGTACTATTATCAGCCTGCGTCCCTTTCCTGATGGTGGGTTTAAACCAGTAGATAAGTTATTTACAAAAGCGTGCCTTTGACTTGTAACAGTTTCATCCTGCCAAAATTTATTTGGTGTATGACCCTCGTTGATCCATGTTTCATCAAGATAAAATATTTTTCTTTTTTGGTTTCTCATTTCCTTTATGGTTCTTAGAAAATGTCTTCTCCATATGACAATATCGCTTCTTTCTAATAAAATATCCAATGTTGGAAATTCTTGTCTAAAGAAGAATTCATGCACTTTCCGTCGAAGTCCTTCTTTAAAATGATATTCTATTTGAAATTTTGGTTTCCCTGGAGCATTACGTGGCATTTGAAAACTACCACATTTCTCTTCTTTAATAACTGTGTAAATCGTAGATTTCTTAACACCAAGTGTACTGCTAACTAACTCAACGGTCTCATCAACACTTTCACATAAACGTTTGTCTGTAAATGATTTAAAACAATTAAATATTAATGATTTTTCATTAACTGTTAAAGGACCAATTTTTCGATAACACTAGTATACACAATAAACTGCACCTTGCAACTGAAGTACCTACTTCTAGTGAACTGTTAAGAATTTTGAATACGCCACTTGGACCTTCCTAGAAAATGGAAAAACCCACTATCACATTTTCTGTAAAATAAGTTTAGAAGGTAATTATCTAGTCAATTACTGTCGTAGATTCCTGGAATTAAAGAATTAAATGTTTGATTGTTAAAACCCTTACTTCGTGGAATGCACTCATTTCAGATAAAATAAAACGTTTTATTTTATCTAAAGAATTAAACTTTATTTTGCAAATAGGTAGGTACTTATTAAACTTTTATTGGTTATATATAACCAATAAAATAAACATCTTACATTTCTTGCAAATTCATTAGTACCTGTTAACCTCCATCACTCCGACACAGGCAACCTTATTTAGGGATTAGTAACCCTCACAACTATTGTATTCTATTCTGCTCCAACCTTTATACTTGGTGGTCATACTCAATTTAAAATTGTTTTCCTATATACTTCTGTAAACTTGTTGACAAATATCTGTTTTTCATTGAGTCACCCGTATCAACAGTTTAGGGATTTGCATACATAATTTATTGTTTTATTACTCTCTCATACATAAAAATACACTATAGAATGACTGACAGTTAATTACTTTCGATTTATATAACCCCAAGATAAAAAATAAAAAAAAACATTTTGAATATTTTTTAGCTTGTCAAAAGAACGACGTATAAGTTGTTTAAACATTGTCTATAGTGTTTAAACACAGGCCAATAAACCTGAAGAAAGTTACATTGTATAAACAAATAGCCATAAAGTTGATCTCAAAGAATACTCGGTTTAACAGTGCGGCGCCACTATAACAAAAATACGTCTGAAAGCGTTTGAGATGCTCGAAGAGGAGGTTTGGACCGTTCAAGGCCATCCACTCCCGGAACCGAGTACTAGTCCTCACCCGCCCCTTCACACAGTTCACCTACAATGAGTATTACTACGAAAAATTGTTTTGTACGGACAACATTCCACTACCACCAGATTTATAATGTAATGCAACGTATCTGATCATCGAACTTTGTCTGCGTATCGCTTCGAAAAATGCAGCGATGCCTCTCGTGATGGAACAAAGAAAGGACAATAAAAGAACGACCATTTATTTTCGTCTTGAAGGGGATTTAATGGTGACTCACGGTTTTTAGTACACCTAACCAGAAACCATTATAAAGAGACTTTCTACTTAAGTGTTGGATTTTTATATCGTTAAAGGGGAAGATGTTTACGGATGTTTATGAACGCATTTACATAATCTGAAAACTGCAATAAATAAAGAGAAAATAATATCATAATTGTCATGCTCATCAGTGACTGTTCATCGTAATGTGCACGATTTTTAATATATTAATTTTTTTTATTAGATAACATCTAGTTAGTTCTTTCATCATTTCAAACAATTCTTCTTTTTTATCGGTTATCAATACGATGTCATCAGCGTACCTTAGATGGTTCAAGCGTTGCCCACAAATTTTTAAACCTTTTTCTTCCCATTCTAATCTTTTAAAAATATCTTCCACAGCCTGACTGAAAAGTTTTGGTGATATTGTGTCACCTTGTCTCACGCCTATTTATTTGTATTGATTTTGTTCCTTCATATACTTTAATTGTTGTTTTGGCTTCCTTATATATATTGGCTATTAGTTCCGTATATTTGTGGTCAATTCTGCTGTTAATCAAAGAACATTTCACTGCCCAATGTTCGACACTCTCGAAAGCCTTTTCGAAATCTATGAACGCTATATATAGAGGAATGTGGTATTCATTTGCTCGTTATATAAGTATTTTCATACTTGGTAAATGGTCACTTTTGTTGAATTCCTTTCTAAAACCTGCTTGTTCTTTCGACTGGTATTGTAACGAAAATATTTTGCTTACCTTAGGGTAAGAAAATGAGGGGTAGAAGATTGTAACGGAAGTATTTTGCCTACCACAGGGGGCATTAATACAGGGGATAGAAAATTGGAGAAAGAAACTATTGGGGTTGGAGATAAGGCAAGCAAAATAAACGCTACTTATGCGAACGGCACTCAGGGTTTCGTAGGAGAGCTGGGGTCGTGGATAAGTAAAAGATAAGGCCATTGGAATGGGACAACTACAAAAAAATTAAATAAAGGGCTCTTGGGATAAACAAAATAAAAATAAACAAGAAACACCTCAAGGAATTTAATATAGGGCGCCACTTGAGGTGCCTAATTGTGTCTATTACAACCACTAGTTGTAACTAGGGAAATAATTAGAAAACAAAATCAAAACCTAAAAAACCTATCTTTTTCAAATAAACTCAAAAAGGGTTAGCTCAAAAAAAAAAATAAAATGTTAAGACAACAAAATTTAACCTTTATTTATGTGTCACCACAAACAGTTACAAAATGGAGAAATACAAAATACAAAACTTACGTGTCATCCGCTTACAAACTCCAGGAGTTGGAGATACTACATAAAACTACAAATTTATATGGAAATATATTTAAAAATAAAACAAACTAATAACCAAAAAAATAATAAAAAACGAGCTGTCATAAGTTAACATTAAATTTCAAAAAAAAAACTAAAACACACAAATTGACAGCTCAAATCAAAATCTAAAATTTACAATTTTAAATGTCAACGAAAGCAATTATTTAATTTAAAACAAATTGTCTTTACTTTAAAATTTGATCAAAAAGTTACCTGGATTTTCACTAACAAAATACACTAGAATTTGTGGAACCAGACGCCACTGGAATATCCGAAACCATAACTGGAACTGAGGGCTTTACTCTCTGTGCAATGAACACAACTATCTATCTCCATATCTTCATATCTCGAACAAATCTATCTCCATACTGCCAAAAGCCTTGGATGATAACCAGGGAGAAACAAAACGAGGATGGAATCGACGATTCTTCCATTCCTCACTCAAACATTTACTGAACCATTAACTTCACACTGCTACACATTTTCTTCATAAAAAAAAACGAACAAACGTCTTCATAAAAAACACAAACAACGAGGAACATTTCGAATTTGAAGTCAAATTCGGACATAACGTTGAGCACTTTTCACCGCGGCTCCAACGATAGTGACGAAATTATCTATTAAAATTGATCGCATGACTTGAAAATAAACAAATGCTTGACATAGCAAAATCAACGAAACGGCGTACATATCCTTTTGCGACGCATAAACTTGAAAAGAAATTGCCGAAGTAAAATAAACAACTCTCAAATGGTTTTATTACTCTGCGACGAAACACTTTTGGGTACTTTGAAAGATACGAACTAACAGTACGGAAAAATTCTTCGTTTCATTTTTTAAAAATATATAAGGAGTTTTTAATATATTTTTTTATACGAGGAGGTTTCAATATACTCAAAAGAATCAATGAAATTGAAAATGCTACAGTATCCGCCTAATTTTGTCAATCTATTGGTTAAAATTTTTGTTTGGAGTTTATACATTACATTGAGGAGTGTTATAGGACGGTAGTTATTTTATATCTGCTTTATCCCCTTTCTTGTGTAGGATAATGGTTATGGATTCCTTCCAGTTGTTTGGGATTCTTTTTTCTTTTAATATCTCAGCATCTCTGCAGTTATTCCACCTTTTCCAGGCGATTTGTTGTTTTTCATTTCTTTCAATGAAGGATATACTAAAGAATATACTGGTACGTCTATGGTAACCTTTAGCTTGCTTCTTGTTTCCTAAGCTGCAATGTCACACCATTTCTCGAAATCACCAAGTGATAAATTCGTAGTCTCAATTTTGTATACTTCATCCGGCTTTTTTTAATGACTGAATGTAAATCGTTAAAAACAAATTAAAAATAAAGGCGTAAAAAATTCCTCGTGCCCACACCCTTACGTCATAATTTATATTAACTATCTATAAACATTCAACTGCCATTATTCTTATTTACAGCCCGGACACTACGTTCAAATTTACAAGCCAAACTTCCAGCAGCTACGAATTATGAAAGTTGAACAATTCACCTCAGTAACAATCTTGCCAAAGGCAAGGTACAACAAGGTCACTGACCATCTGACTGCAATATTTTATCAAGTTTCTTTATAGTTCCTATAATGGGAATCGAGATTTTATTGAAATTCTCGATGTTTTATGGCTTTGCTGGAAACTAAACTGGTGTGACGTGAATTTTCGATAGCGGATTTTTGGAAAGAGTTGGGCTGTGTTTTATAATAACGCTTTTTGCCTAATTTTCTTTAAACTGTTTGGGCTGATTTCATTACGTGGTTCTAATTATGTAACAAATGTTGATCCATTCTCTTGTTTTTTTCCGACATTTTTTATTTATTTTATAAGATGTAGTTACGATTGGATGTACCTGCATTTGGGTCTCTAATCAAACACACCATTATTATACAAACGATCACAAACATCTGCTTACGTAATCGAATACAGACAAAGATAAATGAAAAATTAACACAGTGTATACTATTATAGCAGAAAGTTTATTTAGCGATAACACAGTTAAAGGATGGCAAAGCGCAAGCCCTAATATTATACAAGTAGAACTACTAAAACTATTGGACAACGAATTAACAGCAATAATCACAAAGATTTTCAACAACATATACAACTCTGAAGAAATACCAACATAATGACTGAAATCTGTTGGTACTAGAGAGGATAAGATACTGTGATTTATTTGTGAAACTGTTAAATCTGTCTTTCAATTCAGACATAACATTGCTTCTGTCATATGTCCGGTTCATTGACGACACTGGGGAAATGGCCGAGGAAATGCCGTTTGCTAGAAGTCTGATTACTGACACAAAAGGATCTTCCATATTTGAGGTCGTTATGTGAGATTTTTTGAGGAAAAAGAGATTCCCTTATCAAATATGATCGCCTATGCTACTGATAGTGCAGCAGCAATGACAGGACGCCATCGGGGATTTATTACACATCTGAAACAAACAGTACCTGGAATTTTGTATGTTCACTGCGTCATTCACAGAGAGCATTTGGCTGCCAAGAATTTGAGTCGGAGGTTGCACGATTCTCTTCGACTTGTCATAGATGCGGTAAATAAAATTAAAGCAAAACCAAAGAATGATCGAATATTTCGTACATTCTGTGAAGAAAATGATGAGATATTTAATACATTGCTACTACATACGGAAGTCCGCTGGCTTTCTAAAGGATAAAGGATACTATTATTGAATTTCGTAATACTACTGACCCCACACTGAATACAGAACTACAAGAGAGGGAAATGATATCGCTTACTTATCAGATATTTTTCAAAAATTAAATGAAATGAAAAGATTCTATGTAAATCAGACAAACAGTTCCTTGATAATCTAGTTGTACTTTTTAACAACATATATAATAGCGGTAAGATCCCGGAGAACTGGCTACAGTCAACATTTATTACAATCCCGAAGAAACCAAATGCCCATATTTGTGATGACTACCGGCTTATAAGCTTGATCAATCATGTCACTAAAGCGTTCACTAAGATCATTCATAGAAGAATATATGATAAATGTGAGTCAAATATTGATAGATCGCAGTTTGGTTTTCGGAAAGCACTTGGAACTAGAGAAGCAATTTTCGCTCTCCAGGTGCTTATACAGCGGCGTAGAGACGTTGATAAGGACGTGTATTTTGAACATGTATATCAAAAAGCATTTGATAATGTCAATCATAAACAATTGATAGGTATTCTGCGAAAGACAGGTATTAACGACAAGGACATTCGAGTTGTGGCAAACCTATACTGGGGTCAAACAGCAAGAGCAAAAATTGGCAACGAACTCACTGAAAGCGTGCAGATCAAAAGAGGTGTCGGTCAGGGGTGTATATTATCCCCACTTCTATTCAATATGTATTCCACGGAAATATTTAACAAATGTATGGAAAATGCAAATGAGGGCATAAAAATAAACGACGAGTTAACGAACAATATAAGATATCAATATAAGGTTGAATGTTCGAATAATTAAACTTTGACGGTATACAAGGCAAATATCGAACACGGTGATTAATTTAATCTTGCCCAAGTACTTTCGATCAAAAGATCATCTTCAGGGGCATCTGAAATAAGCCAAGAAACGTTTTTTATAAAAAAGGAAAGTTAATTCACTTGGATAAAAAACTCCAAGTTTATGGTTAAAAATTTTTATATATGATAAACGTTTATAGACTTACTTCGTCATTTGTGTATATACAATACAAAATACGATACATAAAGACAAACAAACACTTTAAAATTATTGAACAGGAGAAGCTACATGTTGTATAGAAGCCGGGGACATAATGGGCTCCCGGCTAATATAAGATATGCCGACGACACGGTGATCCTTGCCAGTACCATAGACGAATTACAACAAGTAATGGAAAGACTTTATTCAGTTAGTGAGGAATACGGCCTGAGCCTCAACTTTAAGAAGACAAAGTGGATGCTGATAAGCAAAAAGCAACAATCTACGCGACAATTACGGATAAGTAACTTACTAATTGACCATGTAGAATCTTATGTGTACCTTGGCGCTAACGTAAATGCAAAATGGGAACAGACCATAGAAATTAGGGCAAGAATCGAACGAGCTAGAGCAGTATTTAGCAATATGAAAAAGCTCCTCATAAGCAAGGATTTGTCTCTTCCCCTAAAACTACGTATAGTTAAATGCTACATTTTTCCGATCTTGCTGTATGGCGTGGAGGCCTGGACGCTGACGGAGACGCTAACGAGAAAACTAGAAGCATTCGAAATGTGGGTGTACCGACGCATTCTTCGTATATCCTGGACCGAACATTTCACTAACATAGAGGTACTCCAAAGAATCGGAAAGGAGAAAGAAATCGTGAATACAATTAAACAAAGAAAGCTTGAATATCTAGGCCACATATTGAGACACGATAAGTACCGTCTGCTACAATTGATTGTCCAGGGAAAAATAGACAGTAATCGAGGGCCAGGCAGGAGAAGACACTCGTGGCTCCAAAATCTGCGGAAGTGGAAGTAAACATACTGCCTCCACCTTCAAACACTGAAAGAAGATCTGCAGTCCCGATTCCAAGATTTGACTAGCCTGAAAGTGCCAACTTGGTTTATCAATCCTTTCAGTGTGAAAGTTTCAACGGTATGTCCTTCTCTTCAAGAAAACTTGATTGATTTGAAACATAATGTTGACATTGAAAGTTTGTTTCGGGAGAGTGGGTATGAAAGATTTTAACCGCGGATAAAAGAAGTGTATCCAATCTTGTGGAATGCAATCAAATTAATATTATTAGCATTTCCCACAACATATCTGGTGGAGAAAGGTTTTAGTGCTGTGTGTATATTGAAAAACAGACAAAGAAATAGGCGCGACATGATAGAAAAAGGGAATTTGAGGTTTTTATTAACCAACATTGAGGCAGACATAAAGAAGTTTCAATTTAATTGGGAGGTGGGGGGGGGAGCGAAAGGTTGGGAACCACTGTCCTAGAGCGCTTTAGGTGCTTTGCGTATTGTTTCCTAGACTATATGGCTGAGTTTCTTTTCAACTGCACCTGTTGTTTTATTTTAACGCTAGTAGTGGTTTATTTTTTTTACCTTGTCTTTGTCAAGACAAGGTAACATCAAGAGAACGTACTTTGTGGTTTTAAGGGTTTTACACCCCTGGTTTTCCACAAAAAGACGACAAAGCTAAACCTAAATAAGGTATACGAACGAAATGCTGAGTATTATAATTTCCGTAAGAGAAATACACTATTAAACGTTGATGACAAAATTTGGAGACGCAATATGGTTCTCTGTCAAGCTCTCCAAAGCTCTTTATGTCAAAGCTAGCTACCAAATACGTTCAAGGCGTATCTTTTTTGACCGTTTCACCATGGAAATTTAAACTCCATACTACAAATAATTGCTGGTGGAGTTATAACTCTGTTGTTCGGCGAGTTTAGTCAGACTCTTGCCGTTATTCTCTCAATTCTCCGATCAACTGTAGTTGATGAACCTATCTTAACGCATGCTTAATCAACGAATACAAAACTCATCTGAATGATTTATTTAAATATATTAATCTTCTTTCAGGTGGGGATAGAATCGACGCTGGAACAACCTTACTTCGTGATGGGTCAAGGTTGGGCATCTTGCAGTCCCGAACGCACGCAACGACTATTCGGTTTGAAGGTGCATAAGTTACAAGTCGGCGATGTTCTCATTTCCCTGACCCCCAGGGAAAAAATACCGAGCATTTCCAGGACTGGAACCGGGACGACAATCATGACAACGGCAACAACAACCTCGATGACAGCCAGGCAACAGCACCCCGTTTGCACAGTAACGAAAACACAAATACCAGTCACGAAGGTAAGATCAGAATTATATTTTCTCCTTTTTTATATTACTATTAAGGTTTCTCCAGCTCTTTATATGCTGATAACTTCTTTGACTTGTGCTTCAAAAATATTTTTTTATAAAAATTTTTTATTTTTTCAATAATATTTTTTATATCTGCAAATTTAAAAGTAGTGTTTTGGCTGCTACATAATTTTTTACTTCTGCGCAGATGAGCTCAATTGGATTGAGCTCACAATGGTATGGTGGCAGCCTTAACACTACTAGTCTAGGCGGGATCTGTTTTGGATTGGAAATTTTCGAGGGAAGCTATTTTTTTGCTGGAATCCCTTCAGGATATGCCCAATATCGATAATCACGATATGCGCCAGTCGCAAACCCTGTGCTAAATTTTTTATTTAACAAAATCTGAAAACTTGACATTATTTGATTTGAGAATATATTTTGATTCGAAAGTGACGTGTATATTGTATATTGACGTGTTATTATACTGCTGTGTAATGCTCGAAATTGTTTTTTTTGAGCTTGCAATTTATACATTGAAGTAAATTGTTGCTTTTAGTAAACAAATATGTATTTATAAATTGTTAATAAATAATTTAAATTGTTAAAACAAAGGCGAATGAAACAAAAATTTTCTTTTCATAAATAATCTTTATTTTGACTTAATCTTCAATAATTTTTTTTAAGTATTTTTCTTTTTTTGGAAGGACAAGGATCTTCAGGATTTATTTCTTCCTCAAAACCTTCATTTTCCATTTCAATATCTTCATCCTCGATCTGTAAATTTAATGTTTCTTCTCCTTCATCTGTAGCTATATCTTGTGCCTTCAAAAAATCTAAGGAATCCATCGACTCCATATCCATATCTCGTTCAACTTCTTCCAATATTTTATTGTGATCAATATTTTTACATGTTTGACCATTGCAGTGAAGACAATAGTCAGAACATTTGAGACCATGTTTGATACAACTGCATGTTATTGTACAAAGTTTTTTACATTTGCAACTAATATTTCTGAATAATGAGTCATGTAGTAATACTTGCTCAGTTTGTATTGGCTCAAGACCATTTTGAGTTAGTTCCCACCCCCACTCAGTAGCATTCAGGTTATTTCCAAGCCACTGCTGTACTTGGAAATATACACGAAGCGAGTGTTGCTCAGCTGCAGATTGTGTAGGTGGCAGCATGGACAATTGAAAATTTTTATTTTTGCAACCTTTTTTAAAGCACAAGTAGCGAATTTTATTCAATGTTAAACCGCACTTTGAGTGGCCCATATACAATGCCGATATAATTTTGCATCCGCTGCGTTTAATTTCTTCCTTAGTGGCACTTTTTTCATTAAAAATGGTTGCTTCTTGCCATATATCATTATTTGTTGAAATCAATTTAACAATTTTGCTTTTTCCTTGATAAAAAAATGCAGAGGTTGTATCAGAACCAGAAAATGCGTGTAAAAAGCCCACTAAATTTTTTAACGAAGATTTCGTAGATTAACTTATTTTAAGTGCATTATTGAAAGAGTTTGTAGTCATAAATTTCTTCCGATTTTTTTCCTTTGCTAGGTTTCCAGAAAAAAATATTTTTATTTTCAGTTACTTTTTGTAAAAATATTACCAGAACATCAATATCCTCTGCAATTATAAAAACTGGCTTGTTATCTGAGGCTAATATATACTTGATACTCGCCGATTCACATTTGAAGTGAATGTCCCTCATCACCACCTCTCATGCATTCCGAGCGACATATTACGCGAAAACGGTTTTTATTTGTCTTTTTTATGGATATTGCCATAAAGCGCATTACGTAAAACTTTTCATATAAAAAGTATTTGACAAGACGAGGGTATTTGTTTAAAAACGAGCCCTCTATCACTTATGGTTACACGGCAAATGTATGCCAACTTTGACCTTCAATATCTCGGCAACCAGTAAGCCGAATGTATCTTTTTGTTTTTTAAAAGAAGCGTCTTTTAATGTTCTTAAAGTGTATACATTTTGAAATTGATATGTTTAAAGCTCGTAAAGTTATTTAATTTGTTTATAAGCCTAAAAAATGTTTATAACTTTAAAAAAATTTATAGGCTTTCCTAGTAAACCGATTTGAATTTTACAAAAAGCGTTTGAAAGTGTGAGACTTCCTTTATATGTAAAAAAAATTGCAACTATCTGAGGGCCGCGTCTTATTCGTCAAATTCCAAATCGATTATTTCAATGTGAAAGAATAAAAAAAACAAGCACTTTCCCCGACAGCGTGTTTTGACCGAAAAGTGCTTCGTTTTTTTTGATATTTTTTGTTAAAATATTCGATTTGAAATTTCAACTACTTTTCATTAGCTACAACTATGCTTTTACTGTGTCTACAGAATTCATAGAGGTATAGGTACATCCTTTTTTAACTTTTTTATAAGCAATATTTTTGCTAATATGTTTTTAGATAAAATACTTACTTTTTGAGCTATTTGCGGAAAACCGGCTAAAAACGTGGTTTTTCTATTGAAAAATGATCATATTCACTCGCAAATAGCTCGATAAATATTGACTTTGTGCAAAAACTGTATAAAATGAAAGTTGCTGAGAATTGGTCAGTTTATTCAATTCTGGACTTATTTTGAACTCATGTTTTTCACACCCGAGAAGGGGTGAAACTCACACCATAACAAAAGCACACATAGGCACAATATCACTTTTTTCTTTGCCGTTAGCTATGTATATGCAAAATTTCATGTCAATCCAAGCGGTTCTTTAATATTCAGAGCAAAAACCGTCAATAAATGGACTAAAAAGGAAATAAAACTTTTCGAAACATCAATAAATTAAAATATTGGTTTCTCTTACCTTTATTAACGTGATTACCGCAAGCTATTTTTACTTTTGATTAACAAATACTTTGTTTTTGGATACTAAAAGTTCACTACACACTATAAAACAACCCTCTAGTCTACTGCATGAATTATATTTTAGATAGAAAAAAAATGTTTGCAAAATTTAAGATTTTGTTGTTATAAAGAAGTATATTTACCATAGAATTTACAACAATTTTTTACTAATTAAGAAAATAAAAATAAGCCAAAAATATATGGCTTCCTATATAAACAAACCTAAAATGTATAAAAACAGACAGATCCAAATCTGGCTTCTTATGCACTTAAAGTAGTTATTGTTTTTTGGATTTGGGAGTTTTTGCTTCAGTTATGGAACTGCGTGGTGAATTAACATTTTATAATGGTCGACCCCTTTTCATTGGCAAACTATTCTTGCTCACCTTGCATACATTTTCTGCAATATATTGTTTGAAGTCAAATAATGACATAATTTACACTCTATTGATGTCACAGGATCCATGCATTCGCAATGCACAATGTATGCCCAACAGGTGTAAAAATATTTTCTTGTACCATTTTTTTGAACGTAATTGAATCCTATAGAGCCCTAGCATGGAATCCAATAACTCCTCCCATATGATTGTTATAAACATCTATTGATTTAGGACAAGGAATTTCACGATGTTCTTTGGCTTCTCGAAAATAGCGCTCTCTGGAAGTAATAGGAGAACTACCTACGTATGTTGAGATCATGGTAACTAGGTTGTTGTCGTACCAACAAACACAAGAGATTTCTACTCCATCTATAACAGCAATTTTCTCTACCATAGTACCTAGACCATGTTTTTTTAACTCTTTTGGTGTAGGCATTTGGCAGTTTGCTACTCTGTTAATTCTAGCTGTCGCCGATGTTTGAAGATACATTATTCACTTGTTCTAAAAAATCGCAATGCACAGCACGTTGTAACTGAAATGATTGGGTTTACTTTACTTGTCTAGCAGCGTTGTCAGATTTTAAAAAAATATATAGAGGTTTCCAAACAAATGTACGATTCACGTTATGCTATGCCTGCGTATGTGCTAAACTTTATACTTACAAAAAAAAATAGTAAACTACCGAATCCATATATGGATTTCCATGCGGTAGAGGGTTAATACTAAACACTTAAACTAAACTCTAAAAAATAACAAGACCAGTAAATAACTTAACAATAACTATAACATATAACACACAATATATTAACTTAAAAACCAACACGCTACAATTTGAATTTAAACAGACTGACAAGTTTAGATCTGTAAAATGAGAATCCGTCTGGCTTAATGCAATAAATTATAGAGTGGCCCAAAAGTCTGGAAACGGCTAATTATCTCGTAAATTACTAGACATAATTATACAAAATTTGAGATACGCCTATTTTGGGATACGGAGATTCCATATTTGGTATTTGCAATGTTGCCATATTTTCAGTTTCTCTTATATTACTAGTAACTTTGGTTTTTCAAATGCATCACCCTGTATATTTAGTCATTATTGGAATCTCCTATTAAATACGAGTTCAACCATATGTAACACTTATGATTTTATGTAGTCTGGAAGGTCTTAAATACATAAAACAGAAGTCTGGCAACGCCTAAATTGTTTCAATACATTTTTTAATACTAACTATTTTCAAATACATTAAAACGTAACAATTGATAGTTTAGAATATTTTTTAACATAATAGTTACATTAAGTGTTCAAAATGTGCTCCATTTGTGAGTTGACAGCACTCTAATCGATGGTAGAATGCGTCTACCACATTTCTCCATGATTGTCTAGAAATTATTCGAGATTCATCGATAATTCATTGCCTTAGCTATGCAAGACTTGCTGGTTAAGTTTTGTAAACTGAATTTTTTAAGTATCTCTAATAAAAATAATCTTTAGGATTGAGATCGGGTGAACGTGGAGGCCATTCAATTCTACCTTGTCTACCAATTTATCGTCCGGGAAATATCTCATCTAAATAACGCCGAACATTTACACCAACTATCTGACGTTAAATTTCTTTCGATAAAAAATGACCCAATTAAATAAGTACCTACTATAACTGACCATACATTTAATTTTTGTGGTCTTTGAGTATGGTTTTCACGCATTCAATGTGAATTTCACACGAGTTCAGCTATTCAATACGAGTTCAACCATATGTTCACTTGATTTTATGTAGTCTGAAAGATCTTAAATACATAAAACAGTGCAAAATATGTAGATTTTAATAAATTTAAATATTTAAATAGAGAATGCTGTGATTTTGACATTTGTTCACCATTTAAATTATGAACTAAAATTGACAGTAGTTGTGGTTCAAAAAGTTCTGCAATTTAAATTGCTTCTCTAAAATGCCGTTCTCTAAACCATTCTCCTATTCATAAGACGACGGTACAAAAAACTGTGAGGCGATTTGAGGAATCTGGAGAAGTAAAAGATAGATACCGATCAGGTTAACCGAAACGAGTTATCAATGACAACAAAACTTCAAATATAAGCAAAGTTTTGTTGAAGATCCACATACATCCCCAGACAGGGTTGCACAAGTACATGATGTAGGTCATTCTTCAGTCTTACGTTTATTACGTAAAAATAAATTTAAATCATACAAAATTAACTTATTGCAAGAATTAAGTGAAGATGACTTTGGTCGTAGATTAGAGTTTACTGAGGTAATGATGGATAAAATTGAAAATTATTAAAATTTTGTTAACAGAATATGTTTTTCCGATGAAGCAACTTTTACACTGTGTGGAAGTGTAAATCGACACAATTTAAGGTACTGGTGTGACGTAAATTCACACTGAAGACTGAATGCGTGAAAACCATACTCAAAGACCACAAAAATTAAATGTATGGTCAGATATAGTAGTTACTTATTCAATTGGGTCATTTTTTGTCGAAAGAAATTTAACGTCAGATAGTTGGTGTAAATGTTCGGCGATATTTAGATGAGATATTTCCTGGACGATAAATTGGTAGACAAGGTAGAATTGAATGGCCTCCACGTTCACCCGATTTCAATCCTAAAGATTATTTTTATTAGGGATACTTGAAAAATTCTGTTTACAAAACTTAACCAGCAAGTCTTGCATAACTAAGGCAACGAATTATCAATGAATCTCGAAAAATTTCTAGACAATCATGGAAAAATGTGGTAGACGCCTTCTACCATCGATTAGGGTGCTGTCAGCTCACAAATTGAGCACATTTTGAACACTTAATAACGTAACTACTATGTTAAAAAATGTTCTAAACTATCAATTGTTACGTTTTAATGTATTTGAAAATAGTTAGTATTAAGAAATTTATTGAAACAATTTAGGCGTTGCCAGACTTCAGTTTTATGTATTTATAAAATCATAAGTGTTACATATGGTTGAACTCGTATTGGATAGGAGATTCCAATAATGACTGAATATACAGAGTGATGTATTTGAAAAACCAAAGTTACTAATAATATAAGAAAAACAGCAAATCTGGCAACATTGTAAATATCAAATATGGAATCTCCGTATCCCAAAATAGGTGTGCCTCAAATTTTGTTCAATTATGATTAGCATTTTACGAGATAATTAGCCGTTTCCAGACTTTTTGGCCACTCTGTATTTAATAGCCTCTTGACGAATGAATGGGCAAATATCAACACGTGCCTTTGTTCACAGTTGGGAATTTGCAGAACGAATGTACTTTAATAGCAATATGATTTGGATCATAACCTTTGTATTTATATTGTTTGTTTTCTGTAGGTTGCCGTACAAACAGTACAAACACAGCCAATGAACTTGCACCTTCCTTCGAACTATCCCCCACAACCCCTATCGCCAGACAGCCTGGCCGCCAGGAAACGAAGGTGGTCAGCCCCTGATCAAATATGTGATGAAGAAGAACAAAATAGTGCAAGAAGACACCGAGTCGGATGATTTTTGTACAGTGACTATATAGTAATTGTGAATAAGACTTTTTAACTAATTAAATTTTTGTAGGAATATTGCTCTAAGAAAGTTTAATGTTGCTTCTTGAAATTGATATTACTTATTATTGCCTTCTAGGCCGGTACTCCTACTCGGTTGCGATCAAACATTACTAGAGATGGGTTGTGATTTTGGAATCTGTGATTTTAGAACCGTGACATATTTTCACTGAGTCAGTTACCTGGCTACAATTTGTAAAAGCATTACGCAGACTAAAATAACTGCGTCTGTTAACATAAAAACTTATCAATCTGTAGTCTACCTTATAGCTTATATATTGAAAGGATTGTTTCAAAATAAACAGAACAAAAATTGTCTTTATTCAAGTGACTTCGTAAAAATTAGTTATCATCTAGTTTGACAGTAGTATTTCTATTGAAAAGCTACGAAACTACTTCGATTCATGTAACGAAGACTGTACGAAGTCATTTTAGATAGTTTTGAGAAAATTAATTTAAACGTATAAACATTGGTTAGCAGTTTCTAAAATAATTGTTGAAAACAAAACTTTTGTAGGTATGTTAATTTAAATGCAGTTCCCAAAATTTATCACCAAAAAATTATATTTTTTCTTAATATATTCTGTTTTTTTTTTTTTACATTTACATTTTACATTTTTCGTCGGAACAATTTAGGGAAAAATGACATACGATCATTTTGAAAGAAACATTTTGATACCAACTTTATAATTATAAATATCTTAAATTTCACAAAATATGTTAAATTTATTTCTACTTAAAGTCATCTCTTCAGGTTTGCTGCTATTAGAACTTTTAGAGTCTTGATGTATATCATTCTTCGTCTGTGTTCCCTCCTTTGACCGTAAAGAAAAAAAGAAGTTATGGTACAAACGCGGTATTGAAGGTGGATCACCTCTGCAAAGCTCTAATAAATAAACCTTTCAATTTTTTACTATTAACAGGTAGAGAAGAAGTATACAGTTTCGGCAACTCAGTGGAATGAGTTAGGTTGACTACGCTTACTTTTTTTCAGATATAGAATTCTTGGAGTTTCTGCAAAATCGTATTTAAATTGAACGTATTAGGTTCAAATTTCGTCCAAGTTTCGTCCATTCTCCAGTTCTGATTTTTTTACCATGTCAGAAAATTTTACAAAGTCTGCTTGGGACATTTCTTTTACTGTGTAGGGTTAGCCAGTTACTTTCGCCATTTTTATTAATGTGATCCATTAACTGAGGGTACAGACAGCATCCTGTCACTTTTTAGCTGTTTCTATTACTGCATGCATAGTATCTCCTTCATTCTGAATATGCCCCTTCTCCAAAAAGGAGAAGCAATACCATATGCAAACATGGAGAAAATAAAACGGTTTTTATTTTGCTCTCCCCCCCCAATTGTCGGTGTATAAGATGACACTTTCAACCCCTTTAGTTATTTGTGTCCTCAGAAAGTCTAACAAGCAACTAATAACATCATTTGATCCCCGTTCCGCCACCTCTTCATACCAAACGCTACAGAATCCTTTATTGGTACCGATGTCCTAGACTGTAAAATTATAGGTTGCAATTTTAATTCTATAATAAAATGTACTTACTTCTGACTGAGGAGTAAATAATACCTTTTGCAGGTCAAAACACTCAACACATAAAGTTTTCTCCTCAATAGCTAGTTCTTTATGCACATCTTTTCGGACTGCAACTTCGTTAGCTAAGTGTTGATCATATTTTTCTTGCAATTTCAATTTTATGTCATTATCAGCATCTGTATAACCCGGACATAGTTGACACTAATCCTTTTTTGGTTTAAAGAATGCTATATTGCATTCTAAGTTGAAAATTTCACTATATTGCCTTTCACTTGCAATCTGTACTGAATTGGTGCCCATATGCTCTGTACATTCTACACATTTTACATATATTTAAAACCATCTTCCAAATACATTTTCTTTGAATGTTTTTTATTATAATGGGAAGGCACTAATGGAAACAATTTAATATGAGTTCTCACATTTTCCTCAATATCTTCTGCAATTTTATTGGGTCTTACAGTACTATTAAGCACAATAAAAATAAGAAAGGTACAATATCTGGGACACGTAACGAGGGGACAGCGATATGAACTGCTAAGGCTGATAATACAGGGAAAGATAAGAGGAGGAAGGAGTATAGGACGAAGGAGAGTGTCATGGTTGAAGAATTTAAGAGACTGGTTTAAATGCAGCTCTATAGAACTCTTCAGAGCAGCAGTAGATAGAGTAAAGATAGTGATGATGATATCCAACCTCCAATTTGGAGACGGCACTTAAAGAAGAAGACGCTCTCCAATTTTTTTAAGGCAGTTTTCCCCAGGTTTATACTAACCTGTGGAACGATATTCCTGAAGATTTTTTATTAACATTACTTCTGCTACTGCAACTACGTTGAGAACAAGAAACCATTATTATGCACTATCACAATATATTACAGTTTCTATAAAATTATTATAAAACTGAAAATATTCGAAAAAACAACAAATATAACCAAACATATACGATCTGTCACAAGTTTCAAAACAATAATACCAATATGGCCGAAGTTAGGTCGTTTTTAGTCACGTGATGCCCTCTCCATAGATTCTAACTCGATGTATAAAACTGAATTGTGTATTTTAAGTTGCCTATACAGCCGCTAGAGTTACCACAATATTCTATGTTACAGCTACGTATAGAATAATCATCGAGCAAAAAGACAAAAGAGTGAATCTAATCCTTAATAAAAGGAGACCAAAAAAATGGCCTCTGATGGCGGACATATCCGGAAATGCGAATGCGCCAAATTAAAATTTTTCGACACTTATTAACAGTAGATATAATATAATATTTTTTAGAATGTGTCTTAGACGAGAAAGTTTTAATTAATTATTAACGGTAATAGTCTAAAATGCGACACAATTGTAAAAAAAACTTCTATATAAATAAGATTTCATGTGACATTTGGGACAAACAATAACATAACCCTAACTAAATTTGATGTCGAACAAGGAGAGAGACTCTCTTTCCTTGTTTAATGTGGCCTCTAAAGATCGCACTTCCTGTCTAACAATATTTTTGCCCCTACTAGCTTTACATTCCCTCTTTTGTCTTTTTTCTCGATGAGAATAATTCAGAAGAAGGTAGTAACTCCAATTATACAAAAATCGAGTTACTACAGTTTTTGTTGCATGAATCGACTTAATTTAATCAATTTATTATTCTGCGTAATTCTTTTACACATTTAATATATATCTACTTGGAATGAACTCCACAAAATATAGTCAAATAGATAATTAATTAGATAAGTAAAGGAAAATTACAATTTACAAACTGGGAATATTTTAATTGTAGTGACAAATTCTCATGGTTTACACCTAAAATCACAGATTACAAGACCTAAATATAACAGTTTTTATTTTTAAATTGATGTAATGATTAGGGAAATGAATTTGTGGTATTGTTCATGAAAAACTTTATTCATAGGAGTATTGGTCTACTATTTTTGATGGAGCAACAAGTACAGAAGATGAGATTGTTTAAGTCGTACTACTGTATATTGAATGATAGTTTCTATACAATTTTTTGTATCTAAAATAATTGAAGATATTTTTGTAAATCCGTAAATGGTTTTTAAATTATGAGAGGTATTTTTTAAAAATAACAACAGCTGGAATGTTGTATAGCCATTGGGTTTATTATTAGTTGGGTTTGGGTTTAGAACTAAAGTTCTGTAAACGAAATTACCGTTCGTTTCAAAACTCTTCCGTGGATTTACAAACAGTTGAATGAATGAATATCTATAGATATTCTTGAAGTATGTATAGACATGCAACAAATAGAAAAGTTGTCAGTTTTCTGTTGTAGCATGAACCCATTAACGCCCAGATTTCTTCTCTTGTATAAATTTTGCTGCAATTTTTGTTAAAAGTCTCTTTGACCTAAAGTTAGAAGGAAACATGATTTTTTGTCAAATTTTAATTAGAAAAAAAATACAGACTTACACCATATGGTATCACTGGGATCTTATGATATATCCAATTTACAAAAAAAATTATTTAGAATGATACGAAACAAAACACCTTACACATAGTCCGACATCACATTTTATGCCTTATGTCCTCCCAAATGTAGTACAACCAATTCCAGCGCAACGTCTTCTATTACAAAATGATCGATTTTGTCATACCTTACTTCTGCGAAAGGTTCCGTGTGAACCTTCTTCATCACTAGCTTCAATATGTTTGTTATTGGCTAATTTTACCTCAGTACCAGCTTCCAATTGACGACAGTTCAATTATATATCATGAGGTTATCTATTTCATCCAATGAATCTTCATCAGTGTCAACAGATGGATTAGGTGGCAAAATAAATATTCCTTCCAGTTCATTAGCGACATTTTCATTATCATATAAATCCACAATCCACGGCTGTAAAAAAAATTATCATAAATTATAAATGATATAATAAACACCCAGTGATACCATATGGTATCACCGACATATTTGGTAAGATATTAAAAAATGTCTCAATAAATTTAAATTTGGCAGAAACATTTATTTTATTAACCATAGATTCCATCAAGAAGTCCATCTTTTTGACCCAACTTCGACAGACCAAATATTTGAAAAATCACACTTACTCTACACATGTTACAAACGCACTGATGAGCGGTTAGTATGTTGTACTGGTCTGTTGTTTATAGTTAGGAGAGGGGACGAGACCATAAGATCGTTTCTAATAGATTTCAAGAGCAAGAGAAGTAGACGTGTTTTGTGATAACGTATGGTATCACTGGGCACTAATAAGTTAATACATCAACAGTAGAAGGTAAGCCACTTCAGCGCACTTTGACCTTTAACCCCATGTTACCTATTATGTCACTTGTCGCGTATTACGCCACCTTTTATGTCACGTTCTATAACATTTGAGACAAAACGTGACGTAGTACGTGATATGCGACATAAAACAAATAATGGGGCCAAAAGTCAAAGTGTGCTGAAGTGGCTTATCCTCCACTATCAACTTCAGTCTTGATGTTATGTAACGAAGTTTGCTGTTCTTTGTCTACACGTCAAATATCCGTGTCAGTTTTATTTGTTTTCAGTAATAACCTCTCATAAATTTAAAATCTATTTATCAATCTCTTATTGTAAATTTGTATATAAACATCTGTGTGCTTGTGTTGTTCCATCTCAGTGAATTTCAAATTACGCTCTAACTATTGGTGCAGATTTTCTATGATAGAAAACCGTTGAAAAGATAGTATAGATTTATTTTTCATGACAATACAAAAAAAAATAGCATAAAATTACATCAGCAACTGTTGAAACATACGTAAAAATGTGAGAACTGGAGTATTATTAAGAGTGATATAGTTAATATGACATGAACAATACTGATGATGGTTTTGTTATACCTGTTTAACAATGGAAATGCGGCGATTGATACCGCCGTTATCGATCTCAAAGAGAATCGTGTGATATAGGACTGCTTTTAATGTTCACAAAGATCTGTTTTTTATTTACGATTATTAGTTTCCAATACATTATAATGCACGAACTGATTCTAACTTCCCTACATCGGAGATCCATTATGATTTTCGGTATAATTATTTCAAAATGACGGCTGACTGGTTTGAAGTAACAAAATCAAATTTCTTAAAGGCTAAAGTCATTCAGAGTAAAACAAACAAGCTTGTAGCTGCAGAAAATTATTATATCATCTTTTAAAGTCCCCCAAAACTTGTTTTTTGAAGAATTGAAGACCTTAGAGCAACAACGATACATGCCACAAGTTTTTGAGAAAATCAGATATCTAGGTTTTAATCAAATCCTGAAATACCAAATATAGATTAAAAATTCAGTGAATGGGGTTATTTGAAAACTGTTTTTGAAAACTGTTTATCTACTATCCTTGAAACGCTAAGCTAATTTTTAAAAAGTAGTTTTTGTAGAAAAAAAAAACAATAAAAATTCAAAAAAATGTGGCTTGCACCTTTATTACAAAAAAAAAATATTAATACAAGTTGTAAAATAGGTATTATTATCTATTATCATAATATTAGAAGTTATATACAGTACTAAACATAAAAAACACAATACATAAATTGCAATTCTGTACTTAGAATTGTTTTAAAATCACTTTAATTTTCATCCTCCAGATCGCCAAAGTCATCCAAATGTTCTGCTTCATTATCTATATTATCATTATCTGTTCCTATATTTTCACCAACACCAATCTCTCTGTAGCAATTCCGGTAAATAATTTGTATATAGCGAAGAAGCATCGAAATATTAGATTTTTTTGGATTTAATGGAATGGGTGCATCATATTTAATTTTTAAATCTCTTACATTCAAGTTTACTGGAGTTCTAACACCTCTCCTACCAATATTGACAGATTTAAATAGTTCGCTTCAAAGATGTTTATAAAACATAACATTTCAAGTCTCGTGAGTAAATTTAAATGTGTAGATTTTACTGAAATTAAGTTTCTCTTTATTTTCTGTTTGCATTTTTTGGTAATATTTTGGATCTGTAAATCCTTAAAAGACAAATATCTTGTTGCTTTAGAACAATGACATTAAAAGGATTTTTTCGTTTTGATTTTATTACTGCTTGAATACGAGTCAACAGGAGTATACACCTGATTTAAATACCGGCGTTTTGTTTTTTAATGCCCAGCGCAATTATCGCTATATACAACAAGCTTCCTATGTTCAGTAGGATTTTCTTTAAAATGCATATATAATATACTAGCAATCTCGTCACTTTCACGTTTTGCTAAGTATTCAGGCCACATATACGTATATCCCATATCTTCAACGCAGTCATGTATTTCTAAGGTATAGGTCCAGATTTTTCGTAAATAAAAAGCAGGACCAACTGTCAATGAAGGTACAGGTAGGGCTTGCTATTCTAGTAGGTATTCTTAGGTAGAGTTAATCAAAACTGATGGCAAGTGTGTCTTTTGTTCTATTAGCATTTTCTACTTCATCTTTCAGGCTTTTTTGCAAAGCTTCGACCCTTCGATGGTGTAGCTCAAGTTGAGTCTTTAACCTATTTGGTGATGCTTCTGTACTGCCAACATGTCTAATTTGAATATTTAGAGAGTCACATGCTTTGCAGGTGTCCGTTTTGGGTAATTTAAATCCAATGTTAACCTTTCAAAAAACATTTCTGTAGTAACTTTCTTTTACTGGATTGGCATTTCTATTTCTACACCATTCCAGGTAATAATCGTGATAAAAAACAGAAATCGATAAATCATGATCTATGTACTTTTTTTGCCTACTGTATTTTGGTATCTACTTAATATACGTTTTCCGGTCACTGTCATTAATGTTATTTGCTCTGTTCTGGTGTTTGCCACGTTTATCTGCTTTTGGGGTACTAGCACCTTCCTTCATTTGTTCGCATAAAAGTTGAAGTTTTCGATGAACATCGTTAGACCAAAAAATTTTGAAATTTAAAAAATTGAGTATTTTACAATATTATAAGAATACCTTAATATTAAATCAATAATTATTTATTTGGGTTTAATGATTTTCACATGCAGAGAATGATTTTTTATTCTCTTGTAAAAAAACCTATTTATGGGTTACGAGCTTTTGCATCTTAAGCGACATTAGAGCTTTTAGCTACAAATACCATATTCAATATACCATAATAAAACACCATACATATTTGGCGCCCAACGTGGGACCAAGGACGCGACGTTGACAATTTCAGTCTTTTTTAACTTGTAAAATCAGAGTTTCCAAAAAAACTAAACGTTCTATTATAGCGTGGTGGAAGTGTCTTGATTAGTCAACCGGTTTAGTCCCTCATAAATATGATAATTAAAATTATATATGATTGAATGATGATTGAATCAGATCGCTTAGTTACATTCGTCTAATTGGTTCCTCTCGAATAAATATCAAACGAGGAAATTAAGATTGAACTCAACATTATTTTTGATATGCGTTTGATTTACTCTGAACAAATGTTTTTTGTCACTTCAGACATAGATTAGCCCGTCAATTTATCGCATCGTTTCTTACAGTTGTTACTTGGATGTAGGGACCCTTAAACGTTATGTAGAGCTAGAGTTTGTTACTTATAAAATTTAGGCTATTCTGGAAAGATTGTTTCTTAAGATGGTTGACAAGTTAATTGTATATTGTTTTGCTTGAGGCAATGTTTATAATTTCCATGTGAATTCTTGGCTGTGATCCAGTAAAGTATATGTGGAATGTGGTTACTTCCCTCCATGTCTTAGTGCTTAAGATCTATATTAAAGTTGAAATGTGCTTAAGAACTCATTCTGCGCTTACCACTCAAGGTACAAAAGGCAAAAAGGAAAACTAGAGTTTATAGTTGTCATTTCTATAATTCAAACATGTAAAAATATATAATGTGACTATACACTGCTTAAAATAATTGAACAGCATTATTTTCATGTAGTACCAACTAAAAATTAAAGTAATCCCTAAAGGTCACTAGTTTGATATGTATATCCTCCAGCTGCACAAATAACTTCATTTGGTAACTTTTATGGATGTGCTGGGAAGTGTTGTCCATTATTTAGCAGTGTAGGTATTTAAATATATAAGCCATATTTGGAATAGAACAATTAATAGAGTGCAATAAACATTGTATATATTTATTACTGAATAAAAAGAAGAATTGGTAGTTAAAAATTGTTCAGCGGTATTTATATAAGTATTTAAAAAACGGAGTATTTACTAGTGCAACAACTATTTTCTTGCAAGTGGCTATTGATTTTTTGACTTGGTCAATAGACATCTTCGCATTTCTACTTTGGTGATATAAATATATATCATAAGTAATGTTTTTGTTTTTCCTATAAGAAATTTCAAAATGAATATAAAACGATCTAATGAATGAATATTTAAAAAAGAAACAACAAAAAAGTTTTTTCAAGATTTAAATTAAGCTTTTTCATCTCTGATAAAGAGTATTGCATATTTTTATTAAATTTTTCTCATTATTGGTTTTAAGACCACGTTTGTATCATTAATGTAATTAATGGGTCATTCCAGAATTTCTGCAGGTATTGATAAATAGTCTAGGTATTGATAAATAGAAACTTAGTCATTTACCATAACTGTCTGTGTGACAAATATGATTCATTATCATTTTGGTCAGTATCAGTCCTTGTTTTTGGTGTAATCTCAAATGTTCGGCCACAGAATAATAAAGAAACAGAATACCCACTCTCCACGGAAAATTAAGTACGCGCATCTCCTCCGCGCAGACGTTCCGCCATGTTTTAGGAGGATTTTAAAGAAATTAGTGTTGTTTATGTGGTGTGCATGGAAAAATTAACCAGGTTTATTTGACTTACGGCAATCAAAGACATACAATACAATTATATTAACATTGTTAAATATAATAACATAAATATAATATAATTAAACATAAATATAAACAATTACATAACCACACAAATCATATGTCTGTGTCCTCCTAAAACATGGCGCGCGTGCTGAAAAACTTCAAAGGCGGCATCTGAGAGTGGCCCTTCTGCTTGTTTATTATTCTGTGGTTCGGCTAAGGTCAAAGGGTAATTCACATTTTGATGTGAAATGTCACCTTTCAAATAAAATCTCCTGTTCCATGTCACAATTTGACACGGAAAAAGTGAAATGTTACGTTTCTGATTGAAATTGCGGCTGTCAATGATCAATTTCGATCTGTCAACTTCACAACTTAATCTTTTTCGTAAGACATTAATTTTACACTGTACTGAGACGTCTTTTTTAAGAAGACTAGATCCTTTATTTTTAGCCTCCTTCTGAGCCATTCGTATAGCCTTGAGCTGTCACTGTTATGGTGATCTGCGCACTAGTCTCTCTGTATTTGGCTCTAAACCCATCTTGAATATATTTCTTCTGTCATCCTGTGAAAATTATTTTTTCAAAATCGTTTGCTTGGTCTATTCCAGTTCTTCACATTCTGTACTTTCGAGTTTCTCTCTGATATCCTGTCTTTTTATTTTATTCGTAAGTGCTGGATTTTATTTTATCCGTAAGTGAATAGAGTGGACTGGACTGATTTTGCTTTGAGCATACATACAAGGAGTATTCAAATCTGTTTAATTTACAGTTTCCACATTTTGCTTCTGGAAAATGGTATTCTATCAACAGTCTTACATCTTTTGCTTGGATATTAGATTTACCCAACAGGGTTTGGATTTAACAGTGTAGATTCTGGAGCCATTTAAAATTATTTGATAGTTATGCGTGAAATATACTAACAACGCTTGAAAAAGCAAGAGGAATTTAAAATAAAGATATCTAAGAATAAAATGAAGATATATGGAGGAAAAAAAATTCATAACAACAAATGAGGAAATAAAGAAAAAAACATTAGTATAACTCATACTTTACATGGGAAATTTAAAATATTTTTGACTAAGCTGAGTCAACTGGTTCAAGGATTTGATGTGAATGGTAAGACGGGTATTTCAATGACAATCCTGCCAACAGCAACGATACAATCCACTAGTCATCAATGTTAAAATCGGTACCACCTAACTTTTGCCCCGTTTTCACAATGTGGTTTACATAACTCGCTATGGGATCACTGCTATATAGCAGTATTGATATTAAACTGCGTAGTAAACTACGCAAACAAAGATTTTAACTTGTCCCATAGTGGCACTGTTGTAGCATTATTAATATGTATGTACAGCGATGTATCTATTGTTAAAATTAACTTTGCTTTTGCTTTATCGTCGTCACTTTTGTCACTACTTCCCTGATGCACTTAGATACGCTTTCTAAAACTAGGAAGTTTTCTACTACAAATGCCCAATCACTGTTATTTTCTCTTCCACGTAACTTGGGAGCATTTACTATAAAGTTACTGGTCATTGTTGTGCAATAACTAGAAATCTTATAACTGCTACGTGTGTTCTGGGACCATAACCTCGTAGATTGAAAGAAATAAGTGTGAACGCGTTTCGAGTCTAAATACAGACTGACTTTATTCATGAAATAGTATACAAGGTTACCAACCTTTACAGATGACTAATACCAACCGTTTCCTATAATATTTTGGGATATTCCAACAGTCTGAACCCAACTCAACCGATAGTTCTGTATGGCAGCCTCAAAAAATAGAAAAGAAGCGCTTACTGATTAATTATCAAAGGCTAAAGAAATCCTTCGATACTTTTTAATGACTTCGAAGGATAAACTAATAAATAATTCTTGTTTATTAGCGATTATAGACCATATGATATTATATAGAGAGGAAAATATGCATGTATTTTCTTCCTGTATTCTTTTTTTGAAACTTTGAATGACGAATACGAATCTGTCTTCAGTTTTTTTGAATCTGTTGCAGTTTTTATTGACTAATCATTAGGTCCACGCAAAACTAAAGAATTCATGTTTTTTATTTGGATTCAATATTTACATTAATACTAAAGAAGAAATATTACCTACAGAATCTTCATAGTATAACATCGGTATGTAAAAATTGGATACCATTTTTTATTTATTTTTTACAGTTTCTCTACCTTTAGCTATAATTAGCTTCTTCTATTTGTTATAAAACAATTAGGTCATACATAAAACATACATTTTGCAATATTTAATAGTAATCATAAAGAAAAATGACATAATAGCATAGTAAATACAAAAAATATTAAGAATAAAAGAAACAAAAATACTGCTCTTAAATTTTTAATTCCAATTTTTCATTTTAGGTTTATTAGAGTACACGACATTGTATACTTTAGTATCCTTTTGCCCAACTATTTCCCAAAGCAATGTTCTAAACCCTTACTGTGTCTTTTATCATTGCGTAAATCATTGTCACGGTATCACGCCAAATTTAAAATCGATATTAAATTTAAAAAAAAATGTAAGGCAGTTGATGGCCTTTGCCAGCTATAAAAGGGGTAGTTATTGTTTTTGCATTGAGTTTACAATAATGACACATATTACGATGTGTATTTTCTTGTTTAACAATGCTATACAAGTTTTTGCATGTTTGGCTTTGTTTATTTCAGGAGAAATATCACAAAATATAGTTGTGGCAACACTGTAATACTGAAATTTAAAGAAATAATACTTAAAGAAGTTTACACTAACAACGGAAAGTAAGTGTTGAGGTAGTAACGGTTTCTGGAGCACCTGTATCTTTATCATCAAGCGTACTCTTATGACCACGAACAAATTCAGCTTTCCAAAAGTTTTCCCGTTGATAATTGTTAATTTTTCAAAAAACAGGAGCTACACATTTTCGACTATTATGAAAACCAAACTAATTGATGTTTTTGCTCGACATTTTGTCAAATGTCATACATTAAATGAAGATGTCAAAACTGAGAAAATTAAATCTCACAATAGTGCCATCTATCGAAGGAGCTTAATGTTAAATCATCTTCGTATATTCTTATTCAACCTCGTGTAAAGAAATGTCAGACATAATAATTTAAATAATATGAATTTCTCACAAATAAACATAATATATGTTGCAAAAATGCCAAAGAATAGCTACCCCTGGATAGTGTCCATGACGATGGCTGGTTAAATCAAATGTCCCCTTCTAGATAAGTTAAATATATATTTATTTTTGTGCAATAATGTTATTTTAAAAAAATATGTGATAGTAATGTGGAATTTTATTATTAAAAAAGTTTTATCTAGAATGTATAGTTTATAAAGTAGTTTCTACAGTGCCACATAAATTTTAAAACACAGAACAGTTTGGCTCTTTAGATAAGTATTTAAGGGTCAAAATTATGTTTCAAAGGTCTTGTGACATCAAATTGCTCAAAATATACCTAGTGTGTACTTTAAAAGACGAAAATAAAGTAAAAAAAGCAACACATTATTTGTAGTAGTATAATTCCACCATTTTTGTTTATCTTCTAATAAGTTCGGCAATAAAATTGTTTTTAAAATCCGTCTTCTTAGTTCTTTACCATGTTTGTGTTATATCTGTCTGTTTGTTTGTGTTTACTTAATACATATTCGTCCAAACTATTACAAGCTTGTCACCTGTCTAGCTCTATGTTCCTAGACAAGGAGCCCTTACAAGGTGCTATCAATCAACCGGACCAGTTGAACCCTGGTTTTTTTTTAGAGATGTTACTCCTCTATCCCTCCTCTTTTATGCGGGCTTTAGACCGGCTGCATCGGTTATAGCGCTACTCAATTTACCCCACACAAAATTGTTTATTTAGTTTTTGTTAATAATTGGTTGAAATCGTTGAGCAATTTTTCTATGCAAGATTATATTTCAGCCGCCGCGCCGCGGCGGCTGAAAAATCGAGTGTACGCGCATACTTAACAATTAAAAACCAACGGTCTAAATTAAAATAAGCCCCGATTACTCTTCACAATCTTGAAGTTGAATGTTTAAACTTCAATTTAGACACTTGGTAACCTCAAAAATAATAATTTACATATGTGTTTTCAAGCCTCAAAAATGCGTATTTTCGAGTTTTTCAGACTTTAAATCGCTTATAACTCGAAAACTATAAACTTTAGAGAAAAATGACAAGAGACCTTTTTTGTTTAGAATGACCCAAAAAACCTAAAAACATATTTTCCAGATTAAATAAAAATTATTTTTGGAATTTGTTTAAAACAATTGTTTAAACAATTTCTGCCCGAAAATTTCGCCCGGCACCCTTCAGATTTGTTTAAAGGGGACATTTTTGAACCGGAGCCCGCGAAGAAACCAAATCAGAAACATTTTCCCAACGGGAGCGGCCTCACAGCCTGGACTAGTAGGACTTTATCAAGTTCTGGCTCTCTGTATTAGAACTTGCAAACTAAAAGTGCTTCCCTCATTCCGAGTACTGCTCTGAATCCAAATTGAACTTCACTAAGATGTTCTTCTAATTTGGTGTATATGCGCGAGTGAATAATAAGGAAGTACTTTAAGTACATGGCTCATCAAACTAATTAATCTATGTTCTTTACATTTTCTAGCGTTGGCTTTTTTAGGAAGGAGAATGAATATTGATAGTAGCCAGTCTTTTGGTAAGTAACCAGTCTCGTACATGTTGAATAGCTTAGTTAGAGCGTGATTTGGTGTGCCTGTAATAGTTTTAAAATTTCATCATGCACCTCATCAGGTCCTGGTGATTTTTTTTCTAATGTCCCATTATGTAAAATCTAACCAAAAACCAGACAAGTAGATTCATTTGCCATATTCCGCGGCATAATTAAGTCCAATATATCATTATCTTAACAGTTTTTTTTTTGTCCACTTGTGTTTATTTTTCCTTATAATATTTCCTTTACATTGGCAAATTTATCGACAGAGTCAGTAGTAACCATGGTGTATGGTAAGTTTATCTGATGTTAATGCAACACCTTTTACAAGAAATATATCTTTTATAGCTATTGTGCTTTATTTTTGTTTTAAATATGTTAAAGGTAACCCTTGGAACTAGAATTCTTTTTAAGGATGCCTTCTCCATTACTGAAGGTTAGCTATAACTACAGCAAATTGCTCTGTATCTTGAGCTGCTCTTAGTATCGAATGTGTGTCCATGCCTGTCCAGTCTCTTATATTCTTCAACCGGGAATATTTTCTTCTTCCTGGATCTCTTCTTCCTTCCACTTTCCCTTCCATTATAAATTGTTGGAGGTTGTATTTTTCTCCTCTGTAAATATGTCCTAGATAACTCGTTTTTCTGTTGTTTACAATATTTAGGAGTTTTTTTTTCAGTACCTATTCTTCTTAGCACCTTGTTGTTGGATGAGATCTTCAGCATCCTTCGAAAAACTCACATCTCAATGGCTTCTATACGCCTCATACTTGTAATTTCGAGAGTCCACCTTTTCACTCCGTATAGCAATATGGAATAAATAAACGTTTTTACAAATTGGTACAGATATCCAACGATAACGTAGAGTTTATTAGGAATTTTTTCATTCGTTGAAATGCGGACCTAGCATATTCTATACGAGCACGTATTTCGACCTTGTGGTCAAGATCGTTTGTTATCCAGCAACCAAGATACCGGAATTTTTGCACTGGTTCTATATATTATAGATAAGAATGTTAATGTCGACATTTGTTGCACTTGGTACAGCCATTACTTTTGTTTTATTTGTGTTTATATTTAGTCCTAAGCTATCTCCCTCTCTGGTTATGACATTCAAAAGTCGTTGTAAACCCTCAGCACTGTCTGCAATAATGACGGTGTCGTCTGCGTATCTTGAGTTGTTTACGTATTCTCCGTTGATTTTTATTCCTTCTTCAATATTTTCGAGGGCATTTTGAAAGATCTTTTCGGAATATATATTAAATAACTTTTCTAGACTACTTTTCGTAGTCGATAAAACAGAGAAACACGTCTTTTCGCTGATCTCGGCATTTTTGTAGTAATATCTGGAGGTCAAATAATGCCTCCCTTGTACCAAGCCCCACACGAAATCCAAATTGATTATCGCTCAGGTTTCTTTCACATTCTCTGTATATTCGTTGATGTACAATTTTGAGTAAAATTTTCAGAAAATGGCTACCTCCATTGTTTTGAGTCATTAATATTTGTGAGTAACGGTGTCGGAATAGTGTCCTGGGAGGGGGGGGGGGTTAACCACCAAAACCCCCCTGGGTGCGCCACTGCTACCAATATTTATATCATTTAGAGCTAGCTGGTTTTAACAAATGTTGTTTATTTTTGCTTTATTTTGTGAATACTTAGCGTATATTGGAAGCAAGTAAAGATGTAAGCGGGATAATATCCTTACAGAAAATGCTAAAAGACACACCTTAGTATAAAATATCAATGTAACTGTACAAATTGTCGTTGTAAAAGTGCGTGTTGCGCCAGATGAGTTTGTTTGGTTAAGACAATGATTTCTGAAGTGCCTTTTTTGTGAGAAGTGTGATTTTCACCTTCCAGAATGTTATTTATATGTGGAGGATATATGAATCAAAATGCTAAATAACAGATTATATGTACAGATATATATTATTTTACAGATTAATGTACAGTGTGCCATGTTGAAATTGTAAAGCCAGATATGGCAGTGCAGTCGAAACCAATAAACTATATATATATCTAACTTCCTTGTCTTTTTATTTATTTCCTAAAGCGTATATAAGTTAATAGAAAATGACTTAAACAATGAGCTAAAGAAACCAATAAATGAAAACAACACAGAAATATGGAACACATTTAAAGATCTTACCTTGAAAGTAATAGAAAAATATTCAACAACGTTACACAGGCACAAAAAACAACAATGGATGACTGATGAAATCCTGGAATTAATGGAGCAGAGAAACAAACTGAAAGGTAACAAGACAGAATATAAGGAAAAACAGAAACTAATTAAACAAAAAATAAAGGTGGCTAAAGAAAAATGGATGGAGGATAAATGCAAAGAATTAGAAAAGTTGAATGAAAAACATGATACGTTTAATATGTTTAAAAAAGTTAGAGAAGTAGCTGGTGTTTATCATAAGAAAACTCCACATACTATAACCGATTCGTCGGGAAAAATGATAATAGACGAACATGAAATTCGAACAACCTGGTGTAATTATATAAGTGAACTGTATAATGATGATAGACCCGAAGAACTGGAGACTTTAGTTGAAGGTGAAGGACCAGAAATACTAAAATCAGAAATACTGCATGCTATAAAGTTAGCAAAGAACAAGAAAGCCGTTGGCCCTGATAACATACCGACAGAGATGTTAAAGCTTATAAATGAGGAGAACATTGGAAAACTGGTCAAACACACTGGAATGATAAGCCTTATGAGCCACACTTTAAAAAAATTTCTACGCATCATCCACAGTAGAATAAGAGATAAATGTGAAGAAGACCAGAATAAAACACAATTTGGCTTCAGAAATGGACTGGGAACTCGGGACGCCCTCTTTGCACTAAGTGTGTTACTCCAGAAATGTCGAGGTCAAAGGAAAGACGTCTTTGCTGTATTTATTGACTATGAAAAGGCCTTTGATCTAGTACATCATCACAAATTTATTAAAAGATAAAGGAATTGATAGTCAAGACATACGATTCATAGAAAAGTTATACTGGCGTCAAACAGCGACAACTTGCATAAACGGAAAATCAACAGGAATATGTAAAATACAAAGAGGTGTCAGACAGGGTTGTATACTATCCCCACTGTTATTTAATTTATATTCAGATAGAATATTTAAAGAAGCGCTGCATAATTTGGAATGGGGCGTGAAAGTTAATGGAATTCTGATAAATACAATCAGATATTCAGACGATACAGTTATTTTAAGTGATGACATGAATGGATTACAATGCCTTTTAAATACCATTGATACAGTGGGAAGAGAGTTTGGTCTAAACATTAACTGTTCAAAAACAAAACGCATGGTGTTTAGCCGTTTAGCACATCAAGATGCACGATTATATGTTAATGGTCATATAATTCAAAGAGTGTCAAGTTTTAATTATCTTGGTTGCCATATTACTGAACAACTAGATCCAGATCAAGAGATAAAATGTAGAATTTTTACATGACATTTTTAAAAATGAGGTCATTCTTCTGTAATGATAACTTGCAACTTCGAAAGCGCATGGTTAAATGCTACATTTGGTCAGTCCTCTTATACGGTGTCGAAGCATGGACATTAAAAATTACCATCATTAATCGTCTGGAGGCCTTTGAAATGGGACTGCGCAGACGTATGCTGAAAATTCTATAGACGGCTATGTCAACAAATGTGGCAGTCCTTGAGAGAGCAAATGCTGCTCGCGAGCTGCTTGATAACATCAAATGTAGAAAGATGGCCTATTTTGGACACGCAGTAAGGGGAGACCGATATAATATTCTTCAACTTATTATGATGGGTAAAATCGAAGGACGCAGAGGAATTGGTAGAAGGCAGGCCTCTTGGTTGAAGAATATCAGGGAGTGGACAGGAATAAAGAAAGCTGATCAACTCTTTAGAATAGCTCGAGACAGAGACAGTTTCGCCATGTTAATCGCCAACGTCAAGGGGACTTGATATATGAATACAGGTCTCGAATTACTCTGACAATATAAGGTAGTGGCTCCCATTGCTGACAGTACTCCAATAAGCGACACCATTGGTTATTTATACAATAAGCGAATTGGTTATTTATGTGCTAAGACTATTTGAAACAGTAGTCTGTAGTATTGGCGGTCTTTGCTTCCTTGGGTAATAGTTTGAATATGTTGGCATCAATGCGCCGATAAAATAAATTTTAAGGTTGGTGACATTAACTAGTTTAAAACGCTAAGAAAATAGTTTATATAAATCTGGTGTTTGACGTTAATGTGTATTTAAAGGGTAATTTTTTTAGTGTAGATCCATTTAATAGTAATATAAATGTATGTATTTGTTGTTAAAATTACCTTATGTTAATAAAATAAGGTTAGGTAGGGGGTGTAGATTACTGCTACAAGATCCAAGCGAGTATCCAGTAAGTGACACTAGTGTCAGCTATCGGGTTTCAGATGTTTTTATACTTTGAATGAATATTTAAGTAGGAAGCACGTAAATAACCCTGTAAATACAATCAAAATTTTACAATTTTATGTTGTACCAATTTTATGCAAGATGGACGAAACATAAAAACAAAGATAAAATTAAATATCAAGAAATTAATAAATAAATAAAACAAGCTAAGGAAACATGGATGTCTATTAAATGTCAAGAAATTGAGGAATGTGAAGCAAGGTATAACAAAAATCCACTAGGAAACTAAGTTCCTGTTGCTGGCTGTATACCATATATCACAAAAAATTTATTTAAAATCTTTTATAAAAGGTAAGTATATAATAAAATGCCCAAACGGGCTATCACAAAAAGTTTTCGGATTGTTAAATCCATAATCAGTGCAAACGAGGTATACATGCTATGAGCCACCAAAATATATGGGTCAAAACCCTTTAAATGATATAAATTTACAGTTGTTTTACATTATATATAGTTACAAATTAGGATGTTTAAGTTACCGTTGGAATTGGTAACATGGCGACGTATGACCCTACATAGGTAAAATGGTCCTGAGCCGAAGTGTCTTCGAGGACCTGTTGATAACAACTCAGTTGTAACAAATATCCTCTGGGATAGAAAGCTTTTTTAAAACCTTCGCTGAAATCTGTCCATGACTTCCAATTTTTGTTATTGTTTCTGTACCATAACAAGGCGTTGTCTCCTAATAATTCCGGTAATGCTCTTAGTAGATCTTGTTTATCGATCTCGTAGGCCGAGCTTAATTCGTCTATCCTCTCTAAGAATTCTATTTCTAAGAATATCCTCACCTTCGTACTTGATTTAGCAATTCTGGTTGCCCCATTTGTTTCGTTATTGTTAATTCCTGTAATTGTCTTCGGATGCACGAAATTTCCTGGGTCAGTATGTCGGATTCTGTTCCCTTGGAAGTTTTTTCTTTTGGGATTGTTCCTATCGCTTCCTCGCAATTTTTAAAATAGGTTCTGAGTCGTACTCTCAATTCGTCGACGGTTCTCCTGGGATCTAAGCCGAATTTTTCGGCCTCGCTCTGCAATTCCTCTTTGCAAAGTCGGTTTATCCACGACGTACCTGTTAAAGAGTTTATGTGTCGGCATGTTACTAATTTTCGGTAGCTTTTCGCAATTTCTCAATTTTACTTGGGCGCCAATTTGTAACGGGTAGCTCTTTCAGGACGACAGACTCAGTAAAACACAGGTTGAAATAAAAATATATCTATTAACTTAACGTATGTACAATAAAAATAAAAATAATTCTCCGCCGTATATACAATAAAAATAAAACGAATCCTTCGTCCCCGTCTGGATCCCGCGATGAAGGTATCCCCGGCGAACGTCTATAAAAGAAAGAAAAAGTTATTATTAATAACAAAACAAATAAAATAGGTGAAGTCAATCGCACGCAGACTTATACTAGCTTCCGCTTCAATTCAGCGGGAGCTCCGAACACACTCACAAACTAAATAATCGGCTATGCAGGCCCCACGGTGACTTATCCACCTAGTGGCAGTTTTCAAAAACTGCAAGATGACAATCAGCAAGGAGAGAAGTTGGCGCTGTCATAGAAAAAATATATACGGCGTTGTGTCTTCGCCATTAGCCATTTTTGTTTAAGTTTTTGACAATTATATTATAAAACGATCTTAAGAACGTGAACTTGATGGAGTCATTGGTGCAACGAAATGAAAGCATCTTTTATAAAAGTGTTCCTGCTACCAGTTACCGTCAGAAGCATCTTCTGAGGGGTCTCAAGTACTGTGCAGATTTATTGTAAGTTAATGTTCCCTATTATTGAAGTCCTCCATGGCCAGAGACACAATTTAAAACGGAAATTTGTGTACACACACTCTATTCGCGAATGAAACCATATCTCGTGTGCTTAATATAAGTTAATGTTAAAATTTAGAAGGCCGAATAAGTATGTGCACATTTCTCTGATAAATATGAATTCATATTCATTTGTATTGTAACCCTTTTTTTGTTTGTAAGATGTTTAATGATTTAAAGACAAAAGGAAGGTAGTATATAAAAATTACGAGAGAGTAAAACTTTAACATACATTCTTGTTATTTGTTAGTTTTCAATACACTTATAGTACTGAAATTTTTTTTTTCACTGATACCTAATAAAGTCAATTTTGGAGATTCTGAACCAGCCCCTAACTGGAAAAACAATAATAACTCTAGGAGTTTTTATATAGTCGGAGACACGTTTGTCGGTCTTCCACGCTCGAGTGGTTGCAAGGCAGACCAAAGTAGTTTGCTAAGCGACCAGTTCTTTATGCAAACAAAAACATCTAATTTACACTTGTCCTGATTTTCTCAAACTAGAAACGTCGTTAAGACATAATGAAGCAAAACGCTTGCGACTTTGCATAAATTGTCTGCGTAGTGGTCATTTCACTAAGGAATGCAAATCTTCCGGGTGTCGTAAATGTGGAAAAATACGCCACACACTTTTACACTTTCAAAGTAACTCACAAAAGCTTACTGAAACCAGTAATCAAACCATTAGCAGTTTACCTTGCTCTAGTCCAGGTACATCAGAAGGGTCTAATGCACTGACAGCACGTAACATTTCGTTTGAGCACAACTCTACTACTTTGCTGTCAACTGTAAAAATAAACGTCTTTGACATCTCAGGTCACGAACACGAGGCTCGTGCACTTCTAGATAATGGCTCTGAAAGTAATTTCATTTCTCAGCGCCTATTAAATCTTCTAAGGTTGCCTACAACCAAAACGCATTTTTCTATTTCTGGTATAAACCAAACAAATTCTATTGTAAGCTACAGAACATCGGTCAAATTTAAGTCCAAAACTTTAAACTTTTATCAAGTAATTTCTTGCTTAGTGCTTCCTGAAATTGCAGGAAATTTACCTTCTGTCACATTCGATAAGAGAACACTTAATATTCCTTCTAATATTACTCTGGCTGATCCAGACTTCAATATTTCATCTTCTATTGATCTTCTTATCGGTGCAGACATCTTCTGGAATTTAATTTGTATTGGTCAGATTAAATTATCACCTGGACAACCGATTCTTCAAAAAACTAAACTTGGATGGATTATCTCAGGTCCATTATTTCCAAACAATACCCTTGCAGCCAGAACTACATGCCATTTGTCGACCATAAACAAGTTGAGCATAGAAGATCAACTTCAAACATTTTGGGAAATTGAAGAATGCCTAAAAACAAAATTTTTGTCTAACGAAGAACTTTCTTGTGAAGATCACTTCTTAAAAACAACCTCTCTTAATTCTTCTGGTAGGTTTGTAGTATCACTTCCCTTGAAATCTTCTGTCGACAATCTTGGCGACTCTAACAGTGGTATTCATAGTTGTTCGCCAGGAAGAGTCGCCGGCGGTTCTTCAGTTAGCGAACTCTCCATCGAGATTTCATCCCCTGTTTCATAGTCAATCTTCGGAGAACCGCTAGTGGGCGATCGGTTACTTACTACTCGATATGAAAACGTAGACGTATTGTCATAAAATCCACGGCTTCTCGCAATCGTACTTGTGAACTAGTCGACTGGAGTTACAATTTGCCAAATTAAAATGTAATCGTTTCTACTCATTCATATAAATATTATAATGTATAATATATTAAAGTTTTTAATATTGGTAATATTATTAAAGCTTTTAATATTGTTTTTTAATATTAATAATAATATTAAGTAATTAAATACTGCGCCTTGCTTAAAAAAAGTACGAGATAAATAACTCATTTTTTTTAATGAAATTGCAATTTTCTTGCAAATGCTTGGTTTTTTTTTATAAGATAATACAAATTGTATGAAGAGTAGCTAAGCGTTGGATAGTCAGTGGCGAATCTACGAGGAGGGAAAAAGTATCTTCTTTTTTTTGCCAATACTTTGACTGAACATAAAACCAAGAGAGGATGGAATGTTGTCAGACCATTAATAATATTGAATTATAACCAGTACGTGACAAAAAACGATGTAGAACATGTTGTATGGATAAAATTTGAGAAAACACAATTTACGAGTGTGCTGATTGTGACAAAAAAACCTGGACTATGCATACGATATTGTTTTCGTAAATACCATTCAACCAACAGATAGATTGCATGCAGTATATTAGTTTAAATAAAAATTTTATTTTCTAAAGACCTTTTAATTGTTAGCTGATGAAGCTAGCATGCTGGTTGAAAAAGCCAATTTGGAAAAAATAGAATTAGAAAAAAAATTATGTTCCAAAACAGTCGATTAATTATGTGTGTTTTTTCATTTTTTTATTAGTTTAATTTCGGTAAGGCTATTATTATTTTACTCATATTTATATGTGTAAGTTATTATTACTTGTAATTACATTTACAGTTTATTATTACTCTTATTTTATACACATTCATATGCTACTCGTACATACATTTATTTTTCTTGATTTGTTTTTTATTTATTGATATGGGAAAGTGATAGGTTTTTAAGGAATTTTGAGTAGTATTGAGCAGGAAAATTTTAAATTTTAAAAAGAGAAAATTGTAGATATTTATTTATTACTTCAACACGGCTAAGTGAAAGAGCGCCAAACGGTGTAACATAAAATTGAAATCAATTAAAATGTTGTTCAATAAGTCTTCTTCGTACAATATGTCCAATATTTTGAGCTTGATTCGGTATGTGAGGTTCATTATCATCCAGTTCTTCTTCCACATTATCTTGTTCATCATTTACATCATTCACTTTGATCCCAATATTGTGAAGAACTGCACATGCCACAATTATTTCTGGAACTCTTTCCAATTTATTATTTAAACCCCGACTCAAACAACAAAATCTTTATTTCCACAATCCAAACAATCTCTCAATGGTATTTCTCGTTCTAATATGAGATCTGTTATACCTTACTTCTTGTTCAATTCCAGGATTTAAAAGAGGCGTCATTAAATACGGTAAACAAGCATAGCCACTATCTCCAAGAAGAAATCCTGTTAAACTGCCATTCTCGAAACGGTGTTTCACTGAACTATTATTGAAGATCATCGAATCATGTTCTCTTCCAGGCCAACGAGCTACAACATCGAAAATTTCCTAAATTGGGTCCACCCACTACTTGGACGTTTATTGAAAAATATCTTTTCCTGTTTCTATATACCTCGGCCATATTCCCTCCAGGACTTTTTATTGGTATGTGGGTACAGTCTATACACCCTGCTACTTTGGGAAAATTGGCAATATCGTAAAACAGCCTTTGGTTCTTTCTCTGGTTTTCGAGACCTTCAGGAAATTTTATATATGTGGGTAATAGCTGAGCAGGTAGGCGGGAAATTTTAAAAATGCATCTCGAAACCGTGGGTTGTGAAAATCCTCTAAGATCTCCAGTTACAATCTAAAAATTCAATTAAAATTAACTATACTACGATCTACCATATATAATGTTAAAAAATATATACATATACATATCATGTTCTGAAAATATATTCTTTAATTTATCCTACCTGAAAATTTCCAGTAGTATAAAATCTCAAGGCAACTAATAGACGTAAAATGGGTGGAAACGGTAATCCACGTCGAATAATTTTCACCATTTCATTATATATTACTGGTAACATTATTTCAATAACTGTTTGTTTTCGAAATCTATACCTTTTTCTAAATTCATTATCATTATAAAAGTGTAATGGATTTTGCATGTCCCTTGTATATCTTCTGGGTACTTGTAATATATCATTTTGTTCATTTATTTCTCGGATAACTACATAATATTGATGTAAATCGTCCATTGCAAGCGTATTTCAAATTGACGCGCGAATCGCCAGAGCATGCATAAACCTTCTCTGGCGAAACTTCGAAAATATCTAAACAGGGCATGCGTCATTCGAGTGTGAGATGACTGTGAAAGCGACTGGCGCGTATCCAGCGAAATGCCAGCGACTGTTCGGAGAAAGATGCTTTACGCTTGCGTCAACCAGGCTGTAGGTCGACTATGAAACATAGATATGGTGGTGAACAGCCAGCGACGCGCTGGAGACCGACTATGAATACGACTCTAAGACTACAGCAACAAAAAGGTTCTATTCTCTCGAAAGGAAACTTAATGCGAATTTTGAATTAAAAGATGATTACACTCGTTTTATCGATGAATATTTATCCTTACACCATATGTCCGTTTCACCCTTTGAAACCACAGGCTATGAGTTCTTTCTTCCTCATCATTGTGTCTATAAAGGCAATAAAATTCGTGTTGTTTTTGACGGTTCTGCCGATACAGATTCAGGTGTTTCCCTGAATGACATTCTTATGGTTGGACCTAATTTACAAGATGATCTTTTCACTATCATCTCACGTTTTCGTAAACACAATTTGGTACTAACAGCTGATATAGAAAAGATGTATCGACAAATACTGATAAAGGAGGAAGAACGCTCCTTACAAAAGATCATATGGCGATCTAATCATACAAACTCTCTCGAAACTTATACTTTAAACACCGTTACTTACGGTACTGCTTCTGCTAGTTTTCTTGCCACTAGATGTCTTCAAGAAGTGGCACATATGTATGCAACCGATTTTCCCGACATATCTTCTATAATTTTACGGGACTTTTATGTCGACGATCTTCACACAGGTAGTTCTACAATAGAAGATATCAAACGTATTCAATCACTTACTTCCGAATTATTGTCTCGTCATGGTTTTCAATTGAGAAAATGGAAGTCAAACGCCCCTATTATAAACTTTGACAATCAAAATAATGTTTCCTTGGAAATTGGAGCTGACGATACTATCAAAACTTTGGGCTTATTGTGAAGTCCCAAATCTGACACTTTTCATTTCAATGTTCAACCTATAGAGCACAAGTGTAAAGTTACAAAGAGACTTATTCTTTCCACTATATCAAAAATATTTGATCCACTAGGTTTGCTTTCGGCTGTAACTATAACAGCTAAAATTATTCTACAAGATTTGTGGAAACTAAAAATTTCTTGGGATGAAGTCGTTCCCATGGATATCTTTACGAAATGGGTTACATATCAGACTCAACTGGTTAAACTTAATCAGCTACAAATTCCTAGGCATGTAATTTGTACAAACTACAAGTCAATTCAACTACACGGTTTTTCAGACGCATCCACCACCGCATCTATATTCGTTCATCTGAAAACTTTGAAAATTTTCATTGTCATCTACTTTGCTCCAAAACCAGAGTAGCTCCTTTAAAACACATTCTCACGGTACCGCGTCTAGAACTTTGTGGAGCTTATTTGCTGGCTGAGTTGATAGACAAGGTAAAACAACACATGCAATTAGATTTCGAAGAAATCACTTACTGGTGCGACTCCACTATTGTTCTAGGATGGATAAAGACTGCTCCGAGTTTGTTAAAGACGTTTGTGGCAAATAGAGTTTCTCAAATTCAAACTTTGACCGAATCTCACACATGGCGTTACGTGAATACACTTGAGAATCCCGCAGATCTTCTTTCAAGGGGAATTTCTCCTACATCACTTATCCCTTCTGAAATGTGGTTTCATGGCCCATCATGGCTAGCTAAACCAGAAACTCATTGGCCTAATAGAACATTCGAACCTTCTGAACTCCCTGAGCTTCGACCAGTATCAGCCCTTATCTCAAGAGTTCACATGAAATTGGATATCATCATTAAAATATCCTCATTTGTAAAACTACAACGCATTATTGCTTATGTATTACGCTTTATAAATAATTGTAAATTTTCTCCTACACGAAGGAGCTTTGACAACCTTTCTTGTGAGGAAATAGATAATGCTTTAAAATACATATATTATTCGACTAGTACAAAATGAAACATTTTATGACGATTTGACACACCTTAAAAGACATGGTAACATTAACTCTAAAAGTAAACTACTTACCCTCAATCCGTTTATCGATAAGGATAACATACTCCGCGTTGGCGGAAGACTACATAATTCTGATTTTTGTTACGATAAAAAACATCCCATTGTCCTTTAATTCTAAACACCACTTTACTACTATTCTTGTACGAAATGAGCATCTTAATTTAAATCATTGCGGTCCTCAATTACTATTAGCTTCCATTCGTGAAAAATTTTGGCCCATTAATGGACGTCAAGTGGTTCGCAAAATCGTTCGCGATTGTATTATTTGTTGTAGGGTGGCTCCTAAATTAGAAACCTATCTTATGGGTAATTTACCCTCGTCACGTCTTTTTCCCTCTAGGCCATTCTACAACTGTGGACTTGATTATGCAGGACCTTTTTTTCTAAAGGATCGACACACCCGAAATTATACAACTATTAAGGGTTACATAGCTCTATTTATCTGTTTAGCAACTAAGGCCATACATTTGGAAGTCGTGAGCAGCTTGACCACTGAAAATTTTCTAGCAACGCTAAAACGCTTTATTTCTCGACGCGGAAAATGCGCTTCGATCCTTTCGGACAATGGTAGTACCTTCGTTGGCGCAAAAAATGAGCTTGTCAAATTTTTTAATACCTAGAGTTCAACTATTAGGGACAATTTAACTACCTAAGGTATTAACTGGCAGTTTATACCGCCAAGATCACCTCACTTTGGAGGAGTTTGGGAGGCGGGAGTAAAATCTGTCAAATTTCACTTAAAGCGCGTCATGGGCAATACAATTCTCTCATATGAGGAATTTTACACTGTTTTATGTCAAATTGAAGCGTGCCTAAACTCACGACCACTCTCACCAATGTCCAACGACCCTTCCGACTTACTTCCTCTTACTCCTGCACACTTTTTAATTGGATCCACATTGACCGCAATACCTGAACGGAACTTCTTAGATGTCAAGGAAAACAGCCTTAGCAGATTCCAAAGGCTTCAAAAAATGATCCAAAGTTATTGGACTAGGTGGTCCAAGGAATACATTTCGTCTCTCCAGCAGCGAGTTAAGTGGAAAAAACATTTCAACAGTCTTCTCAAAATTGGAAGTCTAGTGACGGTGAAGGAAGATGGAACTGAACCCTTAAGATGGTGTCTGGGTAGAGTGACTCAATTACATGCGGGTAGTGACGGAATAGTTCGTGCAGTGACAATTAAAAATAACAGAGGTTGTTTCAAGCGACCAGTGACAAATCTGTGCGTTCTACCCACAGATCAGTGACATACCCAAACAGCACAAGTACGTCCCATGGACGTCCAAAGGATGTACCTCATTAAATGTCCGGACATCCCACGGACATCCGTTTACATAATTTGGACGTCCCCGGGACGTCCAATAAGACCTAAATGTTACCAAAAAGTACGTCCCCTGGACGTCCCAGGGATGTTCATGGGGACATACATATACAGAACTTAATACGGACTTATATAGGACCTAAGAAGGATGTATTGGGGACATCTATTGTACGTCCACATGGACTAATATAGGACCTAAATGAGGATGTATACAGGACCTAAAGGGAACTTAAAATTAATAAAATGAAAAGCAAAAATAAATGGGATTTTTATTGTGTACTTATATTAACAGATGTATCTAAATTTATAGTATTTTTTAAGTACATTACTCCTACCTACTTTACAAATGTAGCAACACACCACAACCACAAAAATTACCTATAAAAGTCCTATATACCTACTTAATGTCTATAATAATAAATTACCAAACTATAAACTAGTATCGAAAGCAATAAACTAATTATAATTACAACCACAATTCACAATGATTATAATTCGAGAAATAAACGAGATAAATAGAAGCGTCGTTAAAACATAACCACATTCTTCTTTTATCTCCTAATTTTTAAATTTCAGTTCCATTACAGAACAAAATTTTAGAGATACAGCTCTGCTATGGGATAAAGATTTTTCTCTAAAAGGAGCCTTTGTCTGTTTTCGTATAAATTAATGGTATTTAAAACTAAATATAACTTTTTAAAATAAAGTTTAGTTGGAAGATTATATTTTGTAAAAAATATGCTTAAGTAAAAAAATGACACAGTTAACACCTAGAAAACGTCCCTAATACATCCCTAATGGGACGTCCCTTGGACGACCTTATGGGACGTCCCTTGGACGACCTTATGGGACGTCTCTGGTGTGTCCGACAAGAAATATCCCTTGGACGTCCCTCGGACGTCCAAAAGAAGTCCCGGGACGTTTGGACCTTAAAACGACATAAAATGGACGTCCCAGGGATGTCCTGTGCTGTCTGGGTAGGCTTTAGTGAAAGAAACTTTTAACTCAGCTTTATTACTTGTTGAACCCCTGCAGGCGTTCAAGGGAGGCGGCTTATGTTAAAACTTTCGAGCAACCCCGTATACTACACTTAAGTACAACCCGACGTTCATTTTACACCCCTCGAGAGGGGATGCCGGTAGTGAAGAGGAGAAGAGAGACAGTCCACACCCGATTCTCAACACAACATCATTACGCTAGGGACGCTATTTTTAAATTTATTGTTTACAACATATTTTACATGTGCCTTTTGACTTCAATATAGTTTAGTTTAAGTGATTTGTTTTGTTTTTGTATTATTATGTGAAATTCTAATAAGATTTAACCTACATCCTACACACTAATTAATACGGTAGCTTTAGATTCGGTTGTGAAAGAAGAATCACCTAGAGACGATATGACACATCATATGAGATTCAAATTGCCACTATTTGATGGAAAGTCCTCTTGGTCCATATACCTTAGACAATTTGAAGCTATTGCGACAGCCAATCATTGGACAGAACAAGAAAAGGCTTGACTGCTGCTTTACGAGGTGATGCTGCGAATATCCTAAGATCGATTCCTAAGGGCCAAGAAAAATGTTACCAGACCTTGTTCACTCGACAAGATAAACGTTACGGAGATGCCCATCTACAACAAGTCTACAAAGTACAAATAAGAAGTAGAATCCAAGGAGCAAGTGAGAGTTTGCAAGAATTTGAAGCAAATATTGCTCATATAGCGCTGTTGGCCTATCCAGAGGCACCAGACAACATTTTGGAAGAAATTGCTGTAGATGCCTTCGTCAATGGGTTGAGAGACAGTGAACTACAGAAAGCTTTACGACTAGCCAGACCGAAAGTTTTAGATGAAGCGCTCGCCATTGCCTTGGAACATGAGATAGTTAGTCGAGTTTCACGGAACTATCAAGTACGAACCTCTGAAGAGAGTGACGAACGAAACGATAAACGCCTGGAGGAAATTGTACGGAAAGTAGTTCGTAACATGATGCCGAAGAGACGTGTACCCAGATGTTGGAATGGTAACAACGAAGGTCACATTCACCACAAAGTGCAAGAAAAGAATACAACAGTCAGAAAGCTAGAACAGATCGAGCACTGGGCTGGAAAAAGTTATTCAAATGCTGATGTTCAATCAAGACGGCCATAGAGTGCAAATCGTAATCATTGTCTTGAATTAGAAGAACGACTTAGCCCCGTGAGGCGAACCACTGTTATTAATGATCCATGTATCAAAAGAGTATTGGATTGGGTGCGTCGAAGTGAAAGACCTTCTTGGCAAGACATTAGTGCATGTAGTCCCGAAGTCAAGTGTTACTGGAGCCAATGGAATTGCCTAGTGCTGAAAGATGATCTTCTGTATAGAACCTTTGAGAACGATGATGGTACAGAAACTAAGCTTCAGTTGATTGTACCTAAAAGTAAAGTGTCAGAAGTATTGCGCCAGTTACATGACGGTGCATCAGGTGGACACTTTGGTATTACGAAAACTCTGCAAAAGGTTCGAGGACGGTTCTATTGGGTGAACTGTAAAGATGATGTAAGAAGATGGTGCCGGAAATGTGAACTGTGTGCAACCAGTAATGGTCCAGTTAGTAAAAAGAGAGCACCCATGAAACAGTATAATGTTGGTAGTCCTATGGAAAGAGTAGCAATCGACATTGCCAGGTCCACTTCCAGAGACGAATGATGGAAATAAATATATCCTGGTAGCTATGGATTATTTTACGAAATGGACTGAGGCCTACGCGATACCAAATCAAGAAGCTGCTACCGTTGCAGAGGTACTTGTTAAAAAATTCTTCAGCCGATTTGGCGTTCCTTTAGAGATCCACTCCGACCAAAAGCGAAACTTCGAGTCAACCCTTTTCCAAAACGTTTGTAAATTGATTGTCAATACGACCAAACGACACCCCTGCACCCTCAATCAGATGGAATGGTCGATAGAATGAACCGAACGATGGGTAAACACCTGTCCAAAGTTGTATCAGGACATCAAAGAGATTGGGACCAGCACATTCATTTATTCCTAATGGCCTACCGCTCGGCCGTGAATGAAACTACGGGCTAGACTCCAACCTGCCTGATGTTAGGTCGTGAAGTTCGTTTGCCCTGCGACCTAGAATTTGGCTGCAGACCTTCCGAAGAACATGTTGACAAGAATGAAAACTATGAAGTCGGTGATCTTGTTTGGCTTTATAATCCACAACGTCGTCGTGGCTTGTCTCCTAAACTGCAAAGACAATGGGAGGGTCCGTATGAAATTAAAAAGAGAATAAATGACGTAATATACCGAATTAAGAAGTTGCCGAAAGGTAAACCAAAAGTAGTTCACATAAATCGTCTTGCACCTTATGCTAGTTCAAATGAAACAGAAGAAGTACGAATCCTTCAACATGAGATCAAAGATGACCGGCGACTAAGCTTTAACGAGTTTATGTCAAATTACGCAGAGAGAAAGAGTGCTAGATTCGGCGTGACGACAGAAGTTCAGCAGGATCTTTTTAGTGTTCCGCATAACGTCACTCTAGCCCACTGTGTTGCCCAAGATCTTGAGATGACTAAAGGAATCTCATCCGTATTTTATAAGAAACTTGGTCGCTTGGACTAATTAAAAAACCAGCAGCCTAAAGTTGGAAGAGTGCTGAGATTAGAAGATGGTTCTCGATCTTTGCTGTATATAGTGACCAGGAAGTCGTATACAGACAGGGCAACCTACGAGGATATATGGTGTGCTCTAACTAATTTGAAGAAAATCGTCTGCAATTACGACATTAAAAACTTGGCTTTACCCAAGATAGGCCATGCACTAGATAATCTGGATTGGAAGATTGTCAGAAGCATACTTGAAGTGATCTTCCGAGAAACCAGTGTAAGAATTACTGTGTGTTGCATTAATCCGAAGAGATCGTGTCCTTCAAAGACAGTAGACTATTATTTCTTTGTGAGGGGTTCATGCAGAGCTGGAGAGTCCTGTAGATTCCGCCATCCTGAGCATATAGATAGAGTTCCTGATCGGGACGCTTAGATCTAAGAGGGGAGCAGTGTTACGAACATTCATTCAGCGTGGCCCTCCTAACGGTCGCATTTCGAAGCCCCGAGAAGTGTCGGCTATATATCAAGCGCTGTAAAATTCCACCCGTCAAATAATGAATTAGAGGTGGGACTACTCCCGAACATTCTCGAACATAATACTTTGGTATATATATATGTAACGAAATTAGGAGTTTAGTTTAGTTGATAAGAGAGTACCGAACTGTAAAGTTATAAATAAATATATTTATATAAATTCGAACCGCTCGTTTTATTTAATCTCGCTACACTATGTATACAGCAATTCAATGAATCTAAATATTTGCCATACAATAAATATCGTTCTTTACACTAATTAATATTTTTCTAACAACTAACTATGGTTTTCACTAAATTAAATTCTACAATTTAAATTAATACAATTTCATAACGAGCTAACTTTTTGAAGATCTATATTTCTTTTAAATTTTTAAATAAACAAGCTGATTGATGATAACGGGATACCTGAATCAAACCGACCTAACCATTTTTAAATATCTACCAAATTCCTTTGGTTCCACTAGGTCTGATCAGACACAATAATGTATGGAGACCCTTTTAAAATTGTTATTTTTTTTTATTTCTATCTTCATGTCAAGTATGCATTCAATTAATCGTTTAAAAGAATCTTTACACTTTTTCTCCAATACTTATTTTCAAATGTTTGTTCAGATTACATTGCTAGGAAAATTGCTTAAATGTGTGCAAATATCTTCAGAGAAAACTGATTAAAACAAATTTCACAATTAGGAACGATTTTTCTCAAGCGTGTACTTTCTTATGCCTACTCAAATTGCTTTGCTGGGAAAACTGCTTAAGACAAATTTCACACTTGTAAGGTTTTTCCCCAGTATGTGTTCGCAAATGTGTTGTTAAACTTTGTGCTACAGTGAAAGTTTTAAAACAAATTTCACACTTATGAAGTTTTTCTCCAGTATGCGTTCGCAAATGCTTTTTCATATTATTTGCTGCAGTAAATGTCATAAAGCAAATATCACACTTAAAGGGTTTTTCCCCACTATGTGTTCGCAAATGCATTTTCAACTCAGATGCTGAAGTAAATGTTTTAAAGCAAATTTCACACTTGTTCGGTTTTTCCCCAGTATGCCTTTTCTTATGTTCTCCCAAATGGTTTTGCTGAGAAAAGTGCTTAAGACAAACTTCACACTTGTAAGGTTTTTCCCCAGTATGTGTTCGCAAATGTATTGTTAAACTTTGTGCTACAGTAAAAGTTTTAAAGCAAATTTCACACTTGTAAGGTTTTTCCCCAGTATGTGTTCGCAAATGTATTGTTAAACTTTGTATTACAGTAAAAGTTTTAAGGCAAATTTCACACTTGTAAGGTTTTTCCCCAGTATGTGTTCGCAAATGTGTTGTTAAACTTTGTGCCACAGTGAAAGTTTTAAAGCAAATTTCACACTTATGAAGTTTTTTTCCAGTATGCGTTCCCAAATGCATTTTCAAATATGCTGAAGTAAATGTTTTAAAGCAAATTTCACACTTCTCCCGTTTTTCCCCAGTATGTCTTTTCTTATGTTCTCTCAAATGTTTTAGCTGAGAAAACTGCTTAAGACACATTTCACACCTGTAAGGTTCTTGTCCAGTATGTGTTCGCAAATGTATTGTTAAACTTTGTACTACAGTAAAAGTTTTAAGGCAAATTTCACACTTGTAAGGTTTTTCTCCAGTATGTGTTCGCAAATGTGTTGTTAAACTTTGTGCTACAGTGAAAGTTTTAAAGCAAATTTCACACTTATGAAGTTTTTCTCCAGTATGCGTTCGCAAATGCATCTTCAAATAATATGCTGAAGTAAACGTTTTAAAGCAAATTTCACACTTATAAGGTTTTTGTCCAATCTCAACTATTACACTTTTGTTTAATATGGTTTCTTCAGGATGTTGACTTATTTGTTGTTGTTTGTGGTATGAATGCTTAGGTGTTGTATTGTTAGTTTCTATTTTATTGTTGATTTTGGGAATACCTAAAATATAAATCAAACTATAATTATTTGTTTTTTTTTGCTACAAAGAAATATTAGTACATAAACTCAACAACAGGAATAAAAGCAAATATGTCTATAAAAATATATACAGTAAAAGGCTAAATTATGGAATATTGTCATTATTTCGAGAACCGTCGAGTTTTGAGGGAAATCTCGGAACAGGCCGATTTTTATTATAAAATACCCCTTATAACGTACATGGAGTAGGGATGACGTCACAGGTGTGGGTGTAGTGACATTACCATTAAGTTTTTTTAAATAGAAATTGGTATAATGTGACACCTCTTGAAGAGAAGAATTTAATTCTCTATTTAACGACACTACAGTTTTAACTAAAATTATTTTTTGGGAGTACAAAAACAATTTTTTTTAAATTTTAATTCAACTAATGATTTAATTCATAATGTACTTTGAAGTAACCAAATTATACATAACAATTATTATTTTAAATTTAATGTTAGAAATGCCATCCATCGGTTTCTACCATAACTTTCTGAAGTAAATACTTAAAAAAGTAAAAATAATAATGGACACAAAAAGTTATCTCATAAACACTGAAACTTTTTGTCAAATGTTAATTCAAGCAAGTGATAGTGGCTTAGTTACTGTAATATTTATTGACGTAAATGTTTTGATTTTTTTAATTGTCATCAGTTGTCAATTGTAATTTTTACTTTTGAATACTAAATCATGGCTCACCTAAATGAAACACAACGTATAGAAATATTAATTCTTAGCGGATGCGGAGAAAAAAAAGAACACAGAATGAATTATGCAGTTTATTCAACGCAAAATATCCAGACAGACCCATCAGCCAATCAACGGTAAGTAAAATAGTCCGAAAATTTGGAGAAACTGGCCCCGTTAAACGCATTCCAAACGCTGGGCGTCCTAAAATTGAAGACAATGTGAAAATTGATATTTTATTAAATGTACATAACAATTCTCACAGTAGTTCAACACAAATGGGTGAATACGCTGGAGTTTCCCAACGATCGGTATTACGTATTTAAAAAAAAAAAAGAAAAATACCATCCCTACAAAATTCAACTACATCAGGAATTAAACGACGACTATCTCGATCGCTGGCTTCAATTTTCTGAAACTATGCATGATTTATGTATCCGCAATCCACATTTCATCAATCAAAATCCTTTTTTCCGATGAAGCCACATTTTTTATAAATGGTACCGCGAATCGTCAAAATTGCAGATATTGGAGTCAAGAAAACCCACATTGGATGACTATGGAGTCATACACGCAAATCCTCAGAAAGTAAATGTATGGGCAGGGATCATTAATGACAGAATCATTGTCCCTTTTTTCTTTGAAGAAAATCTAACAGATTATTTAAGTTTTTTAAGAAATAAACTTTTACCTTTCCTGGCTAACATGGATCCAAATGCCAATAATCCAAATCTACCTAGTGAAAATATCTGGTTTTAACAAGATGGGGCCTCTTCGCATTATGCACGTGAAGTAAGTCAATTTTTAAATCATTGCTTTACCAGGAGGTGGATCGGAAGACGAAGTTTTATAGAGTGGCTAGCAAGGTCGCCAGATCTAACACCTCTAGACTTTTTCCTGGGGGTTACATAAAATCAAAAGTTTATGTTAATAGACCCAACAACTTACAGGACTTGAAAGATATAATCAGGCATGAAATGAGTCTCATTACTCCAGAAATCATCCGCAATGTACTTGATGAATGTGTCCGTAGATTCGCATATTGTCAAGAAACAATAGCAAGGATAGCATTTCGAACATATAATTTAAAATAATTATTATGCAGAATTTGGTTACTTTAAAGTACCCTTAAAAAAATATTTTAGTTAAAAATGTAATGTCGTTAAATAGAGAATTAAATTCTCCTTCAAGAGGTGTCGCATTCTATCAATTTCTATTTAAAAAAAATTAACGGTTACGTACCTACACTCACACCGGTGACGTCATCCCTACTCCATGTACGTTATAAGATGGGTATTTTATAACAAAAATCGGTCTGTTCCGGGATTTCCCCCAAAACTCGTCGGTTCTCGAAATAATATTCCATAATTTAGCCGTTCACTGTATAGTAATAAACAATGTAAAACAAGCAAGTTCTAATTGTTTCTTGTTTTCTCTACTAGTTTCTACACTCACAGATTAATATAATCTAATACTCAGACGTTTTTAAATTACTTTTTTTTTATTTTTATGCATACAGCAATTCAATAAATTTAAATATTTGTCATACAATAAATATCGTTCTTTACACAATACTAAAACAATTATTAATTGAAGGTGATTACTTGGCAGCATCGCACTTAACGAAGCTGTTAACGATAACTTTTCAACGAAATTATATTCCACTTATCAATTTTGCAGAGGCGTACCAAAAAAATTTTTAATTATTTAAACACATAACTAATTAATTAAATCTAAAACCGATATAATTATTAAATAATCATGTGTCTTTTAACAGGTATCTTATTCGCTCCGTGCGTAAACATAGTAGGGGTACCTTGAAACGATGCCAGCGTGCATAGCAGCGAAATATGACAAAATTGGACCTATCTTTCACTAATAAATTTTATCAAAAATGGGTGCAAATACATGTTGCGTATTTATTTGTGCTAGTAATAGCAAAAATAGTAAGTGTAGGTTTTATAGGTTTTCAAAGATTACATATAAATTAGGGAAAAAAAAAGATAGATTATTACTATTAATATGAAAAAGTAAACATCACAAATGTGAGTCAAATATTGATAGATCGCAGTTTGGTTTTCGGAAAGCACTATAATCCTACCAGTTTGCTATATATATATATATATGTATATATATATATATATATATATATATATATATATATAATGTAAAACAAGCATGTTCTACTTGTTTCTTGCTCTCTCTACTACTTACTGCACCCACAGATTAATACAATCTAATACTCAGATTTAAATCCCTTTTTATATTTCTATATATACAGCAATTCAATGAATTTAAATATTTGTCATACAATAAATATCGTTCTTTACACTAATTAATATTTTTCTAACAACTAACTATGGTTTTCACTAAATTAAATTCTATTCGATCTTAAATTTACACTCCCGTACTTCCTTCTTAATCCTTTTAATTTAATAGAATTTCTTAACGAACTAATTTTTTGAAGATCTATATTTTTTTTTAATTTTTAAATAAACAAGCTGATTGCCGCTAACTGGATACCTGCAACAATCCGACCGAACCTTTTTTAAATATGGACAAAATTCCTTTGGTTGTACAAGATCTGATCAGACACAATAATGTATGGAGACTCTTTTAAAATTAAAAATATTTTTTTATTATTTCTATCTTCATGTCAAGTATGCATTCAATTAATCGTTTAAAAGAATCTTTACACCTTTTTTCCAATACGTATTGTCAAATGTTTGTTCAGATTACATTACTAGGAAAATTGCTTAAATGTGTGCAAACATCTTCAGAGAAAACTGATTAAACCAAATTTCACAATTAGGAACGATTTTTCTTAAGCGTGTACTTTCTTATGCTTCCTCAAATTGCTTTGCTGGGAAAATTGCTTAAGACAAATTTCACACTTGTAAAGTTTTTCCCCAGTATGTCTTTTCTTATGTTCTCTCAAATGGTTTTGCTGAGAAAACTGCGTAAGACAAATTTCACACTTGTAAGGTTTTTCCCCAGTATGTGTTCGCAAATGCTTTTTCAAATCATTTGATATAGTAAATGCCTTAAAGCAAATTTCACACTTGTAAGGTTTTTCCCCAGTATGTGTTCGCAAATGTATTGTTAAACAGTGTGCTACAGTAAAAGTTTTAAAGCAAATTTCACACTTATAAGGTTTTTCCCCAGTATGTATTCGCAAATGCTTTTTCAAATTATTTGATGTAATAAATGCTTTAAAGCAAATTTCACACTTGTAAGGTTTTTCCCCAGTATGTGTTCGCAAATGTATTGTTAAACTTTGTGCTACAGTAAAAGTTTTAAAGCAAATTTCACACTTATAAGGTTTTTCCTCAGTATGTCTTTTCTTATGATCTCTCAAATGGTATTGCCGAGAAAACTGCTTAAGACAAATTTCACACTTGTAAGGTTTTTCCCCAGTATGTGTCTTCTTATGTACTCTCAAATTGCATTGCTGAGAAAACTGCTTAAAACAAATTTCACACTTGTAAGGTTTTTCCCCAGTATGTGTTCGCAAATGTATTGTTAAACTTTGTGCTACAGTAAAAGTTTTAAGGCAAATTTTACACTTGTACGGTTTTTCCCCAGTATGTGTTCGCAAATGTGTTGTTAAATTTTGTGCTACAGTGAAAGCTTTAAAGCAAATTTCACACTTATAAGGTTTTTCTCCAGTATGTGTTCGCAAATGCATTTTCAAATATGCTGAAGTAAATGTTTTAAAGCAAATTTTACACTTGTAAGGTTTTTGTCCAATCTCAACTATTACACTTTTGTTTAATATGGTTTCTTCAGGATGTTGACTTATTTGTTGTTGTTTGTGGTATGAATGCTTAGGTGATGTATTGTTAGTTTCTATTTTATTGTTGATTTTGGGAATACCTAAAATATAAATCAAACTATAATTATTTGTTTTTTTTTGCTACAAAGAAATATTTGTACATAAACTTAACAACAGGAATAAAAGCTAATATGTCTATAAGAAATATATATAGTAAACGGCTAAATTATGGAATATTATCATTATTGTGAGAACTGAGGATTTGTCTCTTCCCCTAAAACTACGTCTAGTTAAATGCTACATTTTTTCGATCTTACTGTATGGTGTGGAGGCCTGGACGCTGACAAAGCCGCTCACGAGAAAACTAGGATTCGAAATGTGGGTGTACCGACGCATTCTTCGTATATCCTGGACCGAACATGTCATCAACAGAGGTAATACAAAGAATCGGAAAGGAGAAAGAAATCGTGGACACAATTAAACAAAGAAAGCTTGAATATCTAGGCCACATATTGAAACACGATAAGTACCGTCTACTGCAATTGATTGTCCAGGGGAAAAACTTCACATAAGGTTTTTCCCCAGTATGAGTTCCCAAATGTATTTTTAAATTATTTCCTCTAGCATATGTCTTAGAGCAAATTTCACACTTGTAAGGTTTTTGGGACACACTATGGGACATCCTGAACTATTACACATTTGTTTAATATGTTTTTTTCAGGATGTTGACTTATTTGTTGTTTGTGGTATGAATGCTTAGGTGACGTATTTTTAGTTTCTATTTTATTGTTGATTTGGGGAATACCAAGATATAAATCAAACTATAATAATTTGTTTGTTTTGCTGCAAGGAAATATTTGTACATAAACTCAACAACAATAAAAGCAAATATGTGTAAGAAATATATATATATATATATATATATATATATATATATATATATATATATATATATATATGGAAAATGCAAATAAGGCATAAAAATAAAAGGCGAGTTAACGAACAATATTGGCGACGTGCAAGTACTTGGATGTGATACGAGAAACGATCGTGCGCGAGTAGCGGAGAAATCTTGCATTTTTTACTGCAAATTTAATAGATTTTATAAATTCATATTGTCAATTGTCACATTTCATATTCGTTTGTTTATTTACACCTTCTGTCACTGAAGAAAATGGGAGTTAGGAAATGCTGTGTTATAAATTGTAAAAATACAACAAAAAATTGTCAATTCAAGTTTTATTCGTTTCCAACTTCGAAGCACAAATTACTACAAAGAGAAAAGTGGATTTATATCATAAAAAAGCATTAGTAACAACTAAATTATGCATTATTCTTGCACCCGATTTTAAAGTCAGTTTGAAATAAATAAAAGTTCACTTTTAAGTGTAAATTTTAGTTTCATAACACTCACTTAGAGATCATTTTAAGCCAAAAAGTTAATCAAGTTCAAGTTTTTCTGAAGATGCATTAAGATATATTCGCTGTCCAAAAGTTTACAGGGAAAGAATTAATTGTTCAAACCAATATGATGATATCATGGGCTTAACCTGCTAATTTATGCATTAGCATTATTTATGGTAATTTATTTTTCTTAATTCTTCCATTCTTTTTTTGACAGTGCTCCTCAGTGCTTGGTTGAAAAGTTATTTGGTGATTTACTTTCTCAAATCCAGTTTTTATTATTGCATCCATATTAACAGTAATGCTGTAATTTAATAATATATTTATTTGTATTTACACTACATACAACGTTTACCTTTTAATAACATACCGACATAACATCAATCTTACTTTTTCTTCTTATTCTTTTTTGGGGCTACGTCCTTGACAGTTATCTGGTAACCTCGATCTAACATGAAAGCGCAGCAAATTTTGCTGATTAACGACACCAGGTGTCGCTGTTCCGAACTTGAACGGTCCCAATTAGATATGCCGACGACATGCTGATCCTTGCCAGTAACATACACGAATTATAACAGTTAATGGAAAGAGTTTATTCAGTTAGTGAGAAATACGGTCTGAGCCTCAACTTCAAGAAGACAAAGTGGATGCTGATAAGCAAAAAGCAACAACTTGCTCGACAATTACGGATAAGTAACATACTAATTGACCATGTAGAATTTTATGTGTACCTTGGCACCAACGTAAATGGAAAATGGGAACAGGTCACATAAATTAAGGCGAGAATAGAACGAGCTAGAGCAGCATTTAACAATATGAAAAAAGCTCATCATAAGCAAGGATTTGTCTCTTCCCCTAAAACTACGTCTAGTTAAATGCTACATTTTTTCGATCTTACTGTATGGTGTGGAGGCCTGGACGCTGACAGAGCCGCTCACGAGAAAACTAGGATTCGAAATGTGGGTGTACCGACGCATTCTTCGTATATCCTGGACCGAACATGTCATCAACAGAGGTAATCCAAAGAATCGGAAAGGAGAAAGAAATCGTGGACACAATTAAACAAAGAAAGCTTGAATATCTAGGCCACATATTGAGACACGATAAGTACCGTCTACTGCAATTGATTGTCCAGGGGAAAAACTTCACACTTATATGGTTTTTCCCCAGTATGCGTTCCCAAATGTATTTTCAAATTATTTCGTCTAGCATATGTCTTAGAGCAAATTTCACACTTATTGTTGATTTGGGGAATACCAAAATATAAATCAAACTGTAATAATTTGTTTGTTTTGCTGCAAGGAAATACTTGTACATAAACTCAACAACAATAAAAGCAAATATGATATATATATATATATATATATATATATATATATATATATATATATATATATATATATATATATATATATATATATATTGTTATGCTATTTAAATTGTATTCTATTGCTTATTTAGAAAAGATCCTGTCTATATTTATTAAATGATCTAATCTCCAATTAATCACAATAAATCAGCATTAATTAATTACAATCTCAGGCTATTTAACTTGTACTATTTACCTTTGATCGTGGATTCAAAATATTTTCCAATTGGCTTCCTAATTCGGATAGGTAATATGACCTGAATAAAATACACAGAATTTCAACTGAACTATATGTGAGATGTCCTTTATTTTAATGAAATTTTATATAACAATCAATCCTGTAATATTTGCAATATAATACTTTAAATATATGAGAAGTTGTTTTCTATCATGGACCCAAATGTTATTTTACATTGATTTTTAATATGTGTTATAACTAAGCTCTCTTTATAATTTTTTTCTTTAAATGATCGCAAAATTAACTGTCTCTATTATTTATTCAATTTATTTAATTAATAAATGAAAACCACACTCCTGCTCTAATGAAAATTGACTGACCTTTCGTTCTCTGCCGTTGTAATTCTATGGCCACGCCATAAAAAAAAACCTTTCTCTGCTTCTGCTCCTATTGTGGTCCAGATGACGTACACCTTTCTCCTATCTGTCCTTGTATCTGCAACCCAACAACTCGTGTAATTCTATGCAGCCTCCTTTTGAGCCAATCTCCGCGCCTGTTTATAACTTCAAATGTTTCCGGCTTCGTCTGATATTAATATTCTTATACCCTTTGGTTTTTCTATCTCTCTGTACCCCGTTCCTCACACTGATCAGCTTTTACACAGCAAATAAACACACCCGGTAAATTACGTCTTCGGGACTTCAAACAAACACAAACCACAAAGCTCCTTCCTTCTTGGGCGACGAAAACTGACTATCTCTTTTCCTTTCTCCTATCTCATAGCCAAAACCACTACCTCCTTGCATTCAAAAATTGACCAATAAAAATCATCCACCTCTGTGACGTATATCGTTACCAACCAACTCTCTCTATAAAACGTCATTCGGGTAATTCCAGAAAACAACATTCTTTAATTATTCTAACTAAATCTATCTGCTTTACAAATATTTCTTACTAATAGCTACAAACGATACCTGTTTCTCAATTCAATGTCTTTTGTTAATAAACTTTTACCGATATAATCTTTCGGGGAGAAAAACCACCGCAAATCCCGGTCTATTGTTTAAACACTGTCTATATACACTTTTATTCCGGGTAAATCCATTCCACAATAACCGACTTATTTACATTTCTTATCGATAATATTTGAAAGTCTTGTCTCTGAGGCCTAATGAACAATTCTTCGAACAACTTAAAATACATATTTTGTCTTATACAGGATGTTTGAAAATTTATATGCCCGTGTCTATATGAAATATCAATAATTTTAATTTTTATTTAAGTAATAAAATTTGTATATCGGTTTTTTATTGCTAATGGACATTCAAAAGTACAACAAAAAATATATATAGTAATAAACAATGTAAAACAAGCATGTTCTACTTGTTTTTGCTCTCTCTACTACTTACTGCACCCACAGATTAATACAATCTAATACTCAGATTTACATCCCTTTTTATAGTTCTATATATACAGCAATTCAATGAATCTAAATATTTGCCATACAATAAATATCGTTCTTTACACTAATTAATATTTTTCTAACAACTAACTATGGTTTTCACTAAATTAAATTCTATTCGATCTTAAATTTACACTCCCGTACTTCCTTCTTAATCCTTTTAATTTATTAGAACTTCTTAACGAACTAATTTTTTAAAGATCTATATTTCTTTTTAATTTTTAAATAAACAAGCTGATTGACGATAAATGGATACCTGAAACAGTCCGACCGAACCTTTTTTAAATATGGACAAAATTCCTTTGGTTGTACAAGGTCTGATCAGACACAATAATGTATGGAGACTCTTTTAAAATTAAAAATATTTTTTTATTTCTATCTTCATGTCAAGTATGCATTCAATTAATCGTTTAAAAGAATCTTTACACCTTTTTTCCAATACGTATTTTCAAATGTTTGTTCAGATTACATTGCTAGGAAAATTGCTTAAACGTGTGCAAATATCTTCAGAGAAAGCTGATTAAAACAAATTTCACAATTAGGAACGATTTTTCTCAAGCGTGTACTTTCTTATGCGTCCTCAAATTGCTTTGCTGGGAAAACTGCTTAAGACAAATTTCACACTTGTACGGTTTTTCCCCAGTATGTCTTTTCTTATGATCTCTCAAATGGTTTTGCTGAGAAAACTGCGTAAGACAAATTTCACACTTGTAAGGTTTTTCCCCAGTATGTGTTCGCAAATGCTTTTTCAAATAATTTGATATAGTAAATGCCTTAAAGCAAATTTCACACTTGTAAGGTTTTTCCCCAGTATGTCTTTTTTTATGTTCTCTCAAATGGTGTTGCCGAGAAAACTGCTTAAGACAAATTTCACACTTGTAAAGTTTTTCCCCAGTATGTGTTCGCAAATGTATTGTTAAACTATGTGCTACAGTAAAAGTTTTAAAGCAATTTTCACACTTATAAGGTTTTTCCCCAGTATGTATTCGCAAATGCTTTTTCAAATCATTTGATATAGTAAATGCCTTAAAGCAAATTTCACACTTGTAAGGTTTTTCCCCAGTATGTGTTCGCAAATGTATTGTTAAACTTTGTGCTACAGTAAAAGTTTTAAAGCAAATTTCACACTTGTAAGGTTTTTCCCCAGTATGTGTTCGCAAATGCCTTTTCAAATCATTTGATATAGTAAATGCCTTAAAGCAAATTTCACACTTGTAAGGTTTTTCCCCAGTATGTGTTCGCAAATGTATTGTTAAACTTTGTGCTACAGTAAAAGTTTTAAAGCAAATTTCACACTTATAAGGTTTTTCCTCAGTATGTCTTTTCTTATGATCTCTCAAATGGTCTTGCCGAGAAAACTGCTTAAGACAAATTTCACACTTGTAAGGTTTTTCTCCAGTATGCGTTCGCAAATGCATTTTCAAATAATATGCTGAAGTAAACGTTTTAAAGCAAATTTCACACGTGTAAGGTTTTTGTACAAACTCAACTATTACACTTTTGTTTAATATGGTTTCTTCAGGATGTTGACTTATTTGTTGTTGTTTGTGGTATGAATGCTTAGGTGATGTATTGTTAGTTTCTATTTTATTGTTGATTTTGGGAATACCTAAAATATAAATCAAACTATAATTATTTGTTTTTTTTTTTGCTACAAAGAAATACTTATACATAAACTCAACAACAGGAATAAAAGCAAATATGTCTATAAGAAATATATACAGTAAACGGCTAAATTATGAAATATTATCACTATTTTGAGAACCGTCGAGTTTTGAGGGAAATCCCAAAACAGGCCGATTTTTATTATAAAATACCCATCTTATAACGTACATGGAGTGGGGATGACGTCACAGGTGTGGGTGTAGTTACAATACCGTTAAATTTTTTAATAGAAATTGGTATAATGCGACACCTCTTGAAGAAAAATTTAATTCTCTATTTAACGACACTACATAATTAACTAAAATATTTTTTTAAAGGTACCAAAACAATTTGTTTAAATTTAAATTCAACTAATGATTTAATTCATAATGTACTTTGAAGTAACCAAATTATACATAACAATTATTTTAAATTAAATGTTAGAAATGCCATCCATCGGTTTCTACCATGACTTTCTGAAGTAAATACTTAAAAAACCAAAATGAAGTAAAAATAATAATGGACACAAAAGTTATCTCATAAACACCGAAACTTTTTGTCAAATGTTAATTCAAGCAAGTGATAGTGGCATAGTTTCTGTAATATTTATTGATAAATGTTTTGATTTTTTTAATTGTCATCAGTTGTCAATTGTAATTTTATTTTTGAATACTAAATTATGGCTCACCTAAATGAAACACAACGCATAGAAATATTAATTCTTAGCGGATGCGGAGATAAAAAAGAACACAGAACGAATTATGCAGTTTACTCAACGCAAAATATCCTGTCAGACCCATCAGCCAATCAACAGTAAGTAAAATAGTTCGAAAATTTTTAGAAACTGGCCCCGTTAAACGTATTCCAATTCGCTGGGCGTCCTAAAATTGAAGACAATGTGTTTCCCAACGATGGGTATTACGTATTAAAAAAAAAAAAAAGAAAACTACCATCCCTACAAAATTCAACTACATCAGCAATTAAACGACGACGATCTCGATCGCCGTTTTTAATTTTCTGAAACTATGCAGGATTTATGTATCCGCAATCAACATTTCATCAATCAAAATCCTTTTTTCCGATGAAGCCACATTTTTTATAAATGGTACCGTGAATCGTCAAAATTGTAGATAATGGAGTCAAGAAAACCCACATTGGATGACTATGGAGTCATACACGCAATATCCTCAGAAAGTAAATGTATGGGCAGGGATCATCAATGACAGAATCATTGGCCCTTTTTTCTTAGAAGAAAATCTAACAGGAGATTATTATTTAACTTTTTTGGGAAATCAACTTATACCTGTCCATACTAACATGTATCCAAATGCCAATAATCCAAATTTACCTACTGAAAATATCTGGTGTTAACAAGATGAAGCCCCTTCGCATTACGCACGTGAAGTAAGTCAATTTTTAAATCATTGCTTTACCAGGAGGTGGATCGGAAGACGAGGTTTTATAGAGTGGCTAGCAATGTCGCCAGATCTAACACTTCTAGACTTTTTCCTGTGGGGTTACATAAAATCAAAAGTTTATGTCAAAATACCCCAAAACTTACAGGAATTGAAAGATATAATTAGACATGAAATGAGTCTAATTACTCCAGAAGTCATCCGCAATGTACTTGATGAATGTGTCCGTATATTCGCATATTATCAAGAAACCGATGGATAGCATTTCGAACATTTAATTTAAAATAATTATTATGCATAATTTCTTTACTTTAAAGTACATTATTAGTTAAATCATTAGTTGTAATTTACTTGAATTTAAATTAAAAACAATTGTTTGTGTACCGTTAAAAAATATTTTAGTTAAAAATTTGATGTCGTTAAATAGAGAATTAAATTCTCCTTCAAATGAGGTGTCGCATTATACCAATTTCTATTTAAAAAAATTAACGGTTACGTCACTTCACTCACACCGGTGACGTTATCCCTACTCCATATACGTTAAAAGATGGGTATTTTATAAAAATTGACCTGTTTCGGGATTTCCCTCAAAACACGACGGTTTTCGAAATAATAATATTCCATAATTTAGCCGTTGACTGTATAGTAATAAACAATGTAAAACAAGCAAGTTTTAATTGTTTCTTGTTTTCTCTACTAGATTCTACACTCACAGATTAACATAACCTAATACTCAGAAGTTTTTAAATTCCTTTTTTTATTTCTATGTGTACATCAATTCAATGAATTTAAATATTTGTCATACAATAAATATCGTTCTTTACACTACTAAAACAATTTTTAATTGAAGGTGATTATACTTGGCAACATCGCACTTAACGAAGCCGTTAACGATAACTTTTCAACGAAATTATATTCCACTTATCAATTTTGCAGACGCGCACCAAAAAAATTTTAATTATTTATTTAAAAACATAACTAATTAATTAAATCTAAGACCGATATAATTATTAAATTATCATGTGTCTTTTAACAGGTATCTTATTCGCTCCGTGCGTAAACATAGTAGGGGTACCTTGAAACGATGCCAGTGGAACTTGGCACTTGGAACTAGAGAGTTTTCGCTCTCCAGGTGCTTATACAGCGGTGTAGAGACTTTGATAAGGACGTATATTTGTGCTTTGTGGATTTTAGAAAAGCATTTGACAATGTCAATCATGGACGATTGACAGATATTCTGCGAAAGACGACAAGGACATTCGAATTGTGGCAAACCTATGCTGGGGTCAAACAGCAAGAGCAAAAATTGGCAACGACCTCACTGTAAGTGTGCAGATGAAAAGAGGTGTCCGTCAGGGGTATATCTTATCCCCATTCCTATTCAATATTTATTCCGAGGAAATATTTAACAAATGTATGGAAAATGCAAATAAGGGATAAAAATAAAAGGCGAGTTAACGAACAATATAAAATATGCCGAATGGTGATCCTTGCCAGTAACATACACGAATTACAACAGGTAATGGAAAGAGTTTATTCAGTTAGTGAGGAATACGGTCTGAGTCTCAACTTCAAGAAGACAAAGTGGATGCTGATAAGCAAAAAGCAACAACCTGCTCGACAATTACGGATAAGTAACATAATAATTGACCATGTAGAATCTTATGTGTACCTTGGCACCAACGTAAATGGAAAATGGGAACAGGCCACATAAATTAAGGCGGGAATAGAACGAGCTAGAGCAGCATTTAACAATATGAAAAAGCTCCTCATAAGCAAGGATTTGTTTCTTTCCCTAAAACTATGTCTAGTTAAATGCTACATTTTTTCGATCTTACTATAAGGTGTGGAGGCCTGGAAGCTGACAGAGCCGCTCACGAGAAAACAAGGATTCGAAATGTGGGTGTACCCACGCATTCTTCGTATATCCTGGACCGAACATGTCATCAACAGAGGTAATACAAAGAATCGGAAAGGAGAAAGAAATCGTGGACACAATTAAACAAAGAAAGCTTGAATATCTAGGCCACATATTGAGACACGATAAGTACCGTCTACTGCAATTGATTGTCCAGGGGAAAAACTTCACACTTATATGGTTTTTCCCCAGTATGCGTTCCCAAATGTATTTTCAAATTATTTCCTCTAGCATATGTCTTAGAGCAAATTTCACACTTATTGTTGATTTGGGGAATACCAAAATATAAATCAAACTGTAATAATTTGTTTGTTTTGCTGCAAGGAAATATTTGTACATAAACTCAACAACAATAAAAGCAAATATGTGTAAGAAATATATATATATATATATATATATATATATATATATATATATAAGAGTAAGAAAAAGATATTACTATATATATATATATATATATATATATATATATATATATATATATATATATATATAGTAATAAACAATGTAAAACAAGCATGTTCTACTTGTTTTTGCTCTCTCTACTACTTACTGCACCCACAGATTAATACAATCTAATACTCAGATTTACATCCCTTTTTATAGTTCTATATATACAGCAATTCAATGAATTTAAATATTTGCCATACAATAAATATCGTTCTTTACACTAATTAATATTTTTCTAACAACTAACTATGGTTTTCACTAAATTAAATTCTATTCGATCTTAAATTTACACTCCCGTACTTCCTTCTTAATCCTTTTAATTTATTAGAACTTCTTAACGAACTAATTTTTTAAAGATCTATATTTCTTTTTAATTTTTAAATAAACAAGCTGATTGACGATAAATGGATACCTGAAACAGTCCGACCGAACCTTTTTTAAATATGGACAAAATTCCTTTGGTTGTACAAGGTCTGATCAGACACAATAATGTATGGAGACTCTTTTAAAATTAAAAATATTTTTTTATTTCTATCTTCATGTCAAGTATGCATTCAATTAATCGTTTAAAAGAATCTTTACACCTTTTTTCCAATACGTATTTTCAAATGTTTGTTCAGATTACATTGCTAGAAAAATTGCTTAAATGTGTGCAAACATCTTCAGAGAAAACTGATTAAAACAAATTTCACAATTAGGAACGATTTTTCTCAAGCGTGTACTACGTCCACTGCTGGACATAGGCCTCCCTTAAACTCCTCCATTCCTCACGATTTTGTGCTCTTTGTTGCCAATTTTTAGTGATACGCCTGATGTCGTCGGCCCAACGTGTAGGTGGTCTTCCTCTACTGCGTTTGTCTGCTCTTGGCCTTCAATTTGTAATTTTGCTCGTCCATCGTGAATCGTGCATTCTCGCTACATGGCCTGCCCAGTTCCATTTTAGTTTCGCTATGCGTTTCACAACATCAGTAATACTCGTCCTTCTTCGCAGATCTTTGTTTCTTATTCGGTCCCTCAACGTCACTCCCAGCATAGACCGTTCCATTCGTCTCTGTGCCACTCTCAGTTTCGAAGCCGTGGTCTTGGTTAAAGTCATAGTTTCCGCCCCATAGGTCATGACCGGTAATACGCATTGGTCAAACACTTTTCTTTTGAGGCTGATTGGTATGTTGGCCCTAAGTGTGTCTCGCAGTTTTCCAAAGGCTGCCCATGTTAAAGTAATTCGTCTTTGGATCTCACATGTTTGGTTATCCCTGCTGATTCTTATTTCATGACCCAAATACGTATATTTCTCCACCAGTTCTACCACTTTGTCTTGAATTGTCAAATGGTTATTGGGGACCAAATTTGTCATAAACTTAGTTTTGGTCAAGTTCATTCCCAGGCCCACCTTCGAACATGCAAAATCCAATTCGTTTAACATATCTGTAGCTTCTCCTAAATTATCTGTGATAAGGACAATGTCATCTGCGAAACGGAGATGATTAAGCTTTTCGCCGTCTATCGTTACTCCTCTGTGGTCCCAATTGATCATCTTAAAGGCATATTCTAATGCCGTTATGAATAATTTCGGCGACAATGTATCTCGTTGCCTTATTCCACAATTTATTTTTATTGGTCGGGTTTTATTGTCTATTTTAACAGTCATAGTGGCATTTTTGTAAATATTATAAATAAGCTCACTATACCTATGGTCAATCCTGCTGTCATTCATTGCTTCTATAAGGCTGTCTAATTCGATCGTGTCGAACGCTTTATGAAAATCTATGAAAGTGAGAACAAGAGGTTTGTTATATTCTATAGATTTTTCAATGAGTGTCTTTACTGTGTGGAGGTGATCATTGGTACCATAGTTTGAGCGGAATCCTGCCTGCTCTCTCGGTTGGTAGAAATCTAATTTTTTCTCCAATCTTGATGTCACTACCCTAGTGAAGAGCTTGTATATGTGGTTCAACAGGCTAATAGGTCTATAATTTTCTAGGTCCGTTCTATCTCCTTTTTTATACAAAAGGATGGTTGTAGCATTGTTCCACTCTTTGGGCACCTCTCTTTGCTGCAAACATAGATTGAATAGTTTCTTTAATTTATTTAATAGCATATCTCCCCCATTTACGATAGCTTCTATTACGATTCCATCCTCGGGCTTTGTTATTTTTCATTTTTCTTAATGCTTGTCGAATCTCATCTAGCTTTATCTCTGGCATTAGTTCGGAACCTTGATTCTTGATCTTCTTTGAAATGGCTGTTTGTATTCCTGTTTTATCTTCTCGTCTACTTCTATATAAGTCCTCGTAAAACTCTTCGACGACCTGTATTAACTCGTCTCTACGTGATATTATTTCATTTTGCTTGTTTCTTAATTTATGAATTTCGCATTTCCCATTCTTTAGCTTTCTACGTAGAACTTTTAGGCTGTTATTTTCCTCTGTAGTGCGTTTAATATAATCGGTATTAAATTTCCTTAAATCTCTCCTAATTGCTTTCGAAACACTTTTGTTCATTTTTCTTAAAGTGTTGCTATCTACATTCTTATCGCTTCTCATTTGTCTTCTTTGATCCAAGAGCATTTCAGTATATGGACTTATTTTACTATCTGATTTTCTTTTAGGACAGTGCACTCGGTGACTTTCTTGTAAGGCGTTTATGATGCAGTTATTCAAGTCGTTAATATCGTTAGTGGAGGTTTCCTGCAATAGAAGCTTATTATTGATATGTGTCTGATATTGGTTGATATCTAATGGGGGTGTCCAGATACCATGAAATTTATTTTTAATCATTATATTCCTTTCTCTTTTTATATTGATTTGAACTTTCGCTCGTATCATCCTGTAGTCGCTGTTTGTGGTGAACTTGTTGAGTACTGTTACATCTTTAATTATTTGTTTTTGATCACTTATGATGTAGTCGATTTCGTTCCTTGTTCTACCGTTTGGACTTTCCCAAGTCCATCTTCTGTGCATCTTTTTGTGAAAGAAGCTGTTCATGTTGAATAAGTTATTCTGGAGTAGGAATCCTAGTAGCTTTTCTCCTCGATCATTTCTTCCTGGGGAACCGAATTCCATAATTCTTCCTGGGGAACCATAAAGATGTTTCTAGATCTGCTTCTTTTACCCCTATTTTTGCGTTGAAATCGCCACATAAAATTCTGAATTGAGTACGAGAATCATCAAGAGCAGTGGATACATCGTCATAAAACATTTCAATTTCTTCGTCTGTATGGTCTGTTGTTGGAGCGTATACTTGGATAATTTTGAGTTGATACCTACTGTTCAGCTTCAGAATAAGATATGCCACTCTAGATGATATACTTTTGATGTTTATTATCTTGTTCGCGTGATTTTTATGGACAAAGAAACCGATGCCTCCAACTGATGTAGTTTCAGGACCAATCTGATAGAATATATGCCCTGATTTGAGTGTTTTCAAAGTTTCACCTCTCATTCTAACTTCGCTAATATCTATGACATCACATTTTATTTTATTCATTTCAGTTTCCATGATGTACTTTCTTATGCGTCCTCAAATTGCTTTGCTGGGAAAACTGCTTAAGACAAATTTCACACTTGTAAGGTTTTTCCCCAGTATGTGTTCGCAAATGCTTTTTCAAATCATTTGATATAGTAAATGCCTTAAAGCAAATTTCACACTTGTAAGGTTTTTCCCCAGTATGTGTTCGCAAATGCATTGTTAAATTATGTGCTGCAGTAAAAGTTTTAAAGCAAATTTTACACTTATAAGGTTTTTCCCCAGTATGTGTTCGCAAATGCATTGTTAAATCATGTGCTGCAGTAAAAGTTTTAAAGCAAATTTCACATTTATAAGGTTTTTCCCCAGTATGTCTTTTCTTATGATCTCTCAAATTGTCTTGTCGAGAAAACTGCTTAAGACAAATTTCACACTTGTAAGGTTTTTCTCCAGTATGTGTTCGCAAATGTATTGTTAAACGTTGTGCTACAGTAAAAGTTTTAAGGCAAATTTCACACTTGTACAGTTTTTCCCCAGTACGTGTTCGCAAATGCATTTTCAAATAATATGCTGAAATAAACGTTTTAAAGCAAATTTCACACTTGTAAGGTTTCTCCTCAATATGTCTTTTCTTATGATCTCTCAAATTGTCTTGTCGAGAAAACTGCTTAAGACAAATTTCACACTTGTAAGGTTTTTCTCCAGTATGTGTTCGCAAATGTATTGTTAAACGTTGTGCTACAGTAAAAGTTTTAAGGCAAATTTCACACTTGTACGGTTTTTCCCCAGTATGTGTTCGCAAATGCATTTTCAAATAATATGCTGAAGTAAACGTTTTAAAGCAAATTTCACACTTGTAAGGTTTTTCCTCAATATGTCTTTTCTTATGATCTCTCAAATGATATTGTCGAGAAAACTGCTTAAGACAAATTTCACACTTGTAAGGTTTTTCTCCAATATGTGTTCGCAAATGTATTGTTAAACTTTGTGCTACAGTAAAAGTTTTAAGGCAAATTTCACACTTATAAAGTTTTTCTCCAGTATGCGTTCGCAAATGCATTTTCAAATAATATGCTGAAGTAAACGTTTTAAAGCAAATTTCACACTTGTAAGGTTTTTGTCCAAACTCAACTATTACACTTTTGTTTAATATGGTTTCTTCAGGATGTTGACTTATTTGTTGTTGTTTGTGGTATGAATGCTTAGGTGATGTATTGTTAGTTTCTATTTTATTGTTGATTTTGGGAATACCTAAAATATAAATCAAACTATAATTATTTGTTTCTTTTTGCTACAAAGAAGTATTAGTACATAAACTCAACAACAGAAATAAAAGCAAATATGTCTATAAAAATATATACAGTAAAAGGCTAAATTATGGAATATTATCATTATTTCGAGAACCGTCGAGTTTTGAGGGAAATTTCGGAACAGGCCGATTTTTATTATAAAATACCCATCTTATAACGTACATGGAGTAGGGATGACGTCACAGGTGTGGGTGTAGTGACATTACCGTTAAGTTTTTTTAATAGAAATTGGTATAATGTGACACCTCATTTGAAGGAGAATTTAATTCTCTATTTAACGACACTACAGTTTTAACTAAAATTATTTTTTGGGAGTACAAAAACAATTTTTTTAAAATTTTAATTCAACTAATGATTTAATTCATAATGTACTTTGAAGTAACCAAATTATACATAACAATTATTATTTTAAATTTAATGTTAGAAATGCCATCCATCGGTTTCTACCATGACTTTCTGAAGTAAATACTTAAAAAACCAAAATTAAGTAAAAATCATAATGGACACAAAAGTTATCTCATAAACACCGAAACTTTTTGTCAAATGTTAATTCAAGCAAGTGATAGTGGCATAGTTTCTGTAATATTTATTGACGTAAATGTCTTGATTTTGTGAATTGTCATCAGTTGTCAATTGTAATTTTATTTTTGAATACTAAATTATGGCTCACCTAAATGAAACACAACGCATAGAAATATTAATTCTTAGCGGACGCGGAGATAAAAAAGAACACAGAACGAATTATGCAGTTTATTTAACGCAAAATATCCAGACCGACCCATCAGCCAATCAACGGTAAGTAAAATAGTCCGAAAATTTGGAGAAACTGGCCCAGTTAAACATATTCCAAACGCTGGGCGTCCTAAAATTGAAGACAATGTGAAAATTGATATTTTATTAAATGTGCATAACAATTCTCACAATAGTTCAACACAAATGGGTGAATATGCTGGGGTTTCCCAACGATTGGTATTACGTATTAAAAAAAAGAAAAAAAAATACCATCTCTACAAAATTCAACTACATCAGGAATTAAACGACGACGATCTCGATCGCCAGCTTCAATTTTCTAAAATTATACAGGATTTATGTTTCCGCAATCCGCATTTCATCAATCAAATCCTTTTTTCCGACGAAGCCACATTTTTTATAAATGGTACCGTGAATCGTCAAAATTGCAGATATTGGAGTCAAGAAAACCCACATTGGATGACTATGGAGTCATACACGCAATATCCTCAGAAAGTAAATGTATGGGCAGGGATCATTAATGACAGAATCATTGGCCCTTTTTTCTTAGAAGAAAGTCTAACAGGAGATTATTATTTAATTTTTTTGGGAAATCAACTTATACCTGTCCATGCTAACATGTATCCAAATGCCAATAATCCAAATTTACCTACTGAAAATATCTGGTTTCAACAAGATGAAGCCCCTTCGCATTACGCACTTGAAGTACGTCAATTTTTAAATCATTGCTTTCCTAGGAGGTGGATTGGAAGACGAGGTTTTATAGAGTGGCCAGCAAGGTCGCCAGATCTAACACTTCTAACTTTTTCCTGTGGGGTTACATAAAATCCAAAGTTTATGTCAAAATACCCCAAAACTTACAGGTTTTGGGGTATTTGACCTTTGGTATTTGGAATTGAAAGATATAATTAGACATGAAATTAATGAGTCTAATTACTCCAGAAGTCATCCGCAATGTACTAGATGAATGTGTCCGTATATTTGCATATTATCAAGAAACCGATGGATAGCATTTCGAACATTTAATTTAAAATAATTATTATGCATAATTTCTTTACTTTAAAGTACATTATTAGTTAAATCATTAGTTGTAATTTAGTTGAATTTAAATTAAAAACAATTGTTTGTGTACCCTTAAAAAATATTTTAGTTAAAAAGGTAATGTCGTTAAATAGAGAAATAAATTCTCCTTCAAATGAGGTGTCGCATTATACCAATTTCTATTTAAAAAAATTAACGGTTACGTCACTTCACTCACACCGGTGACGTTATCCCTACTCCATATACGTTAAAAGATGGGTATTTTATAAAAATCGACCTGTTTCGGGATATCCCTCAAAATTCGTCGGTTCTCGAAATAATAATATTCCATAATTTAGCCGTTCACTGTAAAGTAATAAACAATATAAAAAAAGCAAGTTCTAATTGTTTCTTGTTTTTTTCTACTAGTTTCTACACTCACAGATTAACATAACCTAATACTCAGAAGTTTTTAAATTCCTTTTTTTATTTCTATGTGTACAGCAATTCAATGATTTTAAATATTTGTCATACAATAAATATCGTTCTTTACACAATACTAAAACAATTTTTAATTGAAGGTGATTACTTGACAACATCCCACTTAACGAAGCCGTTAACGATAACTTTTTAACGAAATTATATTCCACTTATCAATTTTGCTGATGCGTACCAAAAAAATTTTAATTATTTATTTAAACACATAACTAATTAATTAAATCTAAAACCGATATAATTATTAAATTATCATGTGTCGTTTAACAGGTATCTTATTCGCTCCGTGCGTGAACATAGTAGGGGTACTTTGAAACGATGTTAGCGTACGTAGCAGCGAAATAGGACAAAATTGGACCTATCTTCCACTCATAAATTTTATCAAAAATGGGTGCAAATACATGTTGCGTATTTATTTGTGCTAGTAATAGCAAAAATAGTTCTGCGGAAGACGACAAGCACATTCGAATTGTGGCAAACCTATGCTGGGGTCAAACCGCAAGAGCCAAAATTGGCAACGAACTCACTGGAAGTGTGCAGATCAAAAGAGGTGTCCGTCAGGGGTGTATCTTACCCCACATCTTATTTAATATTTATTCCGAGGAAATATTTAACAAATGTATGGAAAATGCAAATTAAGGCATATAAGATATGCCGACGACATGGTGATACTTGCCAGTACTATACAAGAATTACAATAGGTAATGGAAAGAGTTTATTCAGTTGGTGAGGAATACGACCTGAGACTCAACTTCAAGAAGACCAAGTGGATGCTGATGAGGAAAAAGCAACAACTTGCTCGACAATTACGGATAAGTAACATACTAATTGACCATGTATAATCTTATGTGTACCTTAGCACCAACGTAAATGGAAAATGGGAACAGGTCACAGAAATTAGGGCGGGAATAGTACGAGCTAGAGCAGCATTTAACAAAAAAGCTCCTCATAAGCAAGGATTTGTTTCTTCCCCTAAGACTATGTCTAGTTAAATGCTACATTTTTTCGATCTTACTATAAGGTGTGGAGGCCTGGACGCTGACAGAGCCGCTCACGAGAAAACTAGGATTCGAAATGTGGGTGTACCGACGCATTCTTCGTATATCCTGTACCGAACATGTCATCAACAGAGGTAATCCAAAGAATCGGAAAGGAGAAAGAAATCGTGGACACAATTAAACAAAGAAAGCTTGAATATCTAGGCCACATATTGAAACACGATAAGTACCGTCTACTGCAATTGATTGTCCAGGGGAAAAACTTCACACTTATAAGGTTTTTCCTCAGTATGAGTTCCCAAATGTATTTCCAAATTATTTCCTCTAGCATATGTCTTAGAGCAAATTTCACACTTGTAAGGTTTTTGGGACACACTATGGGACATCCTGAACTATTACACATTTGTTTAATATGGTTTTTTGAGGATGTTGACTTATTTGTTGCTTGTGGTATGAATGCTTAGCTGACGTATTTTTAGTTTCTATTTTATTGTTGATTTGGGGAATACCAAAATGTAAATCAAACTATAATAATTTGTTTGTTTTGCTGCAATGAAATATTTGTACATAAACTCAACAACAATAAAAGCAAATATGTGTAAGAAATATATATATATATATATATATAATATATATATATATATATATATATATATATATGGAAAATGCAAATAAGGGATAAAAGTAAAAGGCGAGTTAACGAACAATATTGGCGACGTGCAAGTACTTGGATGTGATACGAGAAACGATCGTGCGCGAGTAGCGGAGAAATCTTGCATTTTTTACTGCAAATTTCATAGATTTTATAAATTCATATTGTCAATTGTCACATTTCATATTCGTTTGTTTATTTACACCTTCTGTCACTGAAGAAAATGGGATTTAGGAAATGCTGTGTTATAAATTGTAAAAATACAACAAAAAATTGTCAATTTATTTAAGTTTTATTCGTTTCCAACTTCGAAGCACAAATTACTACAAAGAGAAAAGTGGATTTATATCATAAAAAAGCATAAGTAACAACTAAATTATGCATTATTCTTGCACCCGATTTTAAAGTCAGTTTGAAATAAATAAAAGTTCACTTTTAAGTGTAAATTTTAGTTTCATAACACTCACTTAGAGATCATTTTAACCCAAAAAGTTAATCAAGTTCAAGTTTTTCTGAAGATGCATTAAGATATATTCGCTGTCCAAAAGTTTACAGGGAAATAATTAATTGTTCAAACCAATATGATGATATCATGGGCTTAGCCTGCTAATTTATGCATTAGCATTATTTATGGTAATTTATTTTTCTTAATTCTTCCATTCTTTTTTGACAGTGCTCCTCAGTGCTTGGTTGAAAAGTTATTTGGTGATTTACTTTCTCAAATCCAGTTTTTATTATTGCATCCATATTAACAGTAATGCTGTAATTTAATAATATATTTATTTGTATTTACACTACATACAACCTTTACCTTTTAATAACATACCGACATACCCCAATCTTACTTTTTCTTCTTATTCTTTTTTGGGGCTACGTCCTTGACAGTTATCCGGTAACCTCGATCTAACATGAAAGCGCAGTAAATTTTGCTGATTAACGACACCAGGTGTCGCTGTTCCGAACTTGCACGGTCCCAATTAGATATGCCGACGACATGGTGATCCTTGCCAGTAACATACACGAATTACAACAGGTAATGGAAAGAGTTTATTCAGTTAGTGAGGAATACGGTCTGAGCCTCAACTTCAAGAAGACAAAGTGGATGCTGATAAGCAAAAAGCAACAACTTGCTCGACAATTACGGATAAGTAACATACTAATTGACCATGTAGAATCTTATGTGTACATTGACACCAACGTAAATGGAAAATGGGAACAGGCCACATAAATTAAGGCGAGAATAGAACGAGCTAGAGCAGCATTTAACAATATAAAAAAGCTCATCATAAGCGAGGATTTGTCTCTTCCCCTAAAACTACGTCTAGTTAAATGCTACATTTTTTCGATCTTACTGTATGGTGTGGAGGCCTGGACGCTGACAGAGCCGCTCACGAGAAAACTAGAAGGATTCGAAATGTGGGTGTACCGACGCATTCTTCGTATATCCTGGACCGAACATGTCATCAACAGAAGTAATCCAAAAAATCGGAAAGGAGAAAGAAATCGTGAGCACAATTAAACAAAGAAAGCTTGAATATCTAGGCCACATATTGAAACACGATAAGTACCGTCTACTGCAATTGATTGTCCAGGGGAAAAACTTCACACTTATAAGGTTTTTTCGAAGTATGCGGTCCCAAATGTATTTCCAAATTATTTTCTCTAGCATATGTCTTAGAGCAAATTTCACACTTGCAAGGTTTTTGTCCCATCCTCAACTATTTGTCCAGGGTAATTGATTGTCCAGGGGAAAACCTTCACACTTATATGGTTTTTCACACTTATTGTTGATTTGGGGAATACCAAAATATAAATCAAACTATAATAATGTGTTTGTTTTGCTGCAAGGAAATACTTGTACATAAACTCAACAACAATAAAAGCAAATATTGTAAAGAAATATATATATATATATATATATATATATATATATATATATATACATATATATATATACATATATATACATATATATATATATATATATATACATATATATATATATATATATATATATATATATATATATATATATACAGTGTAGGAAAAATTTTATGGTCGGTATGGACCTTACGTGAGATGGAGTGAGAAACAGCTGTTTAGAAAGAGAGAGGTATATTAGGTCCGCCCTTTATATCGCCAAACATGCATGCCTGGAAAGGGGAAGTTCAACGTTGCCAAACTTATTGGATTTATTTGACCTGTTGTTTTTTTTTGCATTTGAACAATGTTCTAAGATAATCCAATTTGGGCGAAATTGATTTAAATGGCAGCTTACTGTTTTTTTTTATTGGGAATATGCCACAAGTTTACTTTACAATAAGTGTAATATAACATTTTGATTTCCACTTTGGAAATCGTTTTATATAAATAAAATTTATTAATGTTTCGTATTTTAAGTACGATTTCCGAATTAAAAATCTAAACATCAAAATAAGCTTATTTTAAAGTCACATTGTGCCTTATTCCCAATATGAAATAATAAACTGCATACAATAACACCACATTAAAAAATATTCATACACAATAATTTATTTGGCAACGTCGTCCATCTGGTCAGAACACCGAGTAACGGGTAGTAGAGGTAGGTCGTGGTAATTTTATCGTTAAGAGCGTTGGCATAAAATTTCGGATTAATATTTTTTAAATGCATTCATTTTTTTCGAATCCTGATAAAACTAATAAATATTCTTGAAAAATTTAAACGCAGAATGAACCAATACATTATTACCGAGGGCCAAAAGTCCCTGAAAACTTCTATAATGTTTATTTTAATAAGTTATAAGGGCGAAAAAAAAATTAGTGTGATTTTTAATTTCAAATATCTCATTCAAAAAACTTTTTGTTTATTCTAAGGGACTTTCGGCCCTCGGTAATAATGTAATCTTTTATTCTGCATTTAAATTTTTCAAAAATATTTGTTAGTTTTCTCAGGATTCCAAAAAAAATGAATGAATTTAAAAATTTAAATTTTTGTAAACAAGTAACTATGATTGTTTAAAAGTAGTTTCAAGTAAGAGAGTACCTACATAAACAAACATAATGGCTATTATCGTTTATGTGTATATTTATTGAAGTGAAAGAAACTAATGATATATTTATTATAACTTGAAAAATAAACTAAACAATACAAATAGTAAATCGTACTTACATTTACATTACACGTTATTATTAAATCGCGAATAGTCGAAATTGACATTAAAAAACATAAGTTTTTCTACTATACCTACTTCTTATTAACCGTCTTCTTTTTTTATTTCAAATTAAACCAGATTTTGAACATGTGTTCACATTTACAATACTGTATGAATATAGGGGTTAAGTTAGGATATACATGGCGATGGTTTTTCCACCGTTGTAATGGACTCTCGACACAGGTGTACGTGTAGATGAGCCATCTCCAATTAATTGATCAAATATACACCATGGATTTAAATCATCTTTATTGGTTTCTTTTTCTTGTACTGGTTGATTTTCAATAGTACAATCTTCTTGTTCGTTAATTATAGAAGTACCAGCTTCTTAACTTTTTCTTTTATTTTTTTATCTTCATTTTTATCAGAAAAACCCTGCACTTTAAATGGTGAATCCATAAATGTACATAATGACAATATGCCACTCTGTTCTATCCCTTTAAATATTTTTGCTAAACCCGATATTAGTAATTGTACTACGTCGGATACTATGGATGTAAGGTTCTTCTTCTTAGAGTGCCGTCTCCCTACGGAGGTTGGCAATCATAATGGCTATTTTTATTTTAGAACTTGCTGCTCTAAACAAATGTAAGGTTACCGTTTGCTAAAATTTTCTTGCAAGATTCTTGCAGGCCGCGTACCATAACAATCACTGAACTACCCTTCAAGTATTTTTGGTCACTCATTGTACTTGTTATTTCTTTAAACGGCCGTAAAATTTGGGAAAGCTGAGAACAAATAATCCAGTGTTTTTTATTTAGATTTGGTCTAAGTCTGTATTATTTAATACCGATGTGGAACGGAAATACACGCCAGTACACCGAAAATATCAAAATACAGAGAGGAGTCCGCCAGGGTTGCGTGCTGTCCCCACTACTTTTCAATGTCTACAGTGATCGGTATTTTAAGAAGCGCTCTCAGACTCAATAGAAGGTATATCTATCAATGGAGAAGTTTTGAATAACTTACGTTTTGCAGACGATACAGTAATAATTACGGATAACAACAATGATTTACAGAACCTAATGCAACGCCTTAATGAACGCTGTCATGAGTACGGACTGAAGATAAATTTAAAGAAAACTAAATGCATGATCTATAGCTGTTCTTATTTCATAAATAGAACAGCTATAGCTGTTCATAATAAGAACAGCTATAGAAACAAATAAAGCAAATTACGAAATACTATTAGGAGATTTTAATGCTAAATTGGGCAAAAAAGAGGAAGATTATGAACATTTAATTGGTAACTATGGCTACGGGAAAAGAAACGATAGAGGAGAAATACTTCTCAATTTCATGAATGAACATAACATGTACTCAATGAACTCCTTTTTCAATAAAAAACCAAGCAGAAAATGGACATGTATGAGTCCCGATAAAAAGACAAAGAATGAAATAGATTATATCTTAACGAAGAATAGAAACCTAGTAGAAGACGTATCAGTATTAAATCAGTTTGACCTAGGAAGCGATCATAGACTAATAAGAACAAAACTAGTAATTAACAAAAAACTAGAAAGAAAAAGAATACATGAAAAAAGATACAAATGGACATCTGAAGAAATCAAAAATAGTGAATTTAAAAACAAGATAGTGCATGCATTAAATCAAGTTAGCATGCAGCAGATAAACTCCAATGATATTGATGATTTGAATAACCTTATTACCGAAACAGTGAATAAAAGCCTTCTGCAACTGAAAAAACCGAAAACAACATGCAATGAATTAGACAAAGAAATATTACAACAAATAGAAAGAAGGAAGATCTTAAATAAATCTAACAAAAGGGGAACTGACGAATATAGAGAACTTAATAGGCAGATTAGAAAAGGAATCAGACAACAAAAAAGAAAAGAAAACGAAAAATTAATAACAACAACTATTGAAAAAAATAAGAGTATGAAATGTCTCAGACCGACACTAGGACGACGTCAGATGATATCATTAATAGGAAAAGACGAAAATGAAATCACAAGTAGAGAAAACATACTGACACGAATAGAAGAATTTTACACAGAACTTTACAGATCACATCAACAAGATGATGAGATGAGACCAGCACGGAAATTAATAAAAAATGTTGGATCAGAAATAATGCCAAAAGTAACAATTTCAGAGGTAACTACAGCATTGGAAAACATGAAGAGAAATAAAGCTGCAGGAGAAGATAGTATTACCACAGATATGATATTAGAAGGAGGTAAGGAACTAATTGCAATTGTAACTAAGCTTGTGGACAGTTGTTTACATCAGGGCAAAGTCCCTAAGAGCTGGAACAACTCTAAAGTAATCTTATTGCACAAGAAAGGTGATAGTCGAAAATTGGAAAACTACAGACCCATCAGCCTACTGTCACACCTGTTTAAAATACTCACCAAAGTCATAACTACTCGACTAACAAGGAAATTAGACGAATACCAACCATATGAACAGGTAGGTTTTAGAAAAGGCTATTCAACTTCCGATCACCTGTTAACCACAAAAATATTAATAGAAAAATGTAACGAATACAAGTTTCCAGTTTTCCTTGCATTTGTAGACTACGAAAAAGCTCTCGATACCATAGAACACACGGCCGTAATAAACGCAATGCAAAATTGTAGAATAGACAGCAGATATATTAACTTAATAAAAGAAACTATGAACCAAGCTACAGCTACATACTACCTAAATGAAAATGAACACACGAACCCTGTACCATTAAACAGGGGAGTCAAACAGGGAGATACTTTATCACCCAAACTGTTCACCTTAGTTTTGGAGGACGTTTTTAAAAACCTAAATTGGAAATATAAGGGAATAAACATCAATGGCCGCTACCTCAGTAATCTACGATTTGCAGATGACATAATCCTGATAGCTACTGACCTACAAGAAATGCAAACCATGCTTTTAGAACTACATACCGAATCTTCTAAAATAGGACTGAAAATGAATTTAAACAAAACAAAAGTCATGCACTCCGAAGACACCGTGACAATAATAAACGATAAAGTTATAGAAAAAGTTGAAGAATATATATACTTGGGACAAAAAATAATCCTAAATAGGGAAATTCAGACTGAAGAAATAAAAAGAAGAAGAAAGTTAGCTTGGGCAGCATTCGGTAAACTGAACTATATACTCAGAAATCAACAAATTCAATTACATCTTAGATCTAAAGTTTTTGATGCATGCATTATTCCGATATTAACTTATGCGGCACAAACATGGACAATCACAAAAAAGAATATGAATATACTTAGAGTCACTCAACACGCGATGGAAAGAGCACTGCTAGGTATATCACTTAAGGACAAGAAAACAAACACATGGATAAGACAGAAAACCAAAGTCACCGATGTGGTGCAAAAAGCATTAAAGCTGAAATGGGAATACGCTGGACATGTAGCTAGGAGCGATCTAAACAAATGGCACAGATCAATTTTAACCTGGAGACCATACCAACACAAAAGACCCAGGGGCAGACCTCCTATGAGATGGACAGATGATCTGAAAAGGACTGCCGGGAAAAATTGGCTACAAGTAGCGTACAATAAAAACCAATGGAAAGGAAGACTTGAAGAGGCTTATGTTCAGATGTGGACGTGAATGGCTAGACGAAGAAGAAGAAGAAGAAGAAATGCATGATCATGACTAAATCTGCACAAATATCCAATTGACTATTGAAGATACTGCAATTAAGATTGTTAATAACTATAAATACTTAGGAACATGGATAACATCAGATGTAGACCAAACCAAAGAAATTAAGACACGTATTGAAATAGCACGTACATCATTTATTAAACTTAAAAAGTTTCTTTGTTGTCGGGATATAAGGTTAGAACTACGCCTGAGAATGCTTCGATGTTACGTGTTCTCTACTCTTCTTTATGGTCTGAAAGCTTGGACAGTAAAACAAGTTCATCTGAATAAGTTGGCCGCCTTTGAATTTTGGTGTTACAGAAGAATCCTACGAATATCATGGATTCAAAAAATGTCAAACATTGAAGTAACTAGAAGGATAGGAAATGAGGCAGAAATAATATTAACTATTAAAAGACGAAAACTTGAGTACTTGGGACATGTGATGAGAGGGCAAAAATACGCATTATTACAACTTATTATGCAGGGCAAAATCCGAGAAAAGCGAAATGTGGGAAGACGAAGAATATCCTGGCTTAAGAACTTAAGGGAATGGTTTGAATGCAGTAGTGCAGACCTTTTTAGAGCGGCAATCAACACAGTCGCCATAGCCATGATGATTTCCAACCTTCGATAGAAGATGGAACTTAAAGAAGAAGAAGTGAAACGGATTGCCTCTTCTAACTCAGTCATTCTTTTTAACCTGTAATAGGTGAAGTTCTACCTAGTTTCCACGTCTTGGATTGGCCGTTTGGGAACTTTGTTATGTTGTAATTAATACTTTAAAAGCCTTTCTGAAGATAAGGTACTTTTTTTAATGTTTTTTTGCAGAATTGTCGAAAAAAGGACTTTTTATTTTATCTATTATCAAATCAGTTTTGACACAACATTCCTGAAGTAATGAATCTAACAGTTTTTCTTGTTGGCGGTTTATATCCAGGAATCCACCCTGCAAACTTTTTAAAAGCTGGTTCTTCACCTATAGAAAACGGATGAAACAAGTCTTTGCATAAGTTTAGTAAATCAATAAGTTTAGTCAAGAAAAAGAAACTGATAAAGATGACTTAATTCCATTGTGTATTTTTGATGAATTAATTGGACATGACTCATCTAAACATACAACTGTATCGAGAGATATACAAGAAGTCGACATGTATTTGTCTGATAATATATTACCCACAATAAATTTCGAACGGAGATTGGAACTGTCCATTACCGTGGTGGAAAATCCATCGCCATGTATATCCTAACTTAGCCACTATATTCATAAAATATTGTAGAATTGTAACAAAATCTTTTCCTTGTGAACACATGTTTAAAATCTGATTTAATTTTTAATAAAAGAAGAACACGGTTAACAAGAAAAGTAGAAAAACTTGTTTTTAAATGTCAATTTAGACGATTCGCGATTTAATAATAACGTGTAATGTAAATGTAAGTACGATTTAATGTAAATGTAAGTACTATTTGTATTGTTTAATTTATTTTTCAAGTTATAATAAATATATCCTTCGTTAGGTTCTTTCACTTCAATACTTATACACATAAACGATAATAGCCAATATGTTTGTGTACTCGCTAATTTGAATCAACTAGTTACAGTTTACGAAAAACGGTTCCGATAAAAATTTAAAAAACGGGAGGACCCACCTCTAGTTTTTTAGGTATATTAGGATCGGAACCAGAGAATATGTAAAATATCTCTGATCGGAACTATTCTAATGGCCAATAGGTGTTAAAAATATTTGTGGAGGGGAGACCAAGGGGAAATATGATTGTTATCTTTGTCTATTCGCTGAAAATATGATTTTATATCTGCGTTAGATATCCTGTTAAATTTTACCATACCGACCATAAACTTTTACCTATACTATATATATATATATATATATATATATATATATATATATATATATATATATATATATATATATATATATATATATATAGTAATAAACAATGTAAAACAAGCATGTTCTACTTGTTTTTGCTCTCTCTACTACTTTCTGCACCCACAGATTAATACAATCTAATACTCAGATTTAAATCCCTTTTTATATTTCTATATATACAGCAATTTATTATATTTAAATATTTGTCATACAATAAATATCGTTCTTTACACTAATTAATATTTTTCTAACAACTAACTATGGTTTTCACTAAATTAAATTCTATTCGAGCTTAAATTTACACTCCCGCACTTCCTTCTTAATCCTTTTAATTCATTAGAACTTCTTAACGAACTAATTTTTTGAAGATCTATATTTCTTTTTAATTTTTAAATAAACAAGCTGATTGACGATAAATGGATACCTGAAACAGACCGACCGAACCTTTTTTAAATATGGACAAAACTCCTTTGGTTGTACAAGGTCTGATCAGACACGATAATGTACGGAAACTCTTTTAAAATTAAAATTATTTTTTTATTTCTATCTTCATGTCAAGTATGCATTCAATTAATCGTTTAAAACAATCTTTACACCTTTTTTCCAATACGTATTTTCAAATGTTTGTTCAGATTACATTGCTAAGAAAATTGCTTAAATGTGTGCAAATATCTTCAGAGAAAGCTGATTAAAACAAATTTCACAATTAGGAACGATTTTTCTCAAGCGTGTACTTTCTTATGCGTCCTCAAATTGCTTTGCTGGGAAAACTGCTTAAGACAAATTTCACACTTGTAAGGTTTTTCCCCAGTATGTCTTTTCTTATGTTCTCTCAAATGGTTTTGCTGAGAAAACTGCTTAAGACAAATTTCACACTTGTAAGGTTTTTCCCCAGTATGTGTTCGCAAATGCTTTTTCAAATCATTTGATATAGTAAATGCCTTAAAGCAAATTTCACACTTGTAAGGTTTTTCCCCAGAATGTGTTCGCAAATGTATTGTTAAATTATGTGCTACAGTAAAAGTTTTAAAGCAATTTTCACACTTATAAGGTTTTTCCCCAGTATGTATTCGCAAATGCTTTTTCAAATCATTTGATATAGTAAATGCCTTAAAGCAAATTTCACACTTGTAAGGTTTTTCCCCAGTATGTGTTCGCAAATGTATTGTTAAACTTTGTGCTACAGTAAAAGTTTTAAAGCAAATTTCACACTTATAAGGTTTTTCCTCAGTATGTCTTTTCCTATGATCTCTCAAATGGTCTTGCCGAGAAAACTGCTTAAGACAAATTTCACACTTGTAAGGTTTTTCTCCAGTATGTGTTCGCAAATGTATTGTTAAACTTTGTGCTACAGTAAAAGTTTTAAAGCAAATTTCACACTTGTACGGTTTTTCCCCAGTATGCGTTCGCAAATGCTTTCTCATATTATTTGCTGCAGTAAATGCCATACAGCAAATTTCACACTTATTCGGTTTTTCCCCAGTATGTCTTTTCTTATGATCTCTCAAATGGTCTTGCCGAGAAAACTGCTTAAGACAAATTTCACACTTGTAAGGTTTTTCTCCAGTATGTGTTCGCAAATGTATTGTTAAACTTCGTGCTACAGTAAAAGTTTTAAGGCAAATTTCACACTTGTACGGTTTTTCTCCAGTATGTGTTCGCAAATGTGTTGTTAAACTTTGTGCTACAGTGAAAGTTTTAAAGCAAATTTCACACTTATAAAGTTTTTCTCCAGTATGCGTTCGCAAATGCATTTTCAAATAATATGCTGAAGTAAACGCTTTAAAGCAAATTTCACACTTGTAAGGTTTTTGTACAAACTTAACTATTACACTTTTGTTTAATATGGTTTCTTCAGGATGTTGACTTATTTGTTGTTGTTTGTGGTATGAATGCTTAGGTGATGTATTGTTAGTTTCTATTTTATTGTTGATTTTGGGAATACCTAAAATATAAATCAAACTATAATTATTTGTTTTTTTTTGCTACAAAGAAATACTTATACATAAACTCAACAACAGGAATAAAAGCAAATATGTCTATAAGAAATATACACAGTAAACGGCTAAATTATGAAATATTATCACTATTTTGAGAACCGTCGAGTTTTGAGGGAAATCCCAAAACAGGCCGATTTTTATTATAAAATACCCATCTTATAACGTACATGGAGTAGGGATGACGTCACAGGTGTGGGTGTAGTTACAATACCGTTAAATTTTTTAAATAGAAATTGGTATAATGCGACACCTCTTGAAGAAAAATTTAATTCTCTATTTAACGACACTACATAATTAACTAAAATATTTTTTTAAAGGTACCAAAACAATTTGTTTAAATTTAAATTCAACTAAATTACAACTAATGATTTAATTCATAATGTACTTTGAAGTAACCAAATTATACATAACAATTATTTTAAATTAAATGTTAGAAATGCCATCCATCGGTTTCTACCATGACTTTCTGAAGTAAATACTTAAAAAACCAAAATGAAATAAAAATAATAATGGACACAAAAGTTATCTCATAAACACCGAAACTTTTTGTCAAATAATTCAAGCAAGTGATAGTGGCATAGTTTCTGTAATATTTATTGACGTAAATGTTTTGATTTTTTTAATTGTCATTAGTTGTCAATTGTAATTTTATTTTTGAATACTAAATTATGGCTCACCTAAATGAAACACAACGCATAGAAATATTAATTCTTAGCGGATGCGGAGATAAAAAAAGAACACAGAACGAATTATGCAGTTTATTTAACGCAAAATATCCAGACCGACCCATCAGCCAATCAAAGGTAAGTAAAATAGTCCGAAAATTTGGAGAAACTGGCCCAGTTAAACATATTCCAAACGCTGGGCGTCCTAAAATTGAAGGCAATGTGAAAATTGATATTTTATTAAATGTGCATAACAATTCTCACAATAGTTCAACACAAATGGGTGAATATGCTGGGGTTTCCCAACGATTGGTATTACGTATTAAAAAAAAAAGAAAAAGAAAAATACCATCTCTACAAAATTCAACTACATCAGGAATTAAACGACGACGATCTCGATCGCCGACTTCAATTTTCTGAAATTATACAGGATTTATGTTTCCGCTATCCACATTTCATCAATCAAATCCTTTTTTCCGACGAAGCCACATTTTTTATAAATGGTACCGTGAATCGTCAAAATTGCAGATATTGGCAAGAAAACCCACATTGGATGACTATGGAGTCATACACGCAATATTCTCAGAAAGCAAATGTATGGGCAGGGATCATTAATGACAGAATCATTGGCCCTCTTTTCTTAGAAGAAAGTCTAACAGGAGATTATTATTTAACTTTTTTGGGAAATCAACTTATACCTGTCCTTGCTAACATGTATCCAAATGCCAATAATCCAAATTTACCTAGTGAAAATATCTGGTTTCAACAAGATGAAGCCCCTTCGCATTACGCACGTGAAGTACGTCAATTTTTAAATCATTGCTTTCCCAGGAGGTGGATCGGAAGACGAGGTTTTATAGAGTGGCCAGCAAGGTCGCCAGATCTAACACTTCCAGACTTTTTCCTGTGGGGTTACATAAAATCCAAAGTTTATGTCAAAATACCCCAAAACTTACAGGAATTGAAAGATATAATTAGACATGAAATTAATGAGTCTAATTACTCCAGAAGTCATCTATAGAGTAAATCTAAATTTGTCTCACGTTTTAACAACAGATACTTCTTCGTGCTGCTTTGTGCTCAGTAGTAATTCAACATCAGTCTGATTGATATTTAGACAATATAAAAGCCAATCATTGAGGCAAATCATATATTGAAGTTTTTTCACTCTCTTTTTGATAAAAACGTAATTGAGAGCATTCTATATTTTACAAATGTTTATGCACCGTAGAATAACCGTCACGATTTGAAACATAGATTATCTGGTTCACACTCTGCTTCAAGTTGATATGCATTGGTCAAAGGATGAGGATAAAGAAGTGCACATTATAAGAGAAAGCGTGAGCCGACATAGATTTATATTTATAATAGTGAAGAATCGCTACATCAGTGTCAAATTTAAAATTTAATTTACATTTAAGATACAATATGTTCCTTTATTAAAAATTATATTGTTTTCCTTGAAAATGAGAAAAAAATTCTTTTTGGTTGTAAATTAGTTTTATCTTATGTTTTTAATCCAATCTAATAAATTAATTGTCAAATTTCTCTTTGTATATTGACCGGCCGTTAGTGGGTTAATACTATTTAAAGAATAAACTTGCCACAAATTTACTTTACTTACCTCAAAATATTTTAAAGTTAATAATAAAGTCTAGTTAATAAATATATTCCCAAGAAATAGAACACACTACGCCTATGCACATAAGAATTTGGAACGAATAAACTAAAATATCATATTTCACTCATTACCATTATTTATAAGAACTTAGCAAAATATTGATAAGCTTGTGGATGTTTCAAACTATTCAATAAACTTGTCTCACTATACACTCGTGAATCGCACCAATTTATATTGTTACGGGGAAAAATGTTATGGTACTATCTTACTTGTTAGCTTATTTACTTGGGCGAAGCATACACAATAAAAATGACCCCTGTAAGAATTTATTACTGACATTTTACACGGTTGCCGCTACCATTTAGTTCAATTTGTAGATTAGTTACCTTTAATTGAAAATTGTCCGACTATAATTAATATTTTTCTAACAACTAACTATGCTTTTCACTAAATTAAATTCTATTCTACCTTAAATTTACACTCCCGCACTTCCTTCTTATTCCTTTTAATTTAATACAATTTCTTACTGATATTAATTTTTCGAAGATCTATATTTCTTCTTCATTTTTAAACAAGAAAGGGTTTTTCAACTATATTTCGAGACCTGAATCAAACCAAACTTTTTTTAAATATGGAAAAACTTCCTTTAGTTGTACAATGTCTGATCTGACACAATGATGTATGAAGAGAGAGAGAGAGACAGAGAGAGAGCAAGAGAGAGAGAGCAAGAGAGAGAGAGAGAGAGAGAGAGGGATAGAGAGAGAGGGAGAGAGAGAGAGTTTACATTTATAAAACACAACATGGTATAGTACAAACATGATAATAAGTATATAATATATACATAGATAATAAAAACTTCTTGATTGCTCTTCGGAATACAAAAATATTGTAGGATCTTATATCGAGTGGTAGGTGATTACACACTTTCTCACCAGTGTAAATAAATAATTTTTTAGTTAATGTAGAAGAGGGAATTGGAAGCGGAATAGCATAATTTAGACGAGTGTTATAAGGGGAAACTGTCCGAATATCCCCTGTATGTTTTTAAAAAATTAAGCACGCTAATTCAAGGATATATATGCAAGGTGTCAAGTGTCAAGGTGTCAAGTGTCAAGATACCATGTTTCCGGAACAGAGGCCTGCATGATGTATCAAACTTGACCTTGTATAAATATCTGAGTGCTCTCTTTTGTAGCATAAAATTTCTACTGAAATGAAGAAGAGAACAGCTACCCCAAAAGGCAATACCGTATCTTAAATAAGATTCAATCAGGGCCACATAAACACTTTTTGCAATCTTGAAAACTAAATGGTGAACAACTGATTTGACCGCAAAGCAACCCGATCTTTTTGCTTAAATATACAGTGTGTTGGTCAAATTTAAGTTTATTATCAATATAGAGACCTAAAAATTTGTTTACGGTATCAGAACAAATGCCTTCATTGCCCAGAGTAATATTGTTTAGATCATTCTTAAAAGAAATTAATTTGGTTTTTGAAAAATTAAATGTCAAATGATTAGATTTGCAAAACTCTAAAATTCTTTGCATATCACCACTAATAATTTTGTTCAGTAGCCTTGTTTTGCCATAAAATTGTAGCGTCATCTGCAAATATAGTAAACCGGCCAATAATGTCGATGTTAGTTATATCGTTAAAATATATCAAGAAAAAGATAGTATCCAAGACAGAGCCTTGAGGTACAATCTAGAGTAGCGCTCATTGATTGATACAGATTGGCACCTGTCTTCCAAGTATGAACTGAACCACTTTAGCAGTGCCTCTAAAACCATATTTTTCCAGTTTATTAAGTATTTTGTGATTGACACAGTCAAAGGCTTTAGATAGATCACAGAAAACCGCGGCAGCAACATAATTGTTATTGAAGTCCAAGTATAGTTTTTCCATGAATTCAAAGATGGCATCATATGTACTTTTTAATGACTTTAAACCGAATTGGAAGGAAGAAAGTAAATTGTGTTTTTGTAAAAACGTCATCATTCGGATTTTTAATAATTTTTCTACAACCTTTGAAAGCGACGGCAAAAAACAAATAAGACGATAATTAGCAGGTAAATCGTGGTCACCACCTTTGTATAGAGGAATAGCCTTAACACATTTTAAACAATTGCTAAAGTGACCCGTTGAAAAAGATGTGTTAATTGCCTCCGCTGAAATTCTCAGAACATTATCAGGAAGAAGGGATAAAACTTTAGATGGGATATCATCCCAGCTTACAGCCATGGGATTTTTAATGCCTTGTATAATATCTTTTATTTCAGCCGAGTTAATGGGAAGAAAGTAAAAGGAATTTGTAATGTTTACTCCATTTAAAAAATGCATTGGATCAGAAGAAGAATTAATTCTTCCAGTGAGTTCTAGACCTACAGAGCAGTAATATTTATTCAGGTCACTAGGGTCTAAGACTATATCAGTAGTTTGGGGAACTTTAGCTCTAAGATTATTAACTATATGCCAAGATTCCTTTTGTTTATTATTGGCATTTTTAATTCTAGATTTAAAAGATATACATTTGGCTAATTTAGTAACCTTCATATAGTAACATTGCATATTATATGTTTTTTAATATAATTTAACGATCTTAAGTTTTTGCAGGAAATTCGAATTCCTTTAGTAACCCGTTTGCTTACTTTTAGATTTAAGAACTCTTTTTTGAAATGCTAAATTGAAAATCTTCGTGAGAGTGTGATGAAATTGATGAAGCAAATCTTCAGAGCAAAAAATATTATTCCAATCTTCCTGATTATGTAATTTGATAAACCTGTCAAAATTACTTTTGCTGAAAATCCTACCCCATCTGGCCGTATAAGGTGGATTCTTAAGGGGAAATTCACATAAAAGATCTGATCTAGATCTGGATGTAAATTAATACAAATATAATCCAATATGCTGTTATCTCTGGTTGGATCGGTAATAAAATTGAGGTTCTTCACATCGATTCACTACTCTCGATCAATTTGTTTTTGATCATCATATATTTATTCTAAATATGTAACTAAATACATACTAAATTCTAAATAACTAAATACATACATTAAATGATAAGTAAAAAATTTCAAAAATATTTGTTAATAAAAGATTAGATTACTGATTGTCAAAATTTAAAAGCCATAAATGTCATCTAATAAATAACACTATTGAATAATCTGTTTAAATATTTTACATACTCCTCATTTTAAAATAATATCATATAAATATAATTATTATTTTTATACATATTATTTAGTTTATATAATAATTTAATTTATTATCAAATGATATTCATTTATATTATTTTATGATAATTTAATATTTGGTTTGAATATGACAGGCCTGTCAGAACGTCAGAAATAAACAAGGTATGCTTTGTTAATGTGTCACTAAGTGGCGTTAGGAGCAAATATGTATAATAATTTATTGAATTTTATTCACCTTTAAAAATATTATTTACATTTTAAAAATATAAAAAACATAGTAACTGGAAATCACATCTGGAAGGCTACAACACAAAAATTCCTATCTCACAGATTTAACAGCTTAAATAAACTTTTATTATAGACTCTTTCATTGAAAAAAGAAGAATTATTACAAATAGTGGAAGTGTTTAATAAACCCATAAGATTTTGGTAGTATATATTTAAAAATTACAGCCTTTGCCGCTTCACGAATTTCGACCTCCATCGATTTCTGTCTATCCATTCGTCTTCTTTGATGGCCCTATCTCTTATTATGTGCCGTACATTTTCTTCCCAGGGAAATTAAGGCCTTCCCCTTCTTCTTCTTTGTTGTGGTATGTAAATTAAAGCTTTCTTTGGCCATCTATCTTCATTCGTTCGCTTCATGTGACCAATTGTCTCGTTTCAATTCTGTCTACACTGTAATATACAGTATTTGTCCTCCTTCTAATATCTTCATTCCTGATATGATCTTTCTTGGATACACCACACGCTCTCCTTAGAAAATCCATTTCTACTACTTCTATTCTTTTTCTATCTTTTTTCGTGATCTGCCAAACTTCTGCCCTATAAGTCATAATAGGCTCTACCAAGGCTCGATAGATTGTGAATTTCGTTTCTTGTCTAATATCTTAAGACCATAGTGAGTTTAGAATGTACCGCTTTTTTTTTCCTTGCTGCGTTCTGTTTTCAATGTCTCTTTTGGTAGTGCCTTCTTTAGAGATTATAGATCCGAGATATTTATATTCATTACATGTTTCTGTGTTTCTAATTTCTAACTCTGGATCTTCTTCATCATCTCCTATTTTAAGATACTCTGTCCTTGACATATTCATATTGTGTCAAATTTTTCATATTCTGTCTTTAGTTTTCTAAACATGTAGTCCATGTCTTCCTCATGATTCGCTATGACTACTTGGTCATCTGCGAAAAATAAAGTTGTTAGACATTTATTACCGCCTATCTCTATTCCCATTCCGGATGTTTGTTTCCTCCACTGCTCTAGCGAGGATTGAATATATATTTTAAATAAGGTCGGAGATACACAACATCCTTGTTAAAGCCCCTTTGTTATTGGAAATGATTTAGATATAAAGTTTCCTTCTTTAAAGACACTTCTTGCATTTTTGTACATATTTTCGATAGCATCCACATTCTCTCTACTGACACCTACTTTCGTCAATGTTTGAAACAGTTTTTTCAAAGGTACCGCATCGTATGCCTTCTCTAAATCTACAAACAATAGGTGGGTAGATTGATTCCTTGACTTCCGTTTTTCGATTATCTGCTGCAGAACGAATATGCCATCAGTGCACGATGATGTGTTGTTCTTCTATGTCTTCGTATTCTGATTATATTCTTTCTTTTATTATTTGACCGTACAACCTCCCCACTGAGCTGATAACAGTTATTCCCCCATAATTAGAGCATTTGCGTTTATCCCCTTTCTTGAATATTGAGCGGATGTATCCAACATCCGCAAGAAGAAGAAGAGTATTTAATATTTCAATCATCAGGGATATTTTGTCCTTTTAAACATTTTTTAAATAGTTGAACCAACATTTTATGTAATATTTTTGGTCCATACTTTACCACCTCAATTGGGATGTCTCCAGGTCCTGCTGTTTTACCATTTTTCGATCTTTTGAGGGCATCGCTTAACTCTCTGGTTGTAATCTCAATTATTTGTGTATATTCGGATATTTCTTCCATTTCAATCTCTTGGAATTTACATCTATCCTCTGTCAGTAAGACCTCATAACGGTGTTTCCACTATTTTAGATCTATTAACTGTAAGTTAGACATATTATATTCTATTCTAGTTAATATTTTTATTAATCACGCTGTTTATTTTATTTCATATAATTCTATTGTTGTTCTGCAGGCCCTGAATACCCAGCATAACTGAATGAATTGTTGGAAATTACTAATATTGGCTTTGTTTGTTAAAATATCATGTATTTGCTTTGCTAAATCCTCTTTTCATAAGGAAGTATACTTATTTTGTAAGATAATAAAACCAAAGCTTATGTTGATTTCATCCTAGTAAAATGTCAACAATTAAGTATGCGGTAAGATCTTTTCTGATTACCTGGTGACTGCTTAATTTTGTGGGATTTATTTCTTCAAATTATTTTTATTTTGTACACTAAATAAGTTTATTATTTGTTATCAATACATTATATGGTGCAAATAAATAACTATTGATTATCGATAATTTGTAAAGTTTTATTTTATTTACCTTTGTTTAGTATAAATATTCCCTATCAGTATGTGTGGTTGGTTGTATGGTAATTTCCAGCCACTTGTACACACATATAGTTGCATATTGTATATAGACTAGTACTTACAATGGAAAGATTTTAATGACAATAATTAATGAATATACACTTCCTATTATTCATGATTATTCTTCCTTTTACAGTGAAAGAAGTCTGAATAGTAAGTTTGTTTGAGCTGTTAGTAAGGTATGATAGAAATTTTGGTATTACATGTCTTCTACAATGAAATGGGTACTAGTGTATTAAGAGGGTATGATTCATAGGGAAATGAAATTTATATCAATAAATTCTGCGTTACTTACTGACGATTGTACAATGTTTATTTTACAAATGTTTTGTGCTTGCTCCAAAAAATTATTGATACCAGTAATATAAACAATAAATTTGTCAAAATCTGAACATCAAGTCCAAAAAATTTTAGGATGAAAAATAAAACTAGGTAAAGTACCTTGTTTATATTTGACGTCACATTTGTCATGTTTAATTTAGTGTCTTACCTGAATCATCTTCATGTGTTTCCTTTTTAACATCTTTTATATCTACTTCTGTGGATAACTCACTCTGCATATGTTGTACATCTGCACTATTAAATCCATTATCAGATTCCTCAAGTTCTTTCTTAATTTCTACCTTAATATCCATTTCCATTATACAGTTATGCAGGATTTAGTACCAATTACCAGTGTAGTGTTTAAAACAAAATATATCTATGGTCTGACTACATAAACATAACCTTCTTTATCTTCTTCAGCTTCTTCCTTTATTGGTAATATACCAGGGGATAATTTGCCCAGCTAATTCAAGGGGGATATTCTCAACTTGCTCTAGACAATCAAATATCCCCATATAGCACTAAACTGAAATTATTTTATATTTAATGAACACTGTGTTAAAACTTCTTCATGGGCCAAACAGTATAGGAAAGACAATAAAACACAGGATAAAACTTTTCTCGCTTGGGGGTAGCAACCAAGCTGGACATATACCAGAAATGCCACCAACGGATGGTAGTAAGAGAATAGAGAACCCAGGTCGCCCAGATCTAAAAAAAAGACAGGAATTTGTAATGTCATGTTATAGTAGAACATAAGAAATGAATATATAATATAGGTTGATTTTGGCTAGATTAAGAAAAGTAATCAACAAATTTAGTCTTTGAGGATTAAGGTTGGATAGGAGAGAGCAAATCTCTATAGGAGTTTGTAGCTTTGTTTTAACCAATTCTTTGTTAAGGTCAAAATTTGGAGAAACATTTATTGGACACTCTAGGATAATATGATTCAGAGATCCAATTTAACCACATTCACAGTATGGGTTGTCCAGAGTACCTATGCGGAATAAATGAATGGAACAATGTCCTGTTCTCATCTTAATTACCATGATGATATGCCTTCTGTCTTTATAAGGAAATTGACTGAACTATGGTGATTTGTTCCATTTATTGACTATTTTACTATAAAACGACCCTTTTTAAATTCCATTCTTGTGCCCATCGAGTTAAAATTAGCTTTTTAATATGAAATAAACCGTTTGAATAATGCAATTTAACTTTGGCCGGCATTTTTAGTGATCTTCTCATGTTTGCGAAATTTGTCTGCAACACAATTGCCCTTAATATCAGAATGCCCTGGAATCCATGCCGGAATAATACTCATGTTCTGTTGATTGGCTTCTAGAATGCCCCTTTTGGTCATGGTAGAGGTATGTTCAGTTTCCATTGAGTAAGATGTTTTCTCCATCTTTTGGATAGCACTCTTAGAATCAGACAAGATTAAGGCCCTCTTGATATTCTTTTCCAAGATAAATTGAACCACATGATTAATTGCAATAATCTCTACAGTGCAATCTTGAGTCTGTGTAGGGAGTTAACTAGAGTGTGAGTATTCAAAGTCAGGATAAAAAACACCAAATCCTGCTGACACTTACTATCAACTGACCTATCTGTAAAGATTATAGTGTGAAGTGGATTGTCAAGTGAGATTCTTTGAAATTGAATTAATGCATGCTCACTGTCCTGTGGTCTGTGAACTGTGTTTGTCATTTGTCATCTTAGTTTTAGTTAATGTCATATGTAATTGTCATGTTATTCATTCAAACAAAACAATGCTAATTTCTTGTATATTAAAACCTAGTTTATAAAGGTTTTGCATTTCATTACAATTTAATATACAAGAAATATCAAATATGGATAAGCTACTACGACCAGACAGATTCGATGCTGATCCTAACTCTCCTAGATCGTCTCAAGAATGGATGCATTGGAAAGCTACCTTTGAAAACTTTATTTCCTCTGTGATTGATGTTTCAGAGGAGGAGAAATTCAAACTACTGGTAAATTACGTGAGCAACAATATCTATGAACTCATCTCTGATTGTAGAAAGTATTCTGAAGCCAAAAGTATTCTTGAAGCAGCTTTTGTTAAACCCAAAAATGAAATTTTTGCCAGACATATCCTAATGACAAAAAAACAACAAACTGGTGAAAATATAGGTCAATACGTTCAACATCTTAAAGTGCTTTCCAAAGACTGTAATTTTCTAGCCGTTTCTGCAGACCAAAATAGAGAAGATTATATAAGAGACTCTTTTATTAATGGCATTCTTTCTAATGACATAAGACAACGTTTACTAGAAAACAACACTATTACTCTGCAAGATGCCATAGTAAAAGCCAGTCTCTGGAGTCAGCTTCAAAACACTCTGAGGCTTATACAACTCCTGTACAAATTATTAATGCAATTTCTTCTGAAACCAGAGAGCACACTAATTATACTTCTGCTGCTGTGAAAAGTTGGAAATGTTACTTTTGTGGATCAACTGAAAGGCATCCTCGTAGCCTATGCCCTGCTAGAGACAAAGTTTGTAAGAAATGCTCGAAAGTTGGACATTTTTCCAAGGTATGTAGGCTTCAGATGCCCAATTCAGTATCAGCTGCTGTTTTAGCTACTACTACATCTAGTTCGAATGTTAGAAATCTTGCTGCTGCCCCTCAATGCTTATCTAAAAGTGTTACTGAGATAAAGGTGAATGGAAATACAGCTGAAAGTTTAATAGACACAGGTAGTTCTGAGTCATATATCAGTAAGAATTATGCATTGTCTATAAACGTGAAAACATTTAGAAGTCATGCAAGCATAATAATGGCTTCAACAGCACTCAGAACGACTATCTCAGGACACTGCTTTGTTAATTTAGAAATAAACGAACATTCATATAAAAATGTCAAATTTATCAATAATTCAAGATTTATGTGCTGATGTAGTTATAGGTCATGACTTGCTTAAACAACATTCTTCTCTAGAAATCACTTTTGCTGGCTCAAAAATGCCTTTAGTTATTGATCATATAGATAACATTTGTAGTTTGGCATACTTAAATATAGAGCCACCCAAATTATTCTCCAATCTATCAAATGATTGCAAACCGAGGGCAACTAAATCAAGAAAATTTTCAACTGAAGATAGAAAATTCATATCTGACGAGATACAGTATCTGCTATCGAATGGAATCATAGAAGAAAGCAACTCTCCTTGGCGTGCACAAGTACTTATTACAAAAAGTGAAACACACAAAAAGCGAATGGTGGTAGATTATTCACAAACAATTAATAAATTTACTTACTTAGATGCCTATCCTCTCCCAGATGTTGAAGATATTGTTAGAAAAGTAGCAAGATATTCTGTCTTCAGTACTATTGATCTTAAAAATGCATACCATCAAATTCCAATTAAAAATGAAGAGAAAATATACACTGCTTTTGAAGCCAACGGCCAACTATACCAATTTTGCCGGATTCCTTTTGGGGTAACCAACGGAGTGGCTTGTTTTCAAAGGGTTATCGATGGTATTATTAAATCCGAACATTTAAAAGGTGTGTATGCATATCTTGATGACATTACGGTTTGTGGATTAAATCAACAACAACATAATGAAAATCTTAATAAATTTATGGAATTAATTACTATTAAACTGGGAATAAGCCACAATTAAAGATAAAAATACATTTATTGACGTTTCAATTTCCACTTCGGAAATCGTTCTCAAAATACAAACAGTAAATTAAACAAATTTTGTTTTTTGTTACATAGTGAAAAATTCTTCTAATAATTTAATTTTATCTGACTCATTTATATTGACAATTCAGACATACATTATGCATTTTAAAGTAGACGACTTTAAAATGATATTGCCAATATTGTTGAGTTGCGCTCCTGGGACGACTTTACTTATAAGATAGTTCATTCGATTACATGAAATCAACTTTAACTTGAGAATATCCGTCAGAAAAAAAAAAAAAAAATCATAGCATGTAATTCGTCTTTAAAAAGACAAACACATGACATGATGACAGTAAAATTCTCCTGTTAGTGATTCCATAGTAAATTATGAGGGAAAACCAGGAAAAAACCTCATAATACTATATTAATATATTAAACTAATATAATACTATATTAAACAATATTGGCAATATCATTTTAAAGTCGTCTACTTTAAAATGCATAATGTATGTCTGAATTGTCAATATAAATGAGTCAGATAAAATTAAATTATTAGAAGAATTTTTCACTATGTAACAAAAAACAAAATTTGTTTAATTTACTGTTTGTATTTTGAGAACGATTTCCGAAGTGGAAATTGAAACGTCAATAAATGTATTTTTATCTTTAATTGTGGCTTATTCCCAGTTTAATAGTAATTAATTTACAATGCCACAAGAAAATAGCTTCAGAACAAAATTTATGGAAGTAGCGAAGAAATACAATCTAACAATAAATCAAAATAAAAGTTCTTATACACTAAATTCAATCAAACTTTTGGGTTATCAAATAGAAAATCAGACCTTAAAACCTGATCCTGAAAGACTTGAACCATTAAAGAAGTTACCCTTACCAAACGATTCACAATCACTAAAGAGAGCTGTCGGAATGTTTGCACATTATTCCAAATTTATCCCACAATTTTCAGAAAAGATACAAAAACTAGTCACATGCAATACTTTTCCTTTAACAGAACAAGCAGCTGAAGCTTTCCAAATTCTTAAATCTGAAATTATTTCTTCAGCTGTTACTACAATTGATGACAAGATTCCTTTTATCGTTGAATCTGATGCTTCAGATTTTTGTATTGCTGCTTCTCTTAGCCAAGGAGGAAGACCTGTTGCTTTCTTTTCAAGAACCTTATCAAAAAGTGAAAGAAATCATTCATCAGTGGAAAAAGAGGCTTATGCAATAGTGGAAGCTCTTAGAAAATGGAGACATTTCTTGATAGGTAAACATTTTCGACTTATAACTGATCAAAAGTCTGTCTCTTTTATGTTCAATATGCGCCACACTAGTAAGATAAAAAATGAGAAGATTATCAGATGGCGCCTTGAATTATCATGCTACAGTTTCGATATTCAGTACCGACCAGGAGTTGAGAATGTAGTGCCAGATACTTTCTCACGAGTGAGCTGTTCAATAAATCCTCGACCAAGTCTATTTGAACTACATCAATCCTTGTGTCATCCAGGAATCACCAGAATGGTCCATTGGATAAAGACACGCAACTTACCATATACTATTGATGAAGTCCGTGAAATGACCAATCGCTGTCCTATCTGTGCAGAAATAAAACCAAAGTTTTTGAAAACTCAAGGGAGATTAATTAAAGCTACTTCGCCTTTTGAAAGATTGTCTCTGGATTTTAAAGGACCGCTTCCATCTAGATCTCATAACAAATATATCCTAACAATTGTTGATGAATATTCTCGATTCCCCTTTGTATATCCATGTCAAGATGTTTCAGCGAAAACTGTTGTGAAGTGTCTTACAAACTTATTCTCTTTATTTGGAATGCCTAGTTATATCCATTCAGACCAAGGGGGGGCATTTATGTCTCAAGAAGTCAAAACATTTCTCCATTCACAAGGAATACCAACAAGCCGAACAACATCTTACAATCCTGAAGGAAATGGCCAGACAGAAAGATATAATGGAATTATATGGAAAACTATTTCTCTTGCATTAAAATCTAAACATTTAAAAACTGAACAGTGGGAAGAAGTAGTTGAGATAGCTCTTCATTCAATTCGTTCTCTTTTGTGTACATCTACAAACAGTACCCCTCATGAGCGAATGTTTCATCATTCCAGAAAAGCTATAAATGGAGCTGCACTTCCTTCATGGTTGATAACCCCCGGAAAAGTATTTATGAAAAAAAATGTGAGGCAGTCCAAATATGAACCCCTCGTTGAAGAAGTACAGCTAATTGAAGCAAATCCAAACTATGCTGTTGTTAGACGTGAAGATGGTAAAGAAACAACAGTAGCCTTAAGACAACTTGCACCACGAGGAGATGCATCTCTGGACTGTGTTAGTGGATCGGAATCTGCGGTTTCTAATGAACAGTTTATCAAAGATCCACCAAGCCCTAGATTGAGTATATGTGAGGAAAATCCAAATATTTCTCCTGTTAACATTCTGGAAGATCAAGGTCATATTGAAAGTGTTTTAGAGGAAGAAAATAAACACAGTCTTATTAGAAGAGGTTACCAGGGAAAGAAACACTCCTGCTTACCTTAAAGACTTTGTTCAAAAATAAAGTTGGGGTGAATGTCCTGTGGTCTGTGAACTGTGTTTGTCATTTGTCATCTTAGTTTTAGTTAATGTCATATGTAATTGTCATGTTATTCATTCAAACAAAACAATGCTAATTTCTTGTATATTAAAACCTAGTTTATAAAGGTTTTGCATTTCATTACACTCACCACCTTTATTAGATTGCACATAGGGATAGAAGTTAGTTTATATTCTAATTCAAAATTGTGACATGGAAATAAGCCAATAGAAAATAAATTTGGGGTATGCTGGAATTGATTCATCATGGAAACTAAAAGGGAATACTTTTTTGTTCCAGTAATTATGATTTAATTACATTGATAACTATCTGGAGATTTTTAGGATCACTACCCCAAAATGTTCCACATAGAGCTCTCATTACATTCAAGCTACGACTTACTTTTAATTCTATTAATTATGTTATATTTAATTAGTTTGGGGTATAAAAGAGAGATGTTGACACTATCATAAGCTGCTCAAATATCTAGGAAAAGTCCCATGGTAAATTGATTCAATGAGAATCCATGTAGTATTTTAGAATTTAGTAATGAAATGCATTCCATGCAACCTCTACCCCTTCTAAAACCAAGTTGCAATGGATTTAATATATGATTATGTTCTAAGAATCACTCAATTCTGTTTTTAATTAATGTTTCCAGCATTTTACCAACACATGATGAAAGAGCAATTGGTCTATAATTAAGTGGGTTAGTTTTATCCTTTCCATGTTTAACAATAGGTAATATGACTGTTTGTTTCCATGAGATAGGAACCTGTCCCTTCCATATACATTCATTAAAGAATTGAATTAAGAGTAATGATCCAGAGTGCAGTAAATTTTTTAACATAGAGTATGAAACCTGATCAGGACCCACAGCAGAATCAGTTTTAGAAAGAAGAGTATTGTGATATTCATCAAATGATATGGGATTCTCAGAATACTGCAGAGGACTAAAAAGTAATTTAAAATCTCCAGAAATAGGTGAGAGAGATGTTAAAATTTACTGGGCCTCACCTCCTCAGGTGACAATTGAGATAAAAGAGAAAATTTACTACTAGAAACCTTATTAATTTTATTCCAAATGTCTTTAAGATGAGTATTTCTATTTAGTTTGCTACAAAAGGATCTAAAGTATATTTTTCGCTTTAATTTTAGAAATTGTCTAGCTTTCCCTATGAATTTTTTAGCCTCTATATAGTTTTTAACACTAGGAGAATTTTTTAATGCATTAATAGCTGAAACTCTTTTTTGTATTATATGAGCATATGAATCATCCAGCCATGGAATGTGATATTTGTTATAGATATAGACTTTAGTTTTTCATGGAAAGAAAAGCAATCAGCCTTTTTGAAATTTCTTCTTTTAGAAACTTGATTAGAGTCCTGTGTTGGGATGCTGACAAGGCATGGAATGGGAAAATGATCACTAGATCCTGTATCTGGAATGGTAGTCCATCCACTAATTTTAGGTGTCACATCTATCGAAGCCAATGATAAGGCAACTACTGATTTGCTGCCACCAGGACAAACCAATCTTGTTGGAGAACCATCATTAAGAAAAATGAACTGAAGCTCTTTTGCAGTTTGCAAAATATTTCTGCCATTAACACTATCTCTTGAGCTTCCCCATGCTCTATGATTACAATTTAAATCCCCCATGATAAGTAGAGGTTTATTGATAGAGTTGACCAATTAAGACCAGCATATTTTGGAAATGAGATTATCCAAAGGACACTACATATTTAATACACTTAAATTATACTTAGGAAAATCTATATTGTATTTGATAAGGGTAACTAAGCCCCCATATCCATTACCTCGATCCTTTCTAATAATGTGATACCCTCTGCATCTAATTATGTGTTGGTTAGATAGCCAAGACTCACTAATGAGGACAACATCAGAGTTATAGTCTTTAATAAGGACTTTTAAGTTATCAACATTGGTGTTATAAAATTTTCTATTCCATTGTATAATAGTTAGTGGGGTGTGATGATTGAAAATATGAAATGTTAAGAACATGTGTGTACCAGGTCAAGACGGGAGGGGAATCAGTATTCTGAGTCCGCAGAACCAGATACCTCCATCCCTCCTCGCTCAACTATAATTTTTATTAATCAATTCACCAATAAATGTCATAACCAAATCCCTGTGATTTTGATTGAGCATTAATATAGCCGGATTTAAATCTCTTTGGGTCTGAGAGTTATTGATAAAGTGACTAGGAGATTCTTTGGGGGATTTCCCATTAGGATTGTTCAATACTTTAGAATGCGAACTTTGATCAAAGCCTTCATTTAATGGTCTTTTCCTTTTTGATGGAGTGGATTTTGTAATCTGACTGTAGGAAACAGTATTTGAAGACAGGGAGGTAGCAACTAATATTCTCTTTTGAACTGAAATACTATTTGCAGAGGATATATTATTTACAAGATTAGGAAAATCATTAATGTTCAACTTTGGGCTAGATGTTTCCCTTGGAATGTTTTGGTTAGCTTCATAATAGGATAAGTTGACAAATGACATGAGTTCCTTAATACTCTTTTGTCTTTTTCTTTCTTTACATTCAGGATATCTAGAGTAGTGATCTGGGGTTTTACAAAACCTACTGCACCCAACAAACGAGGGAGAATCATGATTTACACCACATCTGTTTTTTCACTTGTGTTGAGAAAGAGAATGCCCATATAAAAGAAAACTGGATTAAAAAGGGTATCACCCTCATAGGATAAATTTCAATTTTTTTGGAGATATTCCTTACTGAAAAAGTTAAACAGATAGTACCTGTAGTGATGAAAATGGTTTCTGAATTATCTTGCATAACCCTTCTATCCATTCTTCTAACAGAGATAACTTTACAAAAGGGGCATTTCGCAATTGCGGGCACTCTAACCCAGTGTTACCAGTGGCTGGGCATGGAAGGATGCACCTCCCTGTCAAAAATTATGCGATTTTGTACAAAATTATGCGCTCTGTTGTAACCTTACTGTCATCTGTCACGTCCTGTCAGTTGTCATTGTAAAGGCCATATGACACTATGCATTTTCTTGTATCATGTCTTATATCGTTTCTGAAGTTATTTATGTTTTCTTGTATCTAAGTCTTGAATATAAAATTTTCTCGATAAAGTAATTTTTATTTGCTAAAGGTAATGTTGTGTCACAGAAGAAATAACAATTGTTGGTTGAGTTTACCGAAAGTACAAGCTGATTATAGCCACAAATGTCAAACATAGAACAAAAACTTTCTCTATAGCAGTGTTGGCATGTTTTTGTAAATGTAGATGCTGTATACTTCAAATATAAAAATATAAAGCTTTAGAAAAGTACATTTTGTTTATATTATGTTATGAATTCTGCAATTTTTGATTTATATTAAACAACAATGAGTAAATATTTGTTTCTTTGGAGATTTATTGCAGTTAATAATTAGAAATTTTTTTAGCAATTACCCTTTGATAGATTAGAGGATAGATTTGGCAATCGTCAAATCAGCAGTTGCCAGATTACAAAAAAAAATTGCAATTAATCTCAAAAAAGACAAATATCCACTCGTTATTGCTTCATGTAAATTAAAAATTGCAGAATTCATTAAATGGTATAATCAAAATGTACTTTTTAAAAGCTTTATCTCTTTATATTTGAAGCATACAGCATGCGTTATAAAAACATGCCAACATTGCCAAACCGAAATATTTTTGACATTTGCGGCTATATTCAGCTGTAATTTCGGTAAACTCAACCCAATTGTTTATTATTTTGTGGCTGTGTAAAATGTCAGCACAAACGTTTTCTTTTAAAACAAACAAGAAGACGAGTACTCTTCTCGTCTTCTTGTTTGTTTTAAAAAAAAGCAATGACAAGCCAGTAAACTGGCTTGTCATTGGTTTTTTTCTTTGCTGGATTGTGCGAAATTATGTGATTTTATGCAGGATGCAAAAATTATGCGCCGGCAACTAAATTATGCGCAATTCGCATAATTATGCGCCGATTGGCAACACTGCTCTAACCTAACCAAGCATTTATATGACATTTAACGTTGGCTTAAATGGTGTCAGAGTTGCCAAGTCTCCAGTTTTTTCATACTCTCACATAATATTATACAAATGTTGATTAAAGGGTAATTGTTTACATTAGTAAGGGTCCCTAAAAATGCGAATTTTTCGGGGACTTAGCCTGAAAAATGAAAAAAAGGCAAAATTTTCATGTTTCCGTCTACGGAAACATACAAAAAGTAACAAAATGTAAAAAAAATTGAAAAAATTTCATAAAAACTATAGAAAATCAAAAATTAGCAAGAGAAAAATATTATCGAAATTCGAAATAGCCGTAAAAGTTATATAAAATTTATAAATCAATTGTAAATACCAATCATTTTCTCCATTAAATTATCCAAAAATATAAAATATTGTAAAATGGCCAAAATTCATTTATTTGGAAGAACAAGTCAAGCGCGTTTGCGCACAACATAAGATATTCCTCGCTGGTTCAATGTTGCCACATACACATTTGTTTTTTTCGGAGTAAATATATTGAATTTAAATTTTAATAAGAGTATACTCTATAGTCTATATGACTTATTATTGTTTTTATTTGCAGAGTAAATATATTGAATTTAAGTTTTAATAAGAGTATAGTACATATGATTTAACATTGTTTTTTAAAAGTGTACCACATATGATTTAATATTTTTTTTTGGGGTTAACTATATTGAATTTAAGTTTTAATAAGAATGTATGTCCATATAAATTAGTGATTAGTGTTTTTGCAAAACTCGATATTGACTATTAAATAACATAATAAAACCAAATCCAAACTAATCCAATTATTATTAAATTTGTTTCAAAATTATTAATTATTAAAATTATTTCAAATTAACTAAATTATTAATCTCTAAAAATTTAAATTACAGTTTTGTCGTATCTTGTCACAAATTTCTCAATTCGAGTCTATGGTTCGGTTTAAAACATGGCGATAGCGTGCTGAAAAACTTTAAAGGCGGCATTTGAAAGTGAGCATTATGATTGTTTCTTATTCTGTGGTTAAACACGCTACGGCGTACTTTAAATAAGCAACATGGAGTACCAATAAAAAAAAAACAAATTAAAACCTAATCTACTCATATCATCTAACAATTTAAACTAATAAAGAAGTTGATAACTAATGCATCCAACTAAATACAACATAAAACGAAATAAGCTATAATCTATACGTAATAACATCAGTTAATAACAAATGAAATACAGTTATATGTATCCCTTAGAAACAGAAAATGGAAATAATACTCATTATCATTATTCCTTTACGATTGTATTTGAGAATTAATATTTTCACAATAAACAATATATTTGAAAAGTGTGGCAACATTGGATCAAGAAGTATGTACTACGCATACGCACATCATTGACAGCAGCTGTAATGGCGGCGGCATCTTGAAATTTATGTCAAAATATCAGTTTTTTAAATGCGAATTACAGAAAAACTATAGCTCAGCGTAAAAAAATGTATAGATTGAAAAGTGAATAAAAAATAAAACATAATCCACTGTCCAAATTTCAGACTAATCCGACTATCCTTACTAATGTAAGTAATTACCATAAAGGTAATTAAAATTATATAAAAAATTAATAGTACTAATTAAATTACCGTATATAATAGAAATGCATTGAAATTATATAAAAATTCAAAGATTTTAGTTAAATTAAAGATAATAATCAAATGCATATACAATACAACTGATTAAAATGATATAAAAAATTTATAGTAATAATTAAATTACCGTATATAATAGAAATGCATTATAATTATAATTTCGTAAAAGTAACTTATATTTTAAACCTTCATATACATTTTACAAAAAAAATACGGCAAGTTTTATGCTTATTTAAAATTTGTAGCTTCTCATAACACAAATTATTATTTCGTAAAAGTAAATTTATATTTGTAGCATTCATATACATATTTTACTAAAATAAATACGGCAACACTGTGACGCAGTGCCTTGAGGAAAATATATTTGGTTAGGTTAGAGTGCCCGCAATTGAGAAATGCCCTTACAAAAGTATAGATTAGCAGAAGTTAACATTTTAATTTGCTCTTCTGACAAAGATTTAAAAATTCCCCTGACAAAACCTTTACAAGAAATAAGATGAGTGGGAATGAAAACGTCATACTAATTCTTCCTAGTCCTCCCTAAGGATAAAAGAATTGGCAGAGGCAGATTATCTGTCCTTGAATACTACCCACCTCTATTTTTTCCTGTCTATCAAACTATTTCAAACACTATTTTTTCTTGTCAATATTAACACTAGAAGCAAAGAATATGAACGCTATATTCTTTGATAATATCTCTGCTTTTACTGCTTAGTGCTTTATGCTAATAACCACAGACCACTAATAAGGAGGTAGGTGATCTGTGCTTAGAACTCAACTTAAAAAACTGTAACCCAGATAGAAATCTCCATTGAAATTTAAATTACTTACAGGTTTTTCCGATAGATGTCACATGGTGTAGATATTAATTAAATAAGTACTGAAATAAGTTATTTTGCTTAATATGATAATATCCCTCATTTTAATAGAAAAATCCCTTTATCCCATTTGATTCAAAAAATCCCTCGAAAAAGGGATAATCCCTCCTAAAGAACATCACTGTTAGGACCCCTTGCGGCTGGGGGTCATTACTAATAATCTTTTAGCGGGAAATTAAAATGGACAGCCCACGGTTCGTAGACTTACTACGGTTGCCTCTCCCGACTAGGGTGGGGATGCTTGAGTTACGTCACAGGAGTACACAAGAATACAAAACCCATTTATTCGCGATTGAAACTGAATGTAGAGGGCAGGTTGATTGCAGTGTCATGACCGATATAAATGGTATAAACAAAAACAAACATAACATTCGAATATTTACCATTGCTTTTCCATGTTTAGTTTGGTTTAAGACGAGTTATTTGTATCATTTAATAATGGAAATTAACCTTAATGATATCTTTGAGTGTTGTGGTGAAGCAAAGAGTCCATTGGTTGAAGGGGAAGCAGTTTTCAAGTAATGAATTCCTAAATTTTAACTTTAATATTTCGAACTGGCTTGTGTATTGATGATGATGAATCCTATTTTGTGTATACCTGGGAACCCAGAATATAATATTCTGTGTAATGTTTGCCTTAACGTATATATAACATATTTGCCTTATATCCATCGAGCAATAAGACAAAAGAGGGAATGTAAAGGTAGTGGGGGTAAACATATTGATAGACAGGAAGTGCCATCTTGAGAGGCCACTTTAGACAAGGATAGACAGTCTCTTTCCTTGTTTAAGAAGTCAAATTTAGTTAGGTTATGTTATTGTTTGTCCCAACTGTCACATGAAATTTTATTTATATTGAAATCTTTTATCAATTGTGTCACTTTTTAGACTATTATAGTTAATATTTAATTAAAACTTTCTCGTCTGAAAAATATTTTATAGCTATTGTTAATAAGTGTTGGAAAATTTAAATTTAGCGCCTTTGCATTTCCGGATATGTCCGCCATCAGAGGCCACTTTTTTGGTCTCCTTTTCATAACGATTAGATTCCCTCTTTTATCTTTTTGCTCCATGCTTATATCACAGCCACCTTTACTTCCAAGCCATGAAGTAAAAAAGGCAACACCGCATTCTATGACGTCGGTAGTCCGATAATCAGCTGTAAGGTCTACCAGAATATTAAACTAATTTGAATTTTAGGAAACTGATATTTTGAAAACTTCAATTCATTACAGAAATATGTTTAGGGAAATTAAATTAATAAAATCTTATATATACCTAGTAAATATATACAAAGTTTTATTATTATTTAGGTTATATTATCAATAAAATAATCACTAGAGTAAAATTTATTGCACTTAAAATACAGTGTCAAACAGTTAATCTTACAATCAAATGCAGTCAAGAATCTCTAGAAATTTTAAATATTAAGTACTTAAGCATATAAACAACACAATACATTAACACGACATTTAAAAAGATTATTAAAAATACAAAAGATATAAAATTTGTGCTAAGTAAAAATTTAGTGTAACTATTATGATTAAAAAATTCATCCTAAGAAATCAGACACAATATAAATATGGTTCTAAATTAATCTAATTGAAAATTAAATATTTTACTATTTACTTATACCTTTCGTTGAATTTTCATACTTAGCAGATATACAAAAGTAGCAATTTTAAATATGAATAGGTTTGTTGTCATATAGACCAAGTTAAAAGAGGTATACATGAAAAATGTGTTGAATGTAACACACCATTTATAACTTGTATATCAATTTAAAATAGCCTATATTCTCAAAAGATTTTTGAATGTGATACACAAATTTGTTATCACTTATCTAAAAAGCAGATCTAATCGAGTAAGTAAGTTCTCTAATTGTGACCATCTTGTTAGTTTACTAGGTATATTGTAAAATCCATTTCAAATCATTACCACTTAATCTATTCTTACCTACATTGACGATTACACTAAAATTACTGCTAACTATTACACTACATATTACACAAATATTATCACACTTGTGTCCCAACTGATTAATGTTTAATACATAGAAATATACACAGTCACTTGTAATTTTACTTGTCCAGTTTTTCAATGAGATATTATTGTCTAAGTCTAATTGACATAATTAGGTATGTTATCTCTTGTTCCCTCTTCTTATGCAAAAAGTTTCTTCTGTCTTCGGGATTCCTTCTTTCTTTAGTATGATGAACAGTTACATATGATGGTACTTCAGGTAATATATTAGGAACTGCATTGCCTTTTAATTTGGGAAATATTAACTTTTCAATGTGTACATTTCCATCTTTATCTTCTCATTGTTCAGTCCGCTGAATACCATCTTCATGAAAAAGTTTGGCACATACTCCAGAAGATTTGGTAATTGTACAGCCTTCTCTATGAATAGAGATTGGTTTTGCAACCAGGTACACAACAATGCCAGAGCATCTGTAACAAAAAACAAAAGTATTATTATTGTTGTTTTTAGTTTACATATTTTGTAACAAGAAGCAAAAGTATTATTATTTTCAGTTTGTTTTGTAGGTTATATTTATACTTGCCTGTCGTTAAGAATCTTCTAAAAGTTCTAAATTTAATGAAATTTCACTTATATTAATATTTTCTAATTGATTTAAACACAATTTACAAATAAAACATTCGAATAAAGTTAAAAAACAATAAATTCATCAAACTTTACAAGCCTTCCTATATGAAATGTTAAACTGAACCAAAACAAACCACAGTCAGACTACCACGCGTTGTTGCCAAATTTCTACTTCATGGCTTGGAAGTAAAGGTGGCTGCGCTTATATCATCGAGCAATAAGACAAAAGAGGGAATCTAATCCTTATGAAAAGGAGACCAAAAAAGTGGCCTCTGATGGCGGACATATCCGGAAATGCGAATGCGCCAAATTTAAATTTTCCGACACTTATCAACAGTAGCTATATAATATTTTTCAGAATGTGTCTTAGACGAAAAAGTTTTAATTAATTATTAATGATAAGAGTCTAAAATGCGACACAATTGTTAAAAAACTTCAATATAAATAAGATTTCATGTGACATTTGGGACAAACAATAACATAACCCAACTAAATTTGATGTCAAACAAGGAGAGAGACTCTCTATCCTTGTTTAAAGTGGCTTCTAAAGATCGCACTTCCTGTCTAACAATATGTTTGCCCCCACTACCTTTACATTCCCTCTATTGTCTTTTTGCTCGATGGCTTATATGCATTATTATACCTTATGTTTTTAATATGTTAATTTTTATTTTATACTATTTTTTGACATATGTAAGTACTTTTTTGTATATTAACATAAATAAATAACTTTAACTTGGGTTTATTGTAAAATAGTTCATTTGATGACATGAAATCAACCTACTTTATTTATAAAACATTTTTGTTTTGATACATCCATCCAATCACAGGGCTGAATGTTAAGATTCAAATTACGTCACAGGAGTACAATCCGGCTTAATGTTCATTGGTTAGGCGGAAGAGGCAACCGTAGTAAGTCTAGGAACCGTGTGGACAGCCCTTATATACCAATGACGTATAATATATATGTAGACTACGCAGTCCCCTATTCTCCCTATAGAATCGAGTGTCCAAAAGATCTCGGCTCAAGGTTGAAGGTATGTTTATCACAACAGCGGCGTGCTCATTTTTATTTTAATGACAATAATTATTTTTTTAATTAAAATTAAATATTTATGATTTCCTTTTGTCCCCATCTGTAAGAGAAATAATTAGTTTGATAAAATAGTATGGCATTTTACTAAAATAGTAAGTAAATAACTCTCAACAATTTAAAATAAAATTTGCTTGTCACACAAAATGAAGAAAATGTTTTCATACGTCCATGATGTTTTCAAACACAAGATCAACTTCGTGATGCTTCGTAAGAAATCATGAACTTCGTGTATCTTCGTATCAAAACAATAAACAATAACAAAGGTATTCATGTTTTGGACACTTTTTAAAGCGTTCACCGAGTCTATATATTATACGTCATTGTTATATACATACTCTTTAGCGCCTCTTGCGTGCTATTTCGTTACTAATTAAAATTTATCGGAAAATGTCTTACTATTTTCCGATGAAATAATCTCACATATATTATTAAAAAATAAAAGGATATATAAAAAATGCACAATTTTCTCTAGATATACCTATATTTAGTTGTTGTTTAAGATTAAACAGTTATAAACTAATTACATTATATTTATTACACATATTTTCAGAAACAAATGTTAAATACTATTATTGTTTGCTTTCTGACAACTTACTAGAATCTATCATCATCCTTATTGTAATTTTTCCATGACTTGTATACAACGGAACAATACAATAATTCACCATGTTTAGTTTTTTTACTATGGTTTGTTTTTTCACCAGGAGGAGTAATTCAAATTTATGCGCCGTAATGCTTGCTTGTAATTGGTCCAACCGCAGGCAAGTTTACTCCACTAAATTATGACATTTTGACACTAATGACATTTTAAAATTCAAAATTTATATCGACGATTTTTGTATTTTCTGCGTCCTTTACTTATTAGATTTTCGTTTGCATTTACATAAAAAACATTTATTTTTAGGAAACAATGCATTCTAAACATGTACAAACAGATAAACATTGATAATCCTGGAATGAAAATAGCAACCATAGCAAAAATTAAACAGGCAACATTTTTGAGAAATAGTTATTGTTAAAATCAAGACTAACTAAAGTAATGTGCTAATTCAACTATTTACAGAACAATTAAGGAGTATAAGCAGACTGGAACAGTAAGATGTCTTAAAAATATTGGCGGTTGACCTTCTATCCTTGCAACATGGAATGAAAGAGTCAAAACATCTGTACGACAGATAGTACACAGCTTCTTTTTCAAGAAAAAAATGCCCACTTTATATAAAATTTTAATCAAAAGTAAATGTGGGTTAGCCACAAATATATAATAAATAAAAAGTGCAACACAAAACTCTAAATATTGTGTCTGAGTTAAGCAATCAATTAGAAGATAAAGAGCTTTATTCGAATGTACATTTTATTATCCGAGGAGGATGTCAGTCCTCTACCGAACGCGTCCCCAGGTGGCGTATAGGGGAACGCCTCCCAGATATGGGTGGTATCGGGGAAATGAAATACCCGACGCGGACCAACTGACGATAGTAGCGTCTGACCTTGAATGGGCGGCTGAACAATAGGTCCTCCAAAAGGGGGTTATGGCGTTAGGCGTTAGCAACCTAGCACACTTAAAAAATCCAAGGGCTAACGAACAATTGGCAGAAATGAAAAATTTTAAAATTAATCCCCGGGTGGTAATCCACACCTCCGAAGGAGGGAGCCCCATCGGATACGGGGGGGGGCACTTCTGCTTTGAGTTTAACAAACCCGGCTTCAAACTCAACCGTAGACAAAAACAGAGAAAGCTAAGAATCGGCACATCTCCAGGGCTGGAGAACAAAAGCCAGTGAAGTAACATCAGAAATCGAAAAGATGAATCTCGATATCCTCGTCACAATGGAAACAAAAAAGAAAGGAAACGGCACTGAAAGAATAGGGGAACTAATCCATTGTTGGAGCGGAGTAGAAAAGAAAGACCGCGCAAAAGCTGGAGTTGGAATTCTACTAAAGAAGAAATGGGAAAAATCTATAGACGATTGGGAACCCATAAACGAAAGAATTGCCAAACTGAAAATCAAGATCTATCGCAGAGAAATTATAATACTAGCAACATACGGTCCAACGGAAGACAGTTCAGCCAATGAGAAAGAACGATTTATCGAACAACTTCAGGAACAAATGGATAAGAGAAAACCTAAACAAGAAATAATAATAGTGGGGGATCTAAATGGAAGAGTCGGAAGAAAAGACAATGACAGAACAGTTGGTCCATTTGGAGAAGACACAATTAACAACAATGGAGAAATATTGATAGAACTATGTGAAGTAAATGATTTGAAATTTATGAACGGATTCTACAAACACAAAAATATACATAAGTACACATGGACTCAAGAGACAAGAAAACTAAGATCCTTTATTGACTACATTATCATGAACCACAAAAGCTCCATCAAAGTGAGACACCAAAGTGAAAAGAGGGGCAGAGTGTGGAATAGATCACAAACTTGTGGTGGCATGGATGGAATTCCCCTATATCTGGACAAAACAAAAACATACATCGATTGTTACAACGGGAACGACAATAAACGAAAAGAGGCTCAAATTACATCTATTACAGGCAGAATCAATAAAAGATCTATACAAAAGAAGACTAGACCAAAAACTAGAAGAATTCAGATATGACACGTTAGATGAAATGCATGAACACATAAAAACCTGCCTGATTTCAGCGGCCTTAGAAGCTCTTGGAGAAGACGACCAAAGGAACACCCATCAGAATATCAAATTAAGGGAAGACACATTGAAATGTATAAAAGAAAAGAAAAAACTACACATAAAATACCTAAACACCAAAAAAACAGGAAGACTTAGACCTATATAGAGCGAAAAACAGAGAGGTAAAGAAAAGAGTAACAAATGAAAAGAACGAACGATGGGAACAGGCATGCACAGACATAGAACGACATGTCAGAGGAACGAGAAATTCAGAATCATGGCGAATATTAAAAGCACTCCAACGAAATAAGACAGAGAAAACCCAGATCGGCAAAATTAGTGAAAACGAGTGGCAAGAATACTACGTAGAACTACTTACAGAAAACCGTTCCCAATTTCAGGAAGAGAATACAAAACATGCAGAAAATGGGACATACGACCAGATAGAAATAAGTCTGACAGAAGTCAAGAGAGCAATCAAGACATTGAAGAACAAAAAAGCCAAAGGACCCGGAGAGATACCAAACGAACTAATTAAAAACGGAACGGAAAAGTTATTCCGCATGCTACACAGAATGTTCGAAAGAGAACTAAATGGAAATACCTGCGGAATGGACACAAGCATATATCACATCCACACATAAGAAAGGAAACAGGAAAAAAATGTGAAAACTACAGAGGAATTAGTATAATATCGTCGGTAGGTAGACTTTACGGGAAAATTATCAAGGAAAAACTAGAAACTGAAATAATAGGAAAAATTGGAGAAGACCAAGCAGGGTTCACAGTAGGAAAATCATGCCTAGATCATACGTACACATTAGAACAACTGATAGAGAAGAAAATGGCAAAAGGTAGACCGGTCCATCTGACGTTTGTTGATCTAAAGAAAGCATACGACTCAATACCTAGAGTCAAATTATGGGAAGCAATGAATGATCTCGGAATCCGACAAACACTAAAAAAAAGCAGTTAAAGCACTGTACAAAGAAAACAAAGTAGCTATTAAATGTGGAAATAAAGCCTACAATCCATTTAAGACGACAAAAGGACTTCTACAAGGCTGTGCTACGTCCCCTACTCTGTTTAAAATATTCTTGGAAAAGACACTCAAACCATGCGTGAAAGTGCGAAGGAATGGGCATACCAGTAAGAGACGAATACCTATACACCTTAAGTTTTGCCGACGATCAAGTAGTCATCGCACAAGATGAAGAAGATCTCAGCTTTATGCTCAGAAAACTAGAAGAAGAATATAAAAACAACGGAATGGAAATAAACTTAGTGAAAACCGAATACCTAACAACAGAAAACAAGGATATGAGAGACCTAGAGATAGACGAGGGAAGACAAGTAAATGGAACAGATAAATTCAAGTATTTAGGAACCATAGTATCGAACCAGGGAACAACAGAAGAAGATATAAACAACAAACTAAGACAAACAAGAAACTGTATAAGACAAATAAATTCAGTGCTGTGGGATAAGAACATTACGATAAAGACAAAAAAGAGAATATATAATACCCTGACAAGAAGTCAGGGTATTATAATACCCTGATATGTATCGATATTGAATTCATTGGTTTTTTCCAGTATTTGCCTTAGCACAAAGATCTGATCTGTTGTTGATCGACCAGGCCTAAAGCCACTTTGATATTACCCGCGAAGTTCCTCTGAATATGTATTTAGGCGACCATATAAGATCCTCGAAAATATTTTGTAAGCTGTATTAAGGAGGGTTATTCCCCTATAGTTTCTACATTCCAATTGGTCACCCTTTTTGTGTAGCGGGCAAACGATTCCAATACATCACTCTTCCGGGATTTGTTCCTCATTCCAGGCTCTCAGTATTATTTTATGTACTTGATTAGTCACAGAAGCACCTCCACATTTAATAAGTTCTGCGGGTATACCATCACTTCCTGGAGATTTATTGTTTTTTAGGTGTTTTATTGCAAAACGCATTTAGAAGCAGTTATAAAAGAAAAGACTTTTGGGAAAACACGAATTGATAACGCTCTAGATAATCAGTTAGTCACCGCATGCATAATGAGCAAGTAAAAAAAATCGTGAAACATTAAAGAGACTAATTCACATTACATGTTTCCTTGGAGAACATGAACTTAGTTTCCGAGGGCATAATGAAAATTATGAATCTGTAAATAGGGGAAATTTTGTGGATTTAGCAAATTTTTTATCTGAATATGACGAACTACTAAAAAGTCATTTAGATCAATCTATAGTATTTCGAGATACCTCGAATAGGATACAAAACGATTTGATCAAGTCTGTGGCAAATATTGTTATGAAAAAAATGAAAAAAGAAATAAAAGAAGCACAATTTATTTCCATTGTTCTAGACGAAACTACAGATATTGAGTCAATTGTCGGTTGTTCTGCGTTACATAAAAAATAATGGTGAAATACAAGAACGATTTTGGGGATTTTTGGATATAACTGCAGATAGATCCTCAAGCAGCTCCCACCAGATGGAACTACATTGGGAGGTTAGTAAAAACAGTTTCCCAATATCGGCAATCCCTAATAGTTATTTGAAAGCATTTTGGAGCATAAAGGCCGTTGGGACCCTGAAACTGTGAATTCCTCAAGAGGTTATTTGGAATTAGTCAAACGAGATTTTTTTTTGCTTCAAGTATTTTCTGAAATATTTCCTTATACAGACATTTTATTTGATGTATTACAGACTAAATCGAATGATATTGGATTTTGTATTAAAAAAATTAACGAATTCGAAGTCCAAATCAACAGACAGAGCAATTTGATATCATGTGACAAAAAAACTTGCGACCTCGAAGTAATGGAACCCAAGAGAAAACGCATTAGAATTGACGACGTAGGCGACATAAAAATATCTAAAAATCGACTTTTTGTAAAATAATAGATAATATTTCCCAGCAGCTTCAAGAAAGATTTAAAAAGCTTTGCGAGTTAAGATTTGTGGAGTTATGCAACTTCAATAAATATGCCAACTGTAGTTTCCCGGAAGAGGTTTTTTAATTGTCTAAAAAACATTATGCAATCTTTTTTAACATTATTTTCCCTGCATTCCAAACGTTTCCCTGCGTTTTGTATGCTTCTCAACACTCTGTACAAACTGATACTAGTTCTAAAATGCTGACATTTTTTAAACAAACTGAACTGGGTGAAGCATATAGTGAGTTTTCAAAATTATGTGACTTAGTGATGACAATACCTGCTACAAGTGCGTCTGGAGAACAACGTTTTTCTGTACTAAAGCGGATTAAAAACTTTGTCAGAAATTCCACAAGTGAGGAGATGCTAGCCAACTTAGCGATTTTATCAATTGAAAAGGGACTTATTAAAGAAATGTCTGAAAATCCCAGTTTTTATGAGTTTGTCATAAACGAGTTAGCCAAAGATGAAGATAGAAGAATAGAGCTGCATGACAAGTAAAAAGGTTAGTAAGTTTTTTTATAATTTCCTTTAATTTGCACCCCTTTCTTCAAATGTCACGGCACGCCACTGGAGACTACACAATAAGAAGTAAGGTTTTCCCAGGTACGTGTCCGCAAATGCATTTTCAAATTATTTTCTATAGTAAATTTCCTAATCATACTTGTGAGGTTTTTCCCCAGTATGTGTACGCAAATGCTTTTTTAAATTATCAGCGGCAGCAAATTGCTTAAAGCAAATTTCACACTTGTACGGTTTTTCCCCAGTATGTATTTTTATATGCTTTGTCAAAATGCTTTGCTGAGAAAACTGCCTAAGGCAAATTTCACACTTGTAGGGTTTTTCCCCAGTATGTGTTCGCATATGACTTCTCAAATGGCCTTGTTCAGAAAACAGCTTAAGACAAATTTCACACGTGTAAGGTTTTTCCCCAGTATGTGTTCTAAAATGCCTTTTCAAAATATTTGCTACATTAAATGTCTTGAAACAAATTTCACACTCGTAAGGTCTTTCACCGGTATGAGTCCGAAAATGCACTTTCAAATTATTTTCACTAGTAAATGTTTTAAAGCAAATTTCACACTTGTAAAGTTTTTCCCTAGTATGTACTTCTAGATGCTTTGTCAAAATGCTTTGCTGAGAAAACTGCCCAGGACAAATTTCACACTTGTAAGGTTTTTCCCCAGTATGTGTTCGCAAATGAATTTTTAAGTTGTCTGCGGTAGTGAATGTCTTAAAGCAAATTTTACACTTATAACGTTTTTCCTCAGTATGAATTTTTTTATGAGTTGTCAAATTGCTTTGCTGAGAAAACTGCCTGAGACAAATTTCACACTTATAAGGTTTTTCCCCAGTATGTTTTCGAAAATGGCTTTTCAAATTATTGCCACTAGCAAATGTTTTAAAGCAAATTTCACACTTATAAGGTTTTTCTCCAGTATGTGTTCGAAAATGTATTTTCAAATTATCTGGTGTAGTATGTGCCTTAAAGCAAATTTCACACTTATAAGGCTTTTCCCCAGTATGTGTACGCAAATGCTTTTTTAAATTATCAGCAGCAGCAAATTGCTTAAAGCAAATTTCACACTTGTAACGTTTTTTTCCAGTATGTAATTTTTTATGCGTTGTCAAATTGCTTTTCTGAGAAAACTGCCGAAGACAAATCTCACATTTGTAAAATTTTTGTTGAACCTCAAGTTTTACACTTTTGTTTAATATGGTTTCTTTAGCATGTTGACTCATTTGTTGTTGTTTGTGGTATGAATGTTTAGGTAATGTTTTTATAGTTTCCATTTTATTGCTGATTTGGGGTAAACCTAAAATATAAAACGAAGTATAAAAATTTGTTTTTTTTGTTGCAAGGAAAAATGTGTGCAGAAACTTGAGAACAGAAATAAAAACACATAAGTCATAAGTCTAAAGAAATATATATATATAATATATATATATATATATATATATTATATATATATATATATATATATATATATATATATATATATATATATATTATATATAGTAACAACCTAAACCAAAAAACTTTACTTTTTGTAATTTACAATTTTAAGTTTCAAGTAGTTGTATATTCACTTAACAATATAAATAAACGATATGATAAAAAATCTATGCCAACCTTTTGATATGGATATTTACTTAATTGTTCAATGATCATGAGTTCTTTAGGATTTTTTATGCTAAATTTTTTACATATTGGACAATTTGTTACATATTGTTCTATTTCATTTTCCATTTTAGGCCAATAGAATAATGATTTTGCTCTAGCTCTTGGTTTTATTAAGGTAAAAGCACCATTGGCCGACAGTGAACCAAAGGATGACACTTTCGAAAAAAAACTCTTATAATAAGAATGTTTTTATTCTTAGACCAATAATATCTTTGGCAGAGACTCCTAGCGCCATCTGTGTCATGATGACGCAATAATACAATTAACTTCCTGCTTACAATGGAGCTTCCTGGATAAATTTTTCAATTTCTTCCTTCGTTAAAATCTTAGATTTCTTTGCCCTATAACCTTGAGCTTGCCGTTTCAATAAAGAACGAAGTTTTGAGTATGTAGATATATCTACATTGTGTTTAAGTGCAAGGGTTGACTTCAGCATTGCATACTTGGCCCATAATGTTGAAGATTTCATCTTTAAACAAAGGTCTAGGAAGTATGCCATTACAACATTTTCTGAGAAAGAACTCGTATTTTTACTCATGCGATAATCCATAAAACGTCTGTATGCATTTTCATACTTTTCTCTTGATTTCTTTGGCAATGATTCTAATGAAGCAGTATTCACTGCCTCAACCAGCTCTGGAGGAGTCCCAGGAATGGAAATTTCATCATCACTTATCATTTTACTTTCGAGAACACCAGCAATTAAATTTATAAGCGTCAAGTTTGACAATTCAACCTCAATACGTTTCCATAGTAACCCAAGTAATTTTATTAGGAATTTCAAAGCACCATTTATTTGGGAATAAAATTATCGCGTTTTTTTTAAATCAATTAATATCTGTCGAATTTTAAACGATTTGCGGAAAAATAGTATGTTTACCTCGTAGGAAAAGCCACATTCCTGGACTCTGTGTTGCTAAGTCTCGGCTTGCGCCTCGACTTAGCAATCTTCACAGTCGTCCAGGAATGGTAAGCTTTTCCTACCCGGTAAACAATGTACTATTTCTGTATCATGCATATTTACTTCTTTTACTTTTGTATCCTTCCGAGTTTTACAAACCAATGAGAAATGGTTATCCCGTCCACACCTTGAACATGTTTTTCCCCATGCTGGACACTTTTTTTGATCGTCCACACCATTTACAATCAATAACTTTAATTTTCATCCACTCTTTTTGTGACTTTTATTTTGAAGACACTTGCTTCATTTTATCAACACTAGACGATGCTGTTTGGCACACCTTCTAGGCTTGTACTTTCTCCAATTCAGCTATTTTAAACAACTTAATTTGTTTCATTGTCTGCCGATCCAAAAACTAATCTATCTCTGAGTATTTCGTTTTCGTCTGTGAATTCACAATCTCTTGCCAACGTTTGAACATCTATTAAAAAGGATTCAAATGTTTCATCTATTCCTTGTGCACGTTCATAAAACAGGTGCCTACAATATAAAATATTTTTCTTTGGGTTGCATACCTCTTGAAACTTATCTAAAACAGCTGCATAGGTCTCTTCATTTTCTTCGAACTTGAAGTTGTTATGTTCTTAGACCGTCGTCTCCAATACAATTTAGAAGGATCGCTATTTTAATATCATCAGTTTTCGACATCTGCCCTGATGCTCTTAAATAGATATTAATAGACTGTTTAAAAATCTTCCAATTTTCACTTACATTTCTCAACATTTTAAGTGGTTTCGGCAAATTAAATCCAGACATTTAGGCGGACTTGCTCCACGTGTTGCAAACTTTCCACACTAACTTTTACGTTATTTACACAATTTATATATATATATATATATATATATATATATATATATATATATATATATATATATATATATATATATATATATATATATATATATTTAGTATAATGGTAAGGTTAATTGGTTAGCAGCTGAAGAACCTTACCATTATACTAATTAATAATAATTGGACAGCTGTGATCATTCTTCGTTTATATATATATATATATATATATATATATATAGATATATATATATATATATAATATATATAGTTTCACTGACTGCGCCATGTACTGTTCTCATTAGTCAATCAACATTGTTAACGCTTATTTCTTTTATTGTACACTACCACAGGGTTGCCACATGATTTTTTTTTAATTCCCTAGAATTTTTGCCAAAATTTCCCTAGATTTCCCTAACAACTTGACAACCATATTTAGCCTAGAATGGACCACCTAAGTCTGACGTCAGAATGAGCGGGATTTTTAAAAACCTTTCCAAACATTTCTAATTAGAGTTTATTGGTCACATAAGAAGTTGGAAATATTGGTATTTTAATTGTTTGTAGAATAAATAAGGACTTTTTGTTATGAAGATTCATTCTGTGCGATTGGTATTATTTGTTGTTCGTGAATTTATGAGGTAAGAATCCTTCTCAATATTTTCTCCTTCGTAAGGATATAGTGGCGTCATGTAATTTTTTTAAATATTTTTGTCCAATTATTTCATTTCTGTGCGTGTTGTTTTGCTTCGGAGAATGAATAACCAGTCATCTCTTTTATTCGGTCCGACCATCGTACTGGAGATCTTCCTCTGGATCTTTTACCCGCTACGTTACCTTCAACTATCATTTGCTCTATGTCTTCTCTTCTTCTAGTTATATGTCCAAAATATCTCAGTATATTTGGGTTGATAGTTGTGATGAGTCTAATTTTATGTCAAGTTCTGCTAGAATTGAGTTATTTGTGCGATAAGCGGTCCATTATATGCGGATTGATATCATTCTACGGTAGATCCACATTTCAAAGGCCATTATACGCTTTGAATCGGCTGTTGTTATTGTCCAAGTTTTTAAAGCATACGTGGCGATAGGAAATATCAATGCTCGAACACGGCGTAATTTTGTATTTTTTGTGATGCCAGTGTTCTTCCAAATTTTTGTGAGTTTAGCTGTTGCCGATCTGGCCATTGTGATGCGTCGACGAATCTCGTCTTCGCATCCTCCACTGTTAGTAATAAAGAAGCCTAAGTAATTAAATTGCCTGACTACTTCGTAACCTGCCATGTTTTTTATCTCTGCTTGATTGTTTCTGATTCTATCGATGATCATCACTTTGCTTTTCTGCATATTTATTTTCAAACTGTATTCCGTACTCACCGTGCCTAGCCTATTCATAATTTGTTCCAGTTCTTCTGGTGATGACGCCAATATAACAGTGTCATCAGCATAACGCAGGTTTTTAATTTTTCTTCCTCCTATCGTTGCTTCACCTTACCTTGCCACTTTCCTCAAGAACTTGACGAATATTTTCATTATACACATTGAATAGAATAGGGCATATTATGCATCCCTGTCGAACTCCAGATTTTAATTTGATGTTTTTCGAAATCACATTATTAACTCTTACATGAGCAGGTATTATTTACCTAAAGTTTTTGTAATAAATAGATTAGATGTTCTGCAGTACTCATTTCACTAAGTAAATGCCACATTTTATTACATTTTACAGTATCGAAGGCTTTGGAATAGTCAACAAAGCACTCTCGAGATTTTTCGATAATTTGACGAATATTAAGAATATGTTCTCTTGCTTCTCTACCTGGGACGAATCCGCATTGTTCTTGGGGAATTTGTGGTAAGAGAATTAATTTTAGTGTTTCATTAATGATGGTTAGAAGTACTTTGCTCGCGTGTAATATCAATGCTACTGTGCGGTAATTACTGCAATCAGCTGTCGGTAAACATTTTTTTATATATGGGAATAAACACAAGTTTACCCGTCATTTGTCCACTTTCCGGTATTCCAAATCTCATTGCAAATTCTAAGCATTACTTCCGTCCCTAATTCTCCCATTTCTTTGAGTGTTTCAGCTGTTATTCCATCTTCTCCTTCTGCTTTTCTGGATTTTAGCTTTTTAATTGCCACCTCAATTTATGATTTCAATATTTGAGATTCTTTTTCATAAATTATTTTCTCTGTATTATTGTCTCGGTCGTTGTTAAAAAAAAGTATTTCACAATATTGTTTTCACACCTCTGCGAGGCCGTCTGGGTTTTTTATGATATTTCCACTATTATCTTTGATGATCTATGTTTGCGGTTTGAATTCTCTCGCTAGATACTTGACTTTTGAGAAAAGTTCTCTAGATTCTTGGCGGTCAGCATGTTCCTCTAGTTATACACATATGTTTTTAATATATTTATTTTTGCTCCTTCTGCACAAGTGTTTTATAGTTGTATTTATGGTAAAAAGGGTAAGAATATCAAAGTCCAGGTGGATCCCTGACGTAATTCGCCCATTGTGAAATACCACCACTCTAGTCATCGACGGGGAATCACATAAACAGTTAGAGAAAGACAAACTAGAAACCAAAAATCGCCCAATGGGCGACGCCAATACATACTTTAGCCCCCAGGTAGATCCCCGACGTAATTCGCACTTCGTGAAATTTCACCACTCTAGTTTCCGACGGGAAATCACATAAACAGAATTTAGTGATTCCACCAATAGTATGATTTCCAAGTAGATGATATAATATCTGCAATTTTGGAAAGTTTATTAAATAAAACTGATTTTTTAAAATATTCTTACAAATATTAAGAATTCTCTAGATTTTTCATAGAATTGAATAAAAATCCCTTTTTCTCTAAGCAGGCTCAAAATTCCCTAGGTATAGGGAAAATTCCCTAGGTCTGGTAACGCTGCATTACCACTTAACATAGATCTATTATACGATCGACCATGTCGTCTCCTACCTCAACTATTAACTAGTGTTACCAACTCACAATATTCATAGCTTACTATACTACACTTACCATCAGTCACTCGGCTGTTATCCTAAGTATAACTACAACTTGCACGTTGCATATTACTTAATTAGTCTTTAAAATTCGTCACAAATTTAATATTTATTTACTTGAAAATAATCTTGTGTTTTACAGAATACTAAAAATAGTTTGGTGGTAAAACGGTTCAAGCGCACATAAACCTGTTTACTGCCAAAGCAAACTGCAATTGTTTTCATTAAATAACATGTAATGGCGATAGATGGCGACTGTAGGGTGAAATATGCTTGAATCATTTTACCACCAAGTTATAATTCCATTTAAGTATGCGAATCTGTACTTAGACCATATTTTTAAAAAGTGCACTTAAACCTTTTTACTTCTAACTCCCTCAATTATTTTTTTATGTGTTGTTTAAATTTTGCCCAACTGGCAGTGGCTGGGAATCATCTCCAATGTGCAGATTAGAACTCATTAAATCTCTACGATGTTTTAAATATACGATAATTACGGCTCAATCATTAAATGCTATATAAATTTTAAATTAAGAATTCCTTAGACCTCATTTCTATCATGTTCAACACATATGTTAGATTCACTGGAATGGTTTTCAGGTAATTATATACAATATTATTTTTCACTCTACGATGTAGATTTGACATATGCACAATTTTGAATGTTACCATTTCCAGCACTACTGACTGATTTGTTGCCAGTGGTATATTTTTTTAATAATATTAAGATCATCATAGATTGTTTCAAAACTTGTTTTTAAACTATTTATTTCACGCTTATCTTACCAATTTCCTCCCCGAATTCAATAATATTCTGGATGCTGGCAATTTTCACTTCACTTAAACTGTTTTCAACCGCACTGACACGATTGTTTAGGTTTAGGGCAATTCGTAATCCCACATACTCAATCCTTATAAAATAAAGGCATGATTTTGGTAGCTAACGATGAACATCTTAATCCCGTTTAACTAATTCCTGAAGAGCTTCTTGCACATGACCCTCTTGCAAAAATCACATTGGTAACCAAAACACTTCACCGGAGCTATTAGCTCTTTAAAAATGCAGTTTACAGAACACTTAAAATATTTGGCTTGTATTTGATGTTAGCTTTAGATGTTCTCCAATTTTCCAGAAAATATGAAAATATACACAAAATTTTTTTTAATTCTCATGGTATTTACAATAATTAGGATATAAAAATAGAGGGTACATTCGAATAGAAAAAATTAAAATTTGTTTTTCTTCAAAATGTTTAATGGAAACACCTATTTTTTGTAAATTATAATATAATATAACTGAATTAAATTCGTAACAAAATGGCGCAAACCGCATGTTGATAGCTTTTGTCAAACTCGAGATATGAATAAAAACGCATAAACATAAGTCAGTAGGTACTTTCAAAGTCTTTGCTAGCAGAAGAATCTTAATGTTGATACCTATTTTGACCATTGTTGTTTCATATGATTACAAATAGTTTTTTCGAAACTATGTAAGTAGGCTACGACAATGAATTTGACGAGGAGTTCATATTGTTTATTTATTGACAGCAGTCAAACCAGTGTTAAGAAGTGTTTTATTATAATTCGAATTGAATAATACAAAAGCTACAACGCATGTCTATTCGTCCCAATATATATTTGTCATTCATCACTATGGAAGGTGTATAAGATGATAATCTCGAATTAAAAATTAAAAAAAAAAAGCATAATCCAGAGTGTTGGAAGGCCGTTATAAAATGATTGGAGAACCATGCAGATATGTTGTTATAAAGTTATCTGCGGTAGTAAAACTCTTTTAGCAAATTTAACACTTATGACGTTTTTTTCCCTCAGTATGAATTTTTTTATGCGTTATCAAATTGCTTTGCTGAGAAAACTGCTTCAGACAAATTTCACACTTATAAGGTTTTTCCCCAGTATGTGTAAACAAATGCTTTTTTAAATTCTCAGCACGAGTTAATTGCTTAAAGCAAAGTTCACACTTGTAAGGATTTTCCCCAGTATGTACTATTATATGTTTTGTCAAATGGCTTTGGTGAGTAAACTGCCTAAGACAAATTTCACACTTGTAGGGTTTTTCCCCAGTATGTGTTCGCATATGACTTCTCAAATGACCTTGCTGAGAAAACAGCTTGAGACAAATTTCACACGTGTAAGGTTTTTCCCCAGTATGTGTTTGCAAATGCATTTTCAAATTACCTGCTGTAGTATATGTCTTCAAGCAAATTTTACACTTATAACGTTTTTCTTCAGTATGAATATTTTTATGCGTTCTCAAATTGCTTAGCTGAGAAAACTGCCTGAGACAAATTTCACACTTATAAGGTTTTTCCCCAGTATGTCTTCGAAAATGGCTTTTCAAATTTTTGCCACTAGCAAATGTTTCAAAGCAAATTCCACACTTATAAGGCTTTTCCCCAGTATGTGTACGCAAATGATTTTTTAAATTAGAAGCAGCAAATTGCTTAAAGCAAATTTCACATTTATAAAATTTTTGTTGAATCTCATGTTTTACACTTTTGTTTAATATGGTTTCTTCAGGATGTTGACTTATTTGGTGTTGTTTGTGGTATGAATGTTTAGGTGATGTTTTTATAGTTTCCATTTTATTGCTGATTTGGGGAAAACCTAAAATACAAAACGAACTATAAAAATTTGTTTTTTTATGCTGCAAGTAAAAATGTTAGCAGAAACTTGACAACATGAATAAAAACACATAAGTCATAAGTCTAAAGAAATATATATTATATATATATATATATATATATATATATATATATATATATAATGCAAAAAAGTATTTTTGAAGTGTGTATATTTTAGGCAATTCCTAGCTGAGCGCTTTCGGCTTTACAAAGCCATCATCAGAGCTATGCTACAATAAAATGTTCTTATAAGTACTAATTGGTAAAGATTATAATTTTTAACTTACGTCAATTTTTTAAATACCACTACAAAGGAGAGATCTCATTTCCTTAAATTTCAAAATTAGGATCTAATATGGAAGTAGTGTTGGATTTTTTATCAACATTAAAAGCTTGGTTTAGTCTCTTTTTGAGTAGACTCAAACTTTTTGAGTAGTCTCTTTTTGACTAAACCAAGCTTTTAATGTTGATAAAAAATCCAACACTACTTCCATATATAGATCCTTAACTTACTTAGGACCAATTTCAGAAAAAATTTCAAGAGTACTTGTTAATAAAATCAGTGACTTAAACATCTCCTTTAAAACCAAATATAACATCAAGTCCATCTTCAGCAAAACCAGAGACAAAGTTGACAAACTAAACAGAAGTGGTATTTACAAGCTGTCCTGTGGTGACTGTAATATGACTTATGTAGGTAGAACAATGAGAACTCTGAATCAAAGAATCAAAGAACACCTCAATAACCCAGAAAAATCAAACTTTGGATATCACATTAAATTTAATAATCATTCCTTTTCTCCTTCTGAAAACAGTAAAATTTTACACAACATTCCCAATAAAAACTTTAGACTCATGAATCTCTTGGTAGATCTTGAGATATCCAAAGAAATGAAACTAAACCCTGAATGTTGCTTAAACACACAAATCAACCTCAATTGCAATTATAAACCTCTTTTTAAATTATTATGGGAGACTTTAGAGGAAGAAGGGTGACCTCATGCAATCTTATTATATATTTTTCATACTTTTATATTTTTAAACAAATTTTAAACTTTATTAGAAATTTACAACATTTTGTAATTCATTTGACAGTTGTTCTTAATTGAAACATGAAAAATACATTCTTAAAAAATTTTTTATGCAAATTTCTTACAAATTTCCATCAAGAGATACAATTCTCAATACACTTAAGTATCAGATAACGTAACATTAATACATGTTTCTTCTTTATATTGTTGTTGAACAATTTGAGCCCTTGTTTCTTAAGGATAGCTGTCAGATTGAACATACATTGACCTTGAGCAATGACTTGAGTGAATTTACAAACTAATGTCATTCTGTATGATGTGATGAACACATAAAATTTAATTTAAAAACTTAATTTTTAGAAAGTCTTTGATGACTATTAGTAATTCCAAACTACTAAATAATTTTGTAAGAATTTAAAAAACAATCTCTATTTCCTATATATGACATTTGTCAACTGTCACTTTTGAAAAATCGTTTAAAAGGACCGACATTTGATTTCATTAGTTCTATTCTGTCTACCTCCTAACATCAATCAATGGTCGGGTTCTTACACCCGTACCATGACAGAAAAATTTTTTTTCAATTTTTTTAACGTGTTTGTGAAGTCCAGTGTCGGCTTTTTATGTTTTTATATGTTTAAGAATTTCAACAACTAAAAAAATCATAATTTTGAAATTTAAGGAAATGAGATCTCTCCTTTGTAGTGGTATTTAAAAAATTGACGTAAGTTAAAAATTATAATCTTTACCAATTAGTACTTATAAGAACATTTTATTGTAGCATAGCTCTGATGATGGCTTTGTAAAGCCGAAAGCGCTCAGCTAGGAATTGCCTAAAATATACACACTTCAAAAATACTTTTTTGCATTTTCTTTCGATTTGTCATAAGTGTGTACAAAAAATATCAGTCTTTTGATTGATATATATATATATATATAATATATATATATATATATATATAATATATATATATATATATATATATATATATATATATATATATATCAGTTCGCTGGTCTCAGTCCCAACTGTCTAGTAAATTTAGAAATTAAGGGGATCAGTCGTAAAAGGGTTTAAGTGCAGTTTGATAGTTCAAGCAGCATTAAAGTTGTTTGAGTTTTATAAATTCTAGAAATTATTAAACTAAAATATGTCTATTGTACAATGATCTATAAAATGGTAAAAAATATAAGGGTATATTATTACTTTTACTTCATCCTTTCTTTTTTTCAATTATTGAAAAAATGTACTTGAATCGGGACATGGTGTTTATAAATGTTACTGGTAAAATGGTTCAAGTGCAGATGTTAGGTATTACTAATCATTTTTTAAGTATTCAACAAAACTTTATTTTGTAAACTTCTAAGTACAATATTATTCGTAATCCGACTCCAAGAAAATATTTTCTTCGGCATCATTCCTGTCGGCGTCGTCTCTGCTGGCAGATGATTTTGCTGATTCCAATTTTGCATCTGCCGTTGATGTTCCAGTATGTTTCAAATTTCGGTAAAAGGAGTGCTGACATAAGGGAATGTAGTCCAAGAGGCTAAGCAGATTTTTATATTTGGCATCCTTAATTGGTAGCGTCGTTTCATTAATAGGATTGAATTTGGAGAGCTGAAAAGATGGACGTCGACTTTGTGCTTTTCCCATAATACACATCCAAAACTCAATATCCTGGTTTAAAGTATGCTTGTACCTGAAAGCCAGTTTTTCTGTCTTAAAATATGCCAACCAGGAAATACTGCGCCATTGTATTCTCTGACCAATGGAATTCTTTTTAGGATCTTTCATTATTTCATGTAGAATCGAAAACGAGTAAAAGTCTTCTGTCGTCAAGTTGTAAACCACAAAATTTGAGGATGTATTTTTATAACACGTTCCCAATCTGCTGGAACAAAAACTTGAGAAATTTGTCGGTTTTTCTTTTCAATTAAAACCAAAACTGCGGTCACACTCCATATAGGTGTGACCAGGTTCCAGAAGCTTGTGATGGATCTCGTTGATATGAGTAACTTGAACGATGAAGGAGAACAGTTTGCAGATGTTTTTGTTTTTATTCTGCCCTCCACAAGAGTCACTATATGCAACTATCTTTGTTACCTTGAGGGTAGACACGTACGTAGATAAATTTTATCATATATGAGCCTATTTTCTAGGAACCTCTTGCTGCAACTGTTTCATTCCATAAAAACATGTGACTTTGTCCAGTAAGTTGAATCTACAAAAATTGTACGTCCATAGTTGACGAAGGTAAAATACCTTGGACGTAGTTACTAGTGGTGTTGGCAATGTCTGTTGCAAATCTCAACAATTAACGACAGTATTCTTAATATTTTTGTGTTTTTCCATATCTAATTTTTAAGAATCGTTTGCTTTCTTAGCTTTGCTTTGATGTAGTTCTAAATCCCGTGGAACGTTTAAAATGATTTCCTCATTTTTAGAATATTTTATCAAATTTTGAAAATTTTCACAGCGACTACATGTATGACTATAAGGCTTGTGAAATTTCAAATTCAACTCTGTGTTGAAGATAAATCGATAATATGGTTCTTTCCCAGGTTCTTCATGTTGTTCATTACAAAATTCCTTATATAGATTATACATCTTACTAATATTTAAAACGCCAGGAAGGTATTTAGTATTGAGATTGTCTTTTCTCGAATAATGGATCTGATACTTTGGAAATATCTTAATGTGGGAAATCACCATATTTTTGGATGATTATTTAATTTTGTTTGGGGGTTCCTTGTGCCCTCGTTTATCAGGTTCACTCATTCCGAACTCTGATATTTTTGAACAAACAACTTGAAATCTACGCACAGAAATGTCAAAAGTACGTAAGAAAATCGTTTTGCAGACACGTTTGCAGATCGTATGAAGGTAATCCATAAAATGTTTGGAATAGTTGACGTCTTTCCGTTTCACTAATGTTCTCGTTGCAATTGAATCGACATACATGGTTATAGACTTTCAGTTCTCTTGCTTTCTGTGGTTTATTTTTTCGTCCGACATAAACTTTCCCTTCAGTTCGCATTTTCTTTCGCTTGTCGCTTGTTCTTCTTTATCCGGTATATAATCTGAATCCTCCTCGATTTAGAAAGCATCGGATTCTTCTGCAAAAAATACGGAATATTCAATTTGATAGAAAACTGTAGTGCTGGTGCGTGGCAGTGGCGGTTCCAGACCTTAGGATGCGAGATAAGCCTTAGAGGGGGAACTTTCAATGAAACACGAACCGAAAGACATAAAAAAATATACCCAAATTACATAAAAGATATAAATAATACTTTATATGCATTAATTTCCCTTACTAACGTGTTTATTGGGTTGAATTTGTCTGCCTGTGGTTTAAATTCCATATTGTTCTGAAGCTATTTTCTTGTGGCATTTTAAATCTTATATACTAAAACGCTAAGCCCTTTTCTTGTCCACCACTTTACTCAAAAACCATATTAGATAATTAAAATATTTTTTCGGAATATTATTAGTATTACGTATGAGATTGTCAAGATATACTTTTGCTTATTCGAGACCCTTAATCGAGAGACTAGAATGTTGATATACTCGTTTTCATCGTTCTTGGCGTGTGCCTGAAATAAGCTACTACGGAATTTTTAATATTCGTCTCTCTCTGATACACAGATGCGTAATTCAATTGTGCGAGTCAAGTTCGTCATGGTAAAGTGCGATGACAAGGGAATGAAGAGACAACTCACGTCTCCCAGTATTGTAGCAATAACACCGATGCGTTTCAGTTTGGCCGATACGGTGTCGGTGATAAGTTCGGCCTCTTTACGAATACAGATAGCTGGCAGTGACGTGTTTTTTTTAACATGTTACCCTATTCTGTGCAGGTTTGAAGTAGCTGATGAAATAGTTTTTATAAGTAAACAGTTTTTAATTAATTAATAGTTTGAGCTCTTACTGTGTGGAATTCCATTACATAAAATAATACTCTCGACACCTTAAAAATTCCAGTTTATTATAAATTAACTCTCTCTCTTCCGATTCCCATTGCAATAATGACTTGTGGCATTGTTCTTGAATGAGCTGGCTAATAGGTTTATAATTGTAGCAATTACCATTGATATTTTATGTTGTTTTAGTCGATTTTAGTCAGTCATTGTTGGAATTTGTTCCGAATAGTTTTACTTATTATTTTTTGTTGTGAATAACTAATTGTCCTATTTAATAAAAAAAAAAATGCCGGGAAAAACGATAATAGGAGAAATGCGACAATGTGTAGTTCATTTATTGGAGTATTTTAAAAAAGAAAACAACGGACCTTTGCTTTCGTTGTCATCGGTACATGAACGAGTAGCGGATGCTTTGAAAATCAGTCTTCGCATAGTGACAAGAATAAAGAGTGAATACAAGACAGGGGCAGCTCTTACTACACCAGGAGAGTCACGTAATGTACAAAAAAAGACTAATGATGTCAGCGATACTATAAAAGGAGAGATTAGAAATGTACTGTATGGCATGAAAGCAAAGGGAGAGCACGTTACAATTAAAGTTCTAAATACACAATTAAGAAACAAGCATCTCTATGACGGTTCTGATACAAGTTTGTGGCGTCTTATGAAAAATTGTGGGTTTTCATACAAACTAAAAAATGTAGACGAGTGCTATGTGAGAAACCATGTATTGTCTCCAAACGACTGTAAATTTTTTAAGTCCAAGCCCGCTTCAGTTCGTTCTTTTTAAATGAAATATGGATATTCCTAAAAGGGGCATATAAACGTACTTGGCAAGATGACTGTGTGAAAAGCATCAGAAAAGGACACGAAAATACAGCTTTGTTGTTTTACATGCCGGAAGTAGGCAAGGATTTGTTAAAAATGCTGGATTACTGTTTTCTACGAAATCGAAGAGTGCAGACTATCATTATTCTATGGATAAAGAGTCTTTTAAAAAGTGGGTCTCCGAAAAGCTGATACCAATGTTGGAGGAACCATCTATAATTATTATGGATAATGCCTCTTACCACATCTCTTTAATAGAAAAGTTACCGAATGCCAGTTGGAAAAAATCGGACTACAAGAATGGTTACGAGCAAAAAAAATAATTTTTGACGACGATTCAGACGAAGACAGAGCTATTGAGTCTTTGTCGCCAGAATAAACCACAAAATACCAGGTACGTTATAGACGAGCTACTCCAAGAACATGGACATCAGGTTTTGAGATTTCCTCCATATCACTGTCAATATAATCCGATTGAGTTGGTCTGGGGCATTTCTAAACAATACTATGATCGTCATATTGGAGAACATGGACGTGGAGATGAAACAGTGAAAAAAGTTTGGGGCGATGCATTAGCTGAGGCAACGCCTGCAGTGTGGGCGAGTTGTGTTAACCATACTGAAAAATTAATTCAGAACGACTGGGCAAAAATGGTCACATATGATGAAAATGAAAGTAGGATTATCATCGATTTGGCGGTAGATTCCAATGATGAAGACAGTTCAAATGAAGACGCTGACTGATTAGCTAATTAATCAAGGTCAGTACGTTGTAACAGTTCAGAATTCGCTACAGTGCTTAAAACTTAAAAAATCTGTATCATTTTTTAATTAAGTGGGTTAAATAATTAACACTTTTTTGGGTATATTTCAAAATCCTTTTAAAATGTACTTTTTGTTATATCCTGTCCTATTGTACTGCAAGCTAGAAAAATACTTCTTCGCAATTTATACGTATATTCCGTTATTAGAAATTTAATGAAAAATAATTTATAATTTTCTTTTATAACTATTATTTCGTTTGAAATCGTTTATTTCGTTTGTGTACCTCCGCCACTGGAGGAGGTACACAAATCGAGCTTAGACATGGAAAGACAGATGAAACAACTTATTGCAAGTGTTTTTACACGCACACGCCAAGAACGATGAAAACGATTATAATATATGTCCCTAATACATGTCTCGAAGTAATGTAAATATGGAGTTGTGACATGTTATTCAAATCCTAGCCCAGTAACGGTATCTCTTTATGGTGTGATATATTGATATTAAATGGAGTCGTACCAATGGTTTCATTTGGTTAACTGATTAAATAGTAAAAAGAAACAATTTCTTCATGGTTACCAGCTATTGGATAATTCAGGTTGTACCAATTTTTATTATATTTTTCTTCTATCACGACAGCGGGGAATATTTATGAACTTAAAGAAAGAAAATATAGTGAAGTGTTTTATTTTTATTTAAAAGTATAATTTCTTATTATTCTTAGTTGATAAATAACTACATTATTTTGAATGTGAACAAATTTCGAAATTTGGGGATAATACTTAATTTCTTAACTATTCTTAATTTAATACGATATAAAACTTTTGTTTGTCTATATTTACGATACTTTTGTAGATTATACTGATTGAAGAGTAAACGTCCCTGAAACCGTACTAGAGTTTCATTGATGCAAAATGTTTTCCCTGGTGTAAATATTTTTTGATACGATTCCTAGATAACAGACCAAGCTATGAGAAATATGGAAATACGTGCTTGTCGGAGGAAGGCGATAGATAGGGACGACTGGAATATAATTCTTGGCGAGGCTAGGACCCACACAGGGTTGTAAAGCCAAAATGATTGATTGATTGAAATATTTTTTGATAGTTGCTTATCAAAACGAAATAAGAAGAAAGGTTTTTCTCCGGTTCGTGTCCGCAAATGCATTTTTAAATTATTTACTGTAGTAAATGTCTTAATTACAGTTGTAAGGTTTTTCCCCAGTGTGTGTTCGCAAATGCATTTTTAAGTTATCTGCGGTAGTAAATGTCTTAAAGCAAATTTTACACTTATAACTTTTTTCCTCGGTATGATTTTTTTTATGAGTTGTCAAATTGCTTTGCTGAGAAAACTGCCTGAGACAAATTTCACACTTATAAGGTTTTTCCCCAGTATGTGTACGCAAATGCCTTTTTAAATTATCAGCAACAGCAAATTGCTTAAAGCAATTTTCACACTTGTAAGGTTGTTCCCCAGTATGAATTCGCAAATGCAATTTTAAGTTATTTGCCGTAGTAAATGCCTTAAAGCAAATTTTACACTTATAACGTTTTTCCTCAGTATGAATTTTTTTATGCGTTGTTAAATTGCTTTGCTGAGAAAACTGCCTAAGACAAATTTCACACTTATAAGGTTTTTCCCCAGTATGTGTACGCAAATGCCTTTTTAAATTATCAGCAACAGCAAATTGCTTAAAGCAAATTTCACACTTGTAAGGTTGTTCCCCAGTATGTGTTGGCAAATGCAATTTTAAGTTATGTGAGGTAATAAATGTCTTAAAGCAAATTTTACACTTATAACGTTTTTCATCAGTATGCATTTTTTTATGCGTTTTCAAATTGCTTTGCTGAGAAAACTGACTGAGACAAATTTCACACGTGTAAGGTTTTTCCCCGGTATGTGTTCGCAAATGCAATTTTAAGTTATCTGCGGTAGTAAATGTCTTAATGCAAATTTTACACTTATAACGTTTTTCCCCAGTATGGATTTTTTTATGGGTTTTCAAATTGCCTTGCTGAGAAAACTGCCTGAGACAAATTTCACACTTGTAAGGTTTTTCCCCAGTATGTGTATGTAAATGCCTTTTTAAATTATCAGCAACAGCAAATTGCTTACAGCAAATTTCACACTTGTAAGGTTTTTCCCCAGTATGTATTCGCAAATGCAATTTTAAGTTATTTGCCGTAGTAAATGTCTTGAAGCAAATTTTACACTTATAACGTTTTTCCTCAGTATGAATTTTTTTATGCGTTGTTAAATTGCTTTGCAGAGAAAACTGCCCGAGACAAATTTCACACTTATAAGGTTTTTCCTCAGTATGTGTTGGCAAATGCAATTTTAAGTTATGTGCGGTAGTAAATGTCTTAAAACAAATTTTACACTTATAACTGTTTTCATCAGTGTGCATTTTTTTATGCGTTTTCAAATTGCTTTGCTGAGAAAACTGCCTGAGACAAATTTCACACTTGTAAGGTTTTTCCCCAGTATGTGTACGCAAATGCCTTTTTAAATTATCAGCAACAGCAAATTGCTTAAAGCAAATTTCACACTGGTAAGGTTTTTCCCCGGTATGTGTTCGCAAATGCAATTTTAAGTTATCTGCGGTAGTAAATGTTTTAATGCAAATTTTACACTTATAATGTTTTTCCCCAGTATGAATTTTTTTATGCGTTGTCAAATTGCTTTTGTGAGAAAACTGCCTAAGACAAATTTCACATTTGTAAAATTTTTGTTGAGCCTCAAGTTTTACACTTTTGTTTAATATGGTTTCTTCAGCATGTTGACTCATTTGTTGTTGTTTGTGGTATGAATGCTTAGGTGATGTTTTTTTAGTCTCCATTTTATTGCTGATTTGGGGAAAACCTAAAATATAAAACGAATTATAAAAATTTGTTTTATTTTGCTGCGAGGAAAAATGTGTGTAGAAACTCAACAGCCGGAATAAAAACATATAAGTCTAGATATATATATATATATATATATATATATTATATATATATATATATATATATATATATATATAATATATAAATATATATATATATATATATAAATATAAATATATATATATATATATATATATAAATATAAATATATATATATATATATATATATATATATATATATATATATATATATTTATATATATATATATATATATATATATATATATATATTTATATTTATATATATATATACGTCTTCATATCAAGGCGAGATCCGATTAAATCGAGGACAACCCGAGATCCACCAATAGGTAATTAATTAATGGAGTATATTGTTCATAACTATCTTTATAATTAACTTATTAATCATGGCACACTTAGAGGGGAAAATATTTTTGAACTTAAATTTTTTTGATAAATTTACAACAAAATGAGATCCGTAGCTAAAAAGGGAAGGGGAAGACTTATATACGAAATTTTAGATATTTACAGATCAACGCGAGATCAGACACTGTTGCCAGCTCTAAAGAGTATTAGTCGAGCGACCGGAGCTCGTGTTGTATTGCATATTTCCTACTCAAACAGTAAAGTAATTTGCGGTTATAGTGTTTTGTATTTTAAAAATATTGCAAGGGCAGCGTTCAGTTGAAGTAGTAAAACAAAATTCAAAGATAACAGAAGCTAAGTAATGATTATAATTTTTATGTATATTATTAAATAATTCAACATAAACTTTAAAAAACCGAATTACTAAAATGCTCTGTTTTATTGAATTTGTGAAATCTATTCTCAAAGCTCTTTTTGTTTATTATTTATGTACAAAATTAAAAAGAGGAAATTATTTAAACTAAACAGTTTATCTGTATAACAAAAGCTATCATTTTAACATTCTAATTGTGTTTTAACATAAAAATATTAGTTTTGTACAAGAGTAAGTACAATTCCATACTGAAGAGTAAATAGACTGGAAAAAGGCTTCTAGAATAGATTTTGGTGGGCACTTTGTTGCTAAAATGCAAAACCTATTTTTATTCGTTTCTAATATCTTTCTAATGCAAAATCACTTGGTCGTCCAAAAATTGTAGCGTGAGGGGAGTGGTGGGGAGCCTTACAAAAAAGTGCTAATTTGTTTTTCGTCCTTTTTCGGATCTACGATATCCGAAAATTCATTCTTCAAATTTGCATATCGATCCGGACATTAGAAATATTTTTATTTTATTTATAAAAATACGTCAAACCATTGTTGTATACGGAGTGCCTTCATACAAAATGACTTAGAATGAGTCTGAAAACCCATATTTTTAAAATCGTTTCTCCTCGCTCTACCCCGAAAAATATTGGGTCTAGCAAAAAATGGCTTTCTATAAAAGTTATAGACCAAACATCAGAGAACATGTCGGTTTGTTTAGAATGTCGATTGGATAAATAGTTTAAGAAAAAATTAAATAAATCGAAAGGCATGTCACGACGCACAGTGGCAAACGCAGAGATGCGAGGAAGGGCGAGATTCATAATCTGAAGTCAACCTCAAATCGACTTTAGTAATGGCGATGTTGTTAGGGTCGATTTTACATTGAAATTCTGTTGTGTTGTATATTCGATTGCGAAAGTGCATCATTGTGCATTATTTTTTACTAATAGCACGAAATCCACTGAGCTGAGATTTTTAATATTAGAAGTTTTAAATTATTTTAATGAACAGCAGCAGGTATGACAGTGAACTTGAGTCAAAAATCAGATTACGGCATGTTTCTTTCCGTAAAGTCCATTTCCATTTTCGTTTGCTGAAAGAAGCGGAAACTGGAGAATACATTTTTGTTCTAGTTTTAGAAAAATGTACCCCTACTTCTTTGCATTTGACCATGTGAACTATTCTTTTTGGGGAACATTACATTTGTTGGACATGTACAAACTTGCTATAAGGCTCCAGAATTGCATGAAGACTTTATGAGAAAAAATTTTGTTGTGAAAAGTTTGAACAGAAACTTTAATCAACTATTTGTAGATCCAGCTTGAAACATATAAATACAAACTCAAAAGATGCAGGAGGAATCGTGAGATTGATTAAAACCAGCACCAAACTAGACGAATGGTTGTTAAGCTACAATATGATTGGCATGATGGTAGATGAATTTCGTGCATCATGAGACCTAAGCAACCACTCAAGTCAAAACGTAGACAATAGAAAAAAAACGGATGAAAATTGACGAATATTCTGTACAAAAACTACATGATCAGTTTTTTACGATTTAATGTATTTTTCAAAAGCGTAGATCGTCTTTTCGTAATTTCAGCTAATAAGATTGCATCGCCAAATGTTCAAATACCCTTACTAAATATACAAAAAAAATGGAGAAGAGCCTAGCAAAATTTCTTCTTACTGTTAGAACTCCCAATTTTTATCAGCATACAAGAGGTACTTTCAACATTTCCAACACTATAAAACTGTCTCTGAAAAGAAAAAAATGATTAATGCTGAGCAAGAGCTTTTATAAAAAATACTAACAACCAAGGCAATTGAAAGTAACATAAATATTATGAGAATATTTTCAAATATGAATTTACAGCATATCCAATGTCACTTGTACCTGTAGGAGTTTTATCGATACCATCATATAAATCTGCCTTAGGTTCTATAATAGGACAGTTTACAGTTATGTCTAAATATCTACCATTACCATTATAAAGTAACCAAAGTGTCACATTCTGAAAGGTATGAGTTTAATCCAAGCCGTTGGCAAACCCTCCAACTGCAAATCATTTGGCGACTATGCAAGAATTTTAAAATCAATAGTGTTCAAGAACCTCTACAACCCTAAAAGGATTGGTTTTGTATTTGACCAATACTAACAATCTTTGTAATGGTCCATATAAACTTTCTCCTACTTCAGACAGTATAATATATAATATTCGTGTACATACTCATCCAAACGAAGGTATGAGTACCCAAACAGCACAAGTCCGTCCAATGGACGTCCAAAGGATGTACCTCATTAAATGTCCGGACATCCCACGGACATCCGTTTACATAATTTGGACGTCCCCAGGACGTCCAATAAGACCTAAATGTTACCAAAAAGTACGTCCCCTGGACGTCCCAGGGATGTTCATGGGGACGTACATAGTACATATACAGAACTTAATACGGACTTATATAGGACCTAAGAAGGATGTATTGGGGACATCCATTGTACGTCCACATGGACTAATATAGGAACTAAATGAGGATGTATACAGGACCTAATGGGAACTTAAAATTAATAAAATGAAAAGCAAAAATAAATTGGATTTTTATTGTGTACTTATATTAACATATGTATTAAAAATTTATAGTATTTTTTAAGCACATTACTCCTACTTACTTTACAAATGTAGCAACACACCACAACCACAAAAATTACCTTTAAAATTCCTATATACCTACTTAATGTCTATAATAATAAATTGCCAAACAATAAACTAGTATCGAAAGCAATAAAACTAATTCTAATTACAACCACAATGATTACAATTCGAGAAATAAACGAGATAAATAGAAGCGTCGTTAAAACATAACCACATTCTTCTTTTATCTCCTAATTTTTAAATTTCAGTTCCACTACAGAACAAAATTTTAGAGATAGAGCTCTGCTATAGGATAAAGATTTTCTAAAAGGAGCCTCTGTCTGTTTTCGTATAAATTAATGGTATTTAAAACTAAATATATCTTTTTAAAATAAAGTTTAGTAGGAAGATTATATTTTGTAAAAAAATATGCTTAAGTAAAAAAATGACACAGTTAACACCTAGAAAACGTCCCTAATACATCCCTAATGGGACGTCCCTTGGACGACCTTATGGGACGTCTTTGGTATGTCCGGCTAGAAATATCCCTTGGACGTCCCTCGGACGTCCAAAAGAAATCCCGGGACGTTTGGACCTCAAAACGACATAAAATGGGCGTCCCAGGGATGTCCTGTGCTGTCTGGGTATGTAGTGTGACACCAAGACTTTGACTCTCGAATCTGTTGCTAACTGGCTGGAGTAAAGAAAATTTAGAGCTGGTACCAGTTTTAAGCACGGAATCCAAGTTGAAGAAACATACATACATATACTATACTCCTAATAGGTGTAAAAGATGAGTTTATTTTTACCTTTTTGTGACGAATAATTATTATATTGGTTTTTTTCTAATTGTCAGACTGTACAGGGGCTCCAATGCTCATGTAAACGGAAACGAGATCAAATTCATTGGTTCTTGTAAATATATTATGGCCCAAGTGAAATGTTACAAAAAAGGTGATAAACGTGAACAATTTTAACCATAGAGAGTGTTACTTCTTTTTATAGTAATGAAGAGTCTAACATAGAGTAAGATAACTAACACAAGATAATAATTAAGAAATAGGTACATAGATTTAATTGTTTTTATTACTATCCTTTGTTCTTGAACGCAAAATTTGCTGCCAGGGAAAAACCGTTGCAATTTTAGATGTTTTATATATCACAAGCTTCTGAACTTTAACGCCGTTACAACGTCCTTAATAAGCTTTATATATACTAGATAATAATGTATGAAAATTTTTGGGACAAACCTCGATGTACCAAGTCACCTAGGAATCGAACACAGAAAGAGTCCCACAGGTCAATCCTTTTGATAACGTGGGTATCTGGGATGAGTGAATTTTTCCCTACGAAGGAGTGCGAGCTGTATAGCTAAATTTGGATTTTCTTCAGTAAACGAATTTAAAGGAAAGATAAAGTTAATTTGTTTATAAAGCTATAGCTCGTAAACTATTTGACGTACAGTGTCCAAGTTTAGCATAAATGAACTAGATATATTGAAAAATATTCCCGTGGAATCTTAATATAGTACGTGAACAGCATAGTTGGTCCCTTAATTATAAATGATATGTAAAACAGATTTGTGTTTGTAACTCTCATTCAAATTGAACGCGGTTAGATTTATTTTGTAGGTCTTTTAAAAGCGATTAAAATAAGTTTTTGACATTTTTTGTAAAACAAACAGTGGAGAATATATGCGAAGAAAAATTGTAAAAAAATTATACTACAAATAAACAATGTCTCCGAAATTTTTTAGACTTCGAGTACTTACCAACGTGTTCTACATAATTTTATCTAAAAAAATTACTTAAAATCATCTAACTTCTAAAAATGTCATCAAAACGACGATTTTGAAGCTCTTCCCACTAGTTAAAGAAGCTATTATAGATTCACACAAAAGTTGTGTATTTTCAACTCTAAATTTCTAATTTAATTAATGATTCTAATTTTATATCTATATCCATAATAGTTCTAAACCAATTTCAAAATGTTTATTTAAATAAAAATGAAGGGTTCCAGTTGAAAATTCAAAGTTGCTACACCCACCGCGTTCGCAGGGAGAATAAGAACCCTGCTATTGCATAAGTATATACATTTTGAAAAACCATTAAAAAAGAATTCCTAAGTTTTTTCGATACGACGTCTAGTTCTCGAGATATTTGACAATCGCCTTTCTGGACAGAGCTCTTTAATAATGTAAATAATATTATTCAAACCGGAAATAAGCCGAAGGGAGTGAGAGGTCTGACTGTAAAATTCATTTGCGATGTTGCCAAATTTACCGGATCTCGGCTTGTCTACAAAATGTATATTTAGCATATACACAACGGATCGCTCGCACTGCCTCTACAGCGGATTTAGTGGAACTACTGCAATATAAAATTCACCAAAAGGGGTGCAAAATGAGGTCCAGACAAAAATCGATTTCTTTGTACCCCCATCATTGTTACATCGAGATGTCACTATATACACGTGAATACAAGGTGAGATCCAAAATCGGATCTCGCCTTGCAAAACGGATCTCATTTTGTATAGCTTATGATACAAACGGATCTCGCCTTGATATGAAGACATATAATATATATATATATATATATATATATATATATATATATATATATTTATATATTTATATATATATATATATATATATTTATATATTTATATATATATATATATATATATTTACGGCATAAAGTGAACTCCGCCCATGTTAAAATTCAGGTTCAAGTGAGCTCCGTGGTCAAGTGGACACCGATATACGGAGCTCACATGACCATTCCATAATATTGGCTCTGTCGATTCGTTAAGATGTATAGTTTCATAATTCTTAATAAAATTTTGGAGCTCATAAGTACCCCTGTATCATAAATGTATTTCGCTTAGTTCACGTGTATATATTATAGGGGTCGTTCAGATCTTTTTCACTGTATATTGGAACCATAGGAATATCGGTTTAAGTAAGCTCTGATAGTTTGGCAACTATGCACTTAGGCCAGCGTTCTTGATATATATATTTTATATATTTTAAACGGTTCATACGGACTCCGTTTCATACGCATTACAATATGTAATCTTCTTCTTCTTCTTGATGTGCCTATCCGTTATGAATGTTGGCGATCATATTGACAATATGTAATAGATATGTATAATACCAAATACCTGTTTTTGGTAGGTACCTGCTATTCTAAAAATAGCTTTATAAATACAAAAGGATTTCATTACCAAGTTGGACGTGTTTTTTCATATGCGAATATTTCCTAATGTATTTTGTTAACATGAATATGTCTTTATACGTTTTATTTAAGAATACGATTAATAAGAACTTTTAGTTAATCCATTGTTTTACGATATCTTGTATACAGCTTCTTTATTATTTTATTTCTGGTTTTATCTGTGTACTACATATAATTCTGGATAGGTTATCTTAAAATAAATATTTAAGTGCAAAAATAGATATTTTTATGTAAAAATTGGTAGTAGTGCACAAAAGAGGGAAGAATGCTTAATTTATATAAGAAGAATGTACCAGTTCACCAATATTACATACTTCTAAATGTTTTATCTGCTATTTAGGGGTAATATGTAATCAATAAACGTGGAGTTTGTGTCAAATTTGCAATAATCTTTGGTCAGTTTTTTCTCGATTTTAGTCATAAATTGAGCTGGTATTCGTTGAGTGGATGTTGCGATTCTAGACTTTGTATCTTTTATTCTCTAGCAGTCTAGCTACTTATCTTCGGATATTAGGTGAATTGATAGCTACGATATTGTAGAGCTTATGTATGGATGTGTGTGTGTGTGTGTCTTAATATTCGCTGAATTTGGCTGTCTAATTTATAGCTAAATCTACGTGTTAAATATGTGTTGGTGTCATCCATACTTGCAAGGTATATTCGGTAGCAGAAGCATAGAGTGCAAGCGTCTACGTTTTAAGGATGAAAGGATGCTTCTCATTTTTAGCTGACAAGTTTGCAGAGATTATTTTTCTGGTCCTCAGTTTACCTTTTAGTTTTAAACAATGTTCTATGAATGACAAAGTGTGATACAAACTATCTTCAAGGTATTTATAGCAAGTCCAGAGTTTAAAAATTTCATGACACTATTGGATGTTTAGATTTTTAAAAGCAATTCTGTTAGGGACATTAAAGCATTACATCTGACTTTTTCTGAGGTTTGGCTTAAAATTGATTCATAGTCTATTTTTATTGTGTTTAAAGTATGATTTAGATTTTTCTATACTTCAGCAACAAAAGTTTTTGGTTGTGCAACAATATCGATGTATCGTCTACATAATAAAAGTCCTAGTATTTACTGGTATGGATTGTGTAAATATTATACAGTGTAGGTACCATTACGCTACCCCAAAGGAGACCGTTCTTCTGCGTTTTCCATCTGTTATTTTTACCATTGAATGATACGAAAAATCTTCTGTTGTGTAGGCATACCCGGACAATACAAGCCATTGTTGTATTTTTGATCCAAATTTTAGAATTAGTTTTGTGCTCAGATCTTTAGTCAGGAGCCGTAATATTGTTCATTAGGTATATACGTAGATAGCAGATCCAAGCTCAACACCGTTGAAAGATTCCCTTAGCTGACTGGTTTTGTCCCCTCTCATTTTAAGTTTTTCTTTTCTTGTTTGCCTATGTTTGGCCCTCAATGTGTTTCCTGCACTAGAAATACGTCACATTTGTGTTAACCGCATATGTCTGATAAAGTTAAGTAAAGTAAAGTACCTATCTTTATCTCTGGATATTCCCTTCTCTAATGTTTATAGACATAATTAGGATAGTTGGCATTAAAAAGGCCGATTTGGCCGATATTTAAACCCTATAAAATATGGCTAATCTTTTACTTTTCATTAAAAATTTTAATTTTACATACTGTTACTTTTAGACAATATTTCGATCAGATTTGTATAGTAATAAATGTAGTTAATATACCGTCTCTTTGTGAAAAATAAATGAGTTTGTAATATCGGTCACAACTCATATATGGATAATAAGGAAATAAACGGTTAAAATAGGTGTACAAAATTTTAACTACATATATCGGCGCCATTGTTCAGGAGTTGGGTTTATCTCAGAGATCAAAGGTTACGTTACATGCATATTCCAGGTTCTATTTACGTATTTTCATTCCTAAAAAAGTATATTTATAATAAAGCCCTGAAGCTACCTTTAGATTCTATGAAAAGTAGAATCTATGGAAATTAGCAAATTAAAAAATAAAGACATAATTCTGAATGGCCAACTTGAGACAAACAATTCTCCCGTCCTTAACTTATTCAGTTACAAACTATAACGTGTAAACGCATACATCTTTTATTGTTAGATAAAATGAATTTTTATCAAGTAACGGTCGGATCCATCACTTACTAAAAGAGTAGAAAATGACATGCTTATGCTTTAGAGTACGGCTACTTTAGTACAAAGTACCCTTTGCTTTTGCCAATTGCTTTCTCACTTTCTTAGCGATGGGCCTGGCTTTTTCTTATCAATAATGTTCTCGTTCGTTATAGTTATTCTAAGATATTCAGATTTCACTATATGCTTTACATTTGGTTTTATCTAATATAAATTTACAACTATGACGAAATTTTTATAATATTTTATGCATTGATATTAAACTGATATTAAACTGAGGATATAAAAATCAACAATAAGACCGATAATGACGTACATAGCGGAAACAAGAGCAGATACGGCGAAAACACAAAGACTGCTAGAAACAACAGAAATGAAAGTCTTACGAAAAATAACAAACTAAACTCTAAGAGAAAGAGTAAGAAGTGAAGAAATACGAGCGAGATGCGGTTTAGAGGAAATAAACGCGTGGACCAAAAGAAAAAAGCGGAATGGAATCAACACTTCGAAAGAATGACAGAAAATAGAATAGTACGAATAGCAAGAGACAAATCGCCAAATGGAAGGAGATCATTGGGACGACCGAGGAAAAGATGGTCAGACAACGTCAATTGAGGCTCAAAACCGAAGTAAAACAGGCATTAAGCCTATTTATAAAGAAGAAAGAAGAAGAAGAAGAAGATATTAAACTGGAGTAGAGCACTTGGTAGATAATATTTATTTGTTTTGAGTATACTTATTTTACAACATAGTACATAAAATAATAAATATTTGTGTGCTCAGTTTTTTGCTCTGAATTGAAGATTTTATCTCAAAATATGACTGTACTTTATACAAATATTATTATTTTCTGAGATACCGGTATAAATATAAATTTTGAATTTCGCAATGATTTTTTAAAATTATTTTCTTGTGACGTTATGTCAGTGTTTAAGAATAATGCTGGGAATAAGGTTAAATAGGTTTTTATATTTTATTTGACGTTTAAATATTTAAATCTGAGTTCATTTTTCGAAAAACTATAAACTTGTGACAACAAATTGCTATATAACAGTACGAGGCAATATTCTTATGCTGTGACAAAATCATCATATTTGCTTTACATTGCCGTTTTTCCTGCCGTATCATATTTTAGCATAGTCTTCTGATTCATTTTATAGACAAGCGGTAATGGATATCCACAATTTGTCTAATAATATTAAGTTTTAAAAACAGCTGTGCTTTTATGCTCATTCGTTTACCTTTTGTAAAGCCACCTGAGTTATGAATAACTACTTTTTTGTATTTTTAGAAGACATACTTCTATCGGGCATATTTTAATGTGTGAATATTAGGGATTTATATAATCTTTTTGTATATATAATTTGTTTATTGATTTTACATTTTAGATAAAATTTCATAATTATAGTTCTCTTCCGTTTATTTTCTATAGTAATACATATACAAACCCAATTCGAAATGGAGAAAAACCAGCGAGTTCTAGATTGAACATAGACATTCGTCTCTCTTTCTCCCTATATGTTATATAAAGGTCATCGTCATCATATAGTCAGAACGCAACAAGGTTCTATTACCTTTTCTTCTTTTTGTCTCCTCATTAGTATTGAAAACTCAGCCACGTAAATGACGTTGTAAAAATTTATTTCCCTATTTCTGAAGTGCCTTTCACGGGATAACTTTTTCAAGTCTAGTTCATTTGATTACTTGTAATTGATTTGATAATCCCTAACAAATAAGTTGTTGATTGTAGGTAGGATAGCATGTGATTGAACAGGGATGTGTTGATAAGATGTAGGTAGTCTCATTATTCCTAAATCTGACCATATGTTACTTCCCTCCTTCATTCGTGGACGTCTTAAGGGCATTTTTTTTCTCGATCCTCCCAATTTAGCTTGACAATGCAGTTATTAGAGAGCCTTTGGATATAGCCAGCGCAAGCTTGGCGCAACTTTGGCGTTGAGATTTAGTTTCTTGTACGACGTTGCTACCTTTGTATATGTGTTTGACCTTGGCATTAGTTCCGTTTGGTATTGGTTAGTACTCGGACCTATATAAGTTGGAAAATACTTCCGATGACATTTCTAGCAATCCTGATCTAATTGCTACTTGAGTTTTACTTACATTGTTTTGACAGTGTTCTCGTCACATATCCACACAGTAGCACTGATTTAATTATCTTCTTATATATCCTGATTTTATAGATTCTTATTAGACTTCTGGATATAAAAGTGTTATAAGGGTTATAATATATACATCAGTTAGCTACCTAAATATTCATTTTTATTTCTTATGTGAGAACGTTATCTACGATATACTAAATACTGCAATGTTTTAAAATGATATGGGTTTATTGTAACATTATGCTCTACTCTATATCATCTTTTTTTGCATGTTAAAGGACATTTATTTAGTTTTTTACTGATTATCAGCAAATTTTTTTGGTTCTAATAGCATTATTTTATAGCATTCCAATATTTATTCTATGGATTAAATCTGGATAGCAGATAGATATTCTTCACTTTCTCGGAGAAATAATATTGCTACTAATTTCAAACCTATTTTAATACATGGATACGAGTAATAGCAAACGACTAAAGCAAGTGAGGAAGAACTCCGAATATTTGAAAAGAAAATAATAAGAGACAACGATTTGAACCTTCGTCGAAGCTAGATTTATTTAATTACCAGTCTAATCGCACCTAGTTTTTGTGCTTTTATTTATATCCAGTTAATATTAAAAGTGTAATAAATTGTTGTGATACCGTAAATAACAATGGAGAATAACAATGGAGAAAATCGGTAAGGAATTTTAATCTAATTAGATACTTACTTCAAAACAAGTTCATATTATTTATATAACCTGATGTCATTAAACAACGAAAATGGATGATGTTAATAGTCCAGTGGCGTCGAGGCCCCAAACGTTATTGACATCATATAAAACTTCTTCATATTCTGTAGCGTTAATCAATTCAATTCCAAAATTCCAATATCTACTTGCACTGTGAAAAATTATAGAACCAAGATATATACATTTTTTCATCATGAATTTCAAATCACCGTATTTGTATTTACCTAGCTAGTGAAGAATTAGAAAAAACTGTCATGAAGGCTGACAACGAAAGAATAACTATCAATCATCAAATAATTTATGCTCGACGCTTAATTACACCAAATGAAAGATTACTGATCTCTAATGTTTGTCCTAGTATTTATCACACTTTCATAGAATATGAACTTAAAAAATTAGGCCTCAATTTATTACCTCCAATTAATTTTTTACGAAGAGGTACAACAAACCCAGTATATAGATATATATTGAGCTTTCCAAGACATACATTTATCTTTCCTTTGAAAGCTACATTAATTCCTCCCTCAATTGTCAGAAACCACGATCAAACATCTAATCGTATTTTCTTATCTTTAGAAAACAGATGTGTTACTATTGTAAAAAATCTGACCATTTTGTAGCAAATTGGTCATTCTGTACAAATCCAAATCAGAACTTTACAACAACAGTGCCAACTACTACTATAAATACAGTAGTTAATACTCTTCCACACATGACGTCCTGATCACATCAGCATCTTCAGCGAAGTCCTTTTCCTTACAATCCTCGACTATACCTACTTAATTAATTATACCAATATTAACTCCATCTCAAATATCACCCTTAACATTATTCCCAAGTTCTCAAACTACATACACAGATAAAAATATAACAACTACCCAGTTATCAACAATACCTAATATTTCACAACCTCATATATCAATCCCAAACTATTCCTCAACACTTGCATAACCTATCAATAACATATCAATAAATACTGTAATTTAAAAACTAAAATTGCGTAGCCAAGAAAAAGTAGTCATAACCCAAAGTGCTTTAACAAAGGTGAACGAATTATTAGCGTAACAGCTGTTTTGAAAACTAAATATTATGAGACGAATTGGGATATTGTATTACACAAATTAAACCGCTTGATTATGGTTTGTTGATTAAGGAAAATATGATATGACAGGAAAGACTAATGACTCTATAGCTAATTGCCACATAAATATCAATATAACGCAAATCGTATGATTTTGTATATAAGACAAATAATATTATATTCTAAATTATACCTATAGAGATACAAATAATAAAACAAACATAATAAACAACTATTATACAATATAGTAAATATTTATTTAGATAAACGTAAAGGTTAAAACATGTTTTTTAATTCGCGGTAAAAGATTTATTAGAGTTTATTTAGCACATAAGATAAATTCGTAACAAAATTCATATACCAGTAAATGGTACTCGTTACAGCAGCGAAGTAATTTTAGCAACAGATATGTAGGCTGACCTTACCCCTTGACATACAGCAACCACAAAAGAATCGGCGATAGCGCAAAGGGCAGCTACCCCTTAACCAAGACACGACTCTCTTGTTTGGCAGATAGCACTTGTCTCTTCGACGACTAGGCAGCCTTCACCCCTACTGGATAGAACGACTGTCTTTGATGACTAAGCAGTCTTCATCCTTACTGGATGGAATGATTGTCTTTGATGACTGAGCAGCCTCCACTCTTATTGGATGGAATGACTCTCTGTTAATGGGCTAATTATACGGGGAGAATTAAAACATGAAACATGGACGACGAAAAAAACAAAATAAGAGCCGATTGAGCATCGCAGAAAGAAGAATTATTAGAGAAATATATAAACCTGTTATCGATAATATTACAAATCAATACAGAGTGCGAAACAACCGCGAACTAATTGATTATTATGACCAACTAGATAAAGTAAAAACATAAATAACATCTTATACGTAATACCTTGTAAAAATAATATTGTACATTTTTAAGAACGAACTCCTATTTGAACATTGAAGCGTCAAATAAAATATGTAGTACATAATAAATATTGTGGCATATTTCTTTCATTCTATCCAAAAAATTAAAAAAAAAATAAAGTCAGACATATTGAGATGGATTACTGAATACTATTATAGCATACAAGTAGTTTGAGCTACCGGATATTTAAATACATTAAAACTTGGTGTGAACATTTTGGTTAAAAGAATAAATTTGATTTTTATATTACACATGTAGTTGACGTTTCTATCTCCAAATTCTTTTTTAGAGTTCTTTTCTAGACACGTACTAAACAAATTTTGTTTATATTGCAGTTTCTTCTTTTTGTAGATTTAATAGTGATATGAGGAAATCAGTTTGCTACATATACATATGTAGCAATGTGTAGCAATACCAATGAGAAGGTCACGTGGTCGATAAACCCGTCCCATTAGAAAAAGATACAGATATTGCTTTTCGTCAGTTTTCTCTGTCGCATTGCGGAAACGTGAATGTATGGCAGTATTCAGTCTATTTGTACTATATGTCTATGGTTTGCTACATGCATTTTCGCTTTTATCTTTTATGTGACAAAGTTATCAGCGATATCTAAATAGCTCCAATCCTTCAAAAGTATATGGTTTTATTGTTACATTAATGCTCCATTCTATATCATACCTTTTGTCTGTTAATGAACTTTTATTTGGTTTTCTTGTGATTGACTATAACACCGTTTTTTTTATGCTAAAAGCATTATTCAATATATTATAATGTGTAATTTCTCTGGCTGCTGACGAACAGAAGTTTTTATTAACTTTTCTTTAATATAATTATGTATGCAGATTTGTATTTTGATCTTCTCACGGTGCTAAAGAGCAAATGTAATAGTTTATTGTATTTTTCCATAAGATTTCTAGTTTTTCACAGTGTCATGGCTCCTCTTATTTCTTTTCCTACGATTTACATTAATTCATTTAATTATTATTCCTGAAATTTCAAGTTTATACACAGTTTCTTTTGTTCCGCTTATTTATCTAAGATATGTTATTCATTCTTATCTATCTATCTATCTATATAAGGATTTTTACAGCTGTCGCCGCCTTCCTTCTTTCAGCCAACGTCTCCAGTCCTCTCTGTTCTGCCATTCTCCATCTCTAAGGTCTCGTTTTTCCATGGCCTCGTCCACTTCATCCCTCCATGATCTTCGGGGTCTACCTCTTTTTCTCCTTCCTATTGGGCTCCAATCCGAAATCCTTGCTATCCACCTTGTATGATCTGTTCATTCTTATCTATAGATGTGCTTATTCCCTATCAATTATCTATCAATATTTGAAGTCTTTTTTTATTTGTTTTAGTCATTGTAATGATTCGCATCCGTACATAAAAATAGGTCTAAAGCTTGTATTATGCTCTAAACTCCTTCAGTGGTAGTATTACCAACTGCGATTATTGTTCTAAGATATTTAATGTCTTCCATACTTTCGAAATTGAAATTGTTGACTTTAACGTTGTATCTAGATTTACTGAGGGTCTCTTATGTTTATGCGCTGGTATTTGGTTTTCACTTCGTTGATTTTACTTGAAACTTTTTTCGTGCTCTCTGGACTTTGTTCAGTATGTCGTTTACATATTTATAGATGTAATCATCAGCATAACTAGGAGCTGCTTTGTACCTTGGGCCGTTAATGGATTACATCGTAAATCGGCGCTGTTTCTATTTTAATAAATTGTTCTTTAATTTTTTGACTATTTAAATCGAGAATCTGTATTTTATTCGACTGTTTATTAAGGCAGAGTTTCTTGGGGCCAATTTCTCTCTCAAGGTTTTGTTTCCCGTATCAATATTACAACAATTTTGCTGGATGCCGACATAGGAAACCCGTTGGTATGTACATACTGTTTCGATATCTTTTTGTCTCGTTATAAAGTGAATATTAGTTTATTAGGAAATATGATATTGTCTAATAATAGTTAAGTTGTTTTGCTTTGCTTTCTCAGACTGCCACCGTCGTACCTTCTGGTATTTGATATTTCAACCGTCAAGCAACAATTCCTATATGCATTAACTTAATGCTGATATCCTGCTTCCCCAATCCAGTTAGCAGTCCCGAAACCAATAAAATTGCTACATTCAAGTTTTCTATTAAGCTGCCCAGAACTATAGGTACGCCTTATTATCTTACTGATGTTAGTGCTGCCCCTTATAAGTGAATAAAATATGAAAGGAAGGTTTTGGTAATTTAATAAGATCCTTGTGTTACAATATAATGTCTCCGAGAAAGTAAAGTAATATCAAAAAGCTATTCGGATTTAATCCATAGCTAAAATATTAGAATGCTATAAAATAATGCTATATATTAGCATTAATAAGTTTATAATGGATACTAAAGTTTGAAAATAATTAGAGCAAGTAATTTAAATTATCAAAGTGCTTATTAAACATAAAAATAAAATAAAATTATATTAACAATTTATATTATAATATATTTAAAAACAGTAGCCAAATATTCTTGGAATTCCTCGATGACTAACCTGGTGGATATTTAAATAAATTTTAAGTTCTAAAATGTACCTGCTCTAAAATTTGAAAATCTACGACTAATACAACTACTGGCAACATCGCAGGAGCTTAGTTGTGTACGCTAAAAGCTGTATACGGATCCCAAAAATGTTTTATCCAGTTACGGAGTCCACTTGATCCGACGTGTTGGTCGGAGTCTACATAAAGCGCTACTCAGATAATAATATACACGGCGTATATTCTCCTGGAGTTAGTATAATACCGTTTTAGTACGGAGCCCACATTAACCGCTAGAAGTATATATATATATATATATATATATATATATATATATATATATATATATATATATATATCTATATATATATATATATATATATATATATATATAAATATATAAATATATATATATATATATAAATATAAATATATATATATATAAATATATATATATATATATTAATATATAAATATAAATATATATATATATAAATATATATATATATATATATATATATATATAATATATATATATCTCTTTTGAGATGTGGCTTTTTAGGAGAATTTTGAAGATACCATGGACCGATTATATTACAAACGAAATGATGTTGCACAGAATGGGAAGATACAGAGAACTTTTGACCACCATTAAAAGGCGAAAGACCAACATATTTGGACTTAGAAGTGATAAATACGAGTTGTTGCAGCTGATTATGAAAGGTGAAATCGAAGGAAAAAGGGGTCCTAGTAGACGACAAATATTCTGGCTGATAAATATTCGCGATTGAACCGGGTTAAACACATAGACACTCTTAAGAAAAGCAAAAGATAGAGAGGAATTTCCAATGGTTATAACCAATCTTCATTAGTGGAGACGGCACTAGAAGAAGAAGATGTATATACAGTGCTGAGTGTGTGCTTTTTATTGTAAGAGATAGAAAACACAGTTACCTTGTGAAATAAAAAGAGATGAAACTCGTGGAGGTGGGAAATAATCGATAGAAACCTATAATTTACATTACATTACATTACCACTATCGATAGTCTCACACCTTTAGACGTTAGCTTCGAGCTAACTAGTATTAGAAGTGTTTAAAGTTGCTTTAAAACCGGGCAAAATAGCGGAAAGGATAGAAGACACAGTAATTTGTGAGATAGTACGAGATAAAGCTAGTTCTTAGACGTGGCTATTTGACTTCGATCATAATGATACGGATGACCTCGAAAATATATTTTTTTAATAATTTCAGATGTTAGAATAAATGATTGAATAAATTAAGATATATTATAGTAAAAAACATTAATTAGTAACGATTTTAAATTATAAATCTTTAAGTTTATTTAATAAAAAAAAGTAACTTAACTGAAATATTTGACTAAACTAAAGGTAGGTATGTTCTGTCCGAAAACCATTATTGCATGTGGAATTGGTGTAATAGTTAGAGACGTGGTCTATTGACAAGATGATTGGGGTTCAATTCACACCAAGGATAGAATTTTTGTTTTACTCAATCAAAAAATAATAGAAAATATGATACATATTAGGTAACAAGTTTTCGAAAAACCCATTATTTACAATTTATTCTTATTCCAATGTTATAAAACGAAAATACAAAATAATTCTGTTTATGACTGTAATGACTGTTTATGATAAATCCATCACTAAATTCTCAGTGTTAATATCAATTCCTCTGTACAGGTAATAATTTTCAAAACAATTGACAACATTGGAATGGATGCGCGCGAAGCGAAGCCTTCAAGCCATCAAATAATAACATATCGAGAAGTGTTTTTACACGGTAAACAGAAACTTTTTATTGAAAAAACAATTCGTGAAAATGGTTTTAACGGTCGAGGAAAAAGTGCAAATTGTTGTCTGGCATGTGAATGGATTCTCAGACAACATGATTAGACAACAATTTGTAAATATGTTTCCAAATACTCCGGCTCCAGCACGATCAACAATTCAATCTATCATACGTAATTTTTTTACTTATGGATCCGTGTTCGCTCCAAGAGGAGTTCGTAGACGAAGGGAGGTAAATCCAGATTTGGAACTAAGAGACACTTTGATTTGTGCAAGTATTGAGCAAAATCCTACCCAATCAACATCTCGTCTCGGAGAACAATATGGAATTTCAAGATTTAGAGTAGGTAAAATTTTGAAAAGACATGGATACCGTCCCTATAAACTTCATAAATCCAACGAACAATTCCCTGGGGATCAACATAGACGTTTAGAATTTTGTACTACTTTGAACTGCAATGGAAATGTCACATCAAGATGAACATTTTCTTAGAGAACGTTTTGTTCACCGATCAATGTACGTTTTCATTGCATGGCCGTCACAATTCAATGAATGCTCGGTATTGGTCTCGAGGAAATCCTCGTCAGATTTATGTCGCTCGTGCACAGCGTCCTCGAAAAGTAAATGTTTGGGAAGGCATAATAGGGAGTCATGTCATGTCATGGAAAGAACACTTTTTTGGGTATATTTCAAAATCCTTTTAAAATGTACTTTTTGTTATATCCTGTCCTATTGTACTGCAAGCTAGAAAAATACTTCTTCGCAATTTATACGTATATTCCGTTATTAGAAATTTAATGAAAAATAATTTATAATTTTCTTTTATAACTATTATTTCGTTTGACATGCTACATTTTGCTCCGCCACTGGAGGAGGTAAACAAATCGAGCTTAGACATGGAAAGACAGATGAAACAACTTATTGCAAGTGTTTTTACACGCACACGCCAAGAACGATGAAAACGATTATAATATATGTCCCTAATACATGTCTCGAAGTAATGTAAATATGGAGTTGTGACATGTTATTCAAATCCTAGCCCAGTAACGGTATCTCTTTATGGTGTGATATATTGATATTAAATGGAGTCGTACCAATGGTTTCATTTGGTTAACTGATTAAATAGTAAAAAGAAACAATTTCTTCATGGTTACCAGCTATTGGATAATTCAGGTTGTACCAATTTTTATTATATTTTTCTTCTATCACGACAGCGGGGAATATTTATGAACTTAAAGAAAGAAAATATAGTGAAGTGTTTTATTTTTATTTAAAAGTATAATTTCTTATTATTCTTAGTTGATAAATAACTACATTATTTTGAATGTGAACAAATTTCGAAATTTGGGGATAATACCATAATTCATTTCTTAACTATTCTTAATTTAATACGATATAAAACTTTTGTTTGTCTATATTTACGATACTTTTGTAGATTATACTGATTGAAGAGTAAACGTCCCTGAAACCGTACTAGAGTTTCATTGATGCAAAATGTTTTCCCTGGTGTAAATATTTTTTGATACGATTCCTAGATAACAGACCAAGCTATGAGAAATATGGAAATACGTGCTTGTCGGAGGAAGGCGTTAGATAGGGACGACTGGAATAGAATTCTTGGCGAGGCTAGGACCCACACAGGGTTGTAAAGCCAAAATGATTGATTGATTGAAATATTTTTTGATAGTTGCTTATCAAAACGAAATAAGAAGAAAGGTTTTTCTCCGGTACGTGTCCGCAAATGCATTTTTAAATTATTTACTGTAGTAAATGTCTTAATTACAGTTGTAAGGTTTTTCCCCAGTGTGTGTTCGCAAATGCATTTTTAAGTTATCTGCGGTAGTAAATGTCTTAAAGCAAATTTTACACTTATAACTTTTTTCCTCGGTATGATTTTTTTTATGAGTTGTCAAATTGCTTTGCTGAGAAAACTGCCTGAGACAAATTTCACACTTATAAGGTTTTTCCCCAGTATGTGTACGCAAATGCCTTTTTAAATTATCAGCAACAGCAAATTGCTTAAAGCAATTTTCACACTTGTAAGGTTGTTCCCCAGTATGAATTCGCAAATGCAATTTTAAGTTATTTGCCGTAGTAAATGCCTTAAAGCAAATTTTACACTTATAACGTTTTTCCTCAGTATGAATTTTTTTATGCGTTGTTAAATTGCTTTGCTGAGAAAACTGCCTAAGACAAATTTCACACTTATAAGGTTTTTCCCCAGTATGTGTACGCAAATGCCTTTTTAAATTATCAGCAACAGCAAATTGCTTAAAGCAAATTTCACACTTGTAAGGTTGTTCCCCAGTATGTGTTGGCAAATGCAATTTTAAGTTATGTGAGGTAATAAATGTCTTAAAGCAAATTTTACACTTATAACGTTTTTCATCAGTATGCATTTTTTTATGCGTTTTCAAATTGCTTTGCTGAGAAAACTGACTGAGACAAATTTCACACGTGTAAGGTTTTTCCCCGGTATGTGTTCGCAAATGCAATTTTAAGTTATCTGCAGTAGTAAATGTCTTAATGCAAAGTTTACACTTATAACGTTTTTCCCCAGTATGGATTTTTTTATGGGTTTTCAAATTGCCTTGCTGAGAAAACTGCCTGAGACAAATTTCACACTTGTAAGGTTTTTCCCCAGTATGTGTATGTAAATGCCTTTTTAAATTATCAGCAACAGCAAATTGCTTACAGCAAATTTCACACTTGTAAGGTTTTTCCCCAGTATGTATTCGCAAATGCAATTTTAAGTTATTTGCCGTAGTAAATGTCTTGAAGCAAATTTTACACTTATAACGTTTTTCCTCAGTATGAATTTTTTTATGCGTTGTTAAATTGCTGTGCAGAGAAAACTGCCCGAGACAAATTTCACACTTATAAGGTTTTTCCTCAGTATGTGTTGGCAAATGCAATTTTAAGTTATGTGCGGTAGTAAATGTCTTAAAACAAATTTTACACTTATAACTCTTTTCATCAGTGTGCATTTTTTTATGCGTTTTCAAATTGCTTTGCTGAGAAAACTGCCTGAGACAAATTTCACACTTGTAAGGTTTTTCCCCAGTATGTGTACGCAAATGCCTTTTTAAATTATCAGCAACAGCAAATTGCTTAAAGCAAATTTCACACTGGTAAGGTTTTTCCCCGGTATGTGTTCGCAAATGCAATTTTAAGTTATCTGCGGTAGTAAATGTTTTAATGCAAATTTTACACTTATAACGTTTTTCCCCAGTATGAATTTTTTTATGCGTTGTCAAATTGCTTTTCTGAGAAAACCGCTTAAGACAAATTTCACATTTGTAAAATTTTTGTTGAGCCTCAAGTTTTACACTTTTGTTTAATATGGTTTCTTCAGCATGTTGACTCATTTGTTGTTGTTTGTGGTATGAATGCTTAGGTGATGTTTTTTTAGTCTCCATTTTATTGCTGATTTGGGGAAAACCTAAAATATAAAACGAATTATAAAAATTTGTTTTATTTTGCTGCGAGGAAAAATGTGTGTAGAAACTCAATAGCCGGAATAAAAACATATAAGTCTATATATATATATATATATATATATATATATATATATATATATATATATATATTATATATATATATATATATATCTTTTGAGATGTGGCTTTTTAGGAGAATTTTGAAGATACCATGGACCGATTATATTACAAACGAAATGATGTTGCACAGAATGGGAAGATACAGAGAACTTTTGACCACCATTAAAAGGCGAAAGACCAACATATTTGGACTTAGAAGTGATAAATACGAGTTGTTGCAGCTGATTATGAAGGGTAAAATCGAAGGAAAAAGGGGTCCTAGTAGACGACAAATATTCTGGCTGATAAATATTCGCGATTGAACCGGGTTAAACACATAGACACTCTTAAGAAAAGCAAAAGATAGAGAGGAATTTCCAATGGTTATAACCAATCTTCATTAGTGGAGACGGCACTAGAAGAAGAAGATGTATATACAGTGCTGAGTGTGTGCTTTTTATTGTAAGAGATAGAAAACACAGTTACCTTGTGAAATAAAAAGAGATGAAACTCGTGGAGGTGGGAAATAATCGATAGAAACCTATAATTTACATTACATAATTACGTCTCACACCTTTAGACGTTAGCTTCGAGCTAACTAGTATTAGAAGTGTTTAAAGTTGCTTTAAAACCGGGCAAAATAGCGGAAAGGATAGAAGACACAGTAATTTGTGAGATAGTACGAAATAAAGCTAGTTCTTAGACGTGGCTATTTGACTTCGAGTCATAATGATACGGATGACCTCGAAAATATATTTTTTAATAATTTCAGATGTTAGAATAAATGATTGAATAAATTAAGATATATTATAGTAAAAAACATTAATTAGTAACGATTTTAAATTATAAATCTTTAAGTTTATTTAATAAAAAAAAGTAACTTAACTGAAATATTTGACTAAACTAAAGGTAGGTATGTTCTGTCCGAAAACCATTATTGCATGTGGAATTGGTGTAATAGTTAGAGACGTGGTCTATTGACAAGATGATTGGGGTTCAATTCACACCAAGGATAGAAATTTTTGTTTTACTCAATCAAAAAATAATAGAAAAATATGATACATATTAGGTAACAAGTTTTCGAAAAACCCATTATTTACAATTTATTCTTATTCCAATGTTATAAAACGAAAATACAAAATAATTCTGTTTATGACTGTAATGACTGTTTATGATAAATCCATCACTAAATTCTCAGTGTTAATATCAATTCCTCTGTACAGGTAATGATTTTCAAAACAATTGACAACATTGGAATGGATGCGCGCGAAGCGAAGCCTTCAAGCCATCAAATAATAACATATCGAGAAGTGTTTTTGCACGGTAAACAGAAACTTTTTATTGAAAAAACAATTCGTGAAAATGGTTTTAACGGTCGAGGAAAAAGTGCAAATTGTTGTCTGGCATGTGAATGGATTCTCAGACAACATGATTAGACAACAATTTGTAAATATGTTTCCAAATACTCCGGGTCCAGCACGATCAACAATTCAATCTATCATACGTAATTTTTTTACTTATGGATCCGTGTTCGCTCCAAGAGGAGTTCGTAGACGAAGGGAGGTAAATCCAGATTTGGAATTAAGAGACACTTTGATTTTTGCAAGTATTGAGCAAAATCCTACCCAATCAACATCTCGTCTCGGAGAACAATATGGAATTTCAAGATTTAGAGTAGGTAAAATTTTGAAAAGACATGGATACCGTCCCTATAAACTTCATAAATCCAACGAACAATTCCCTGGGGATCAACATAGACGTTTAGAATTTTGTACTACTTTGAACTGCAATGGAAATGTCACATCAAGATGAACATTTTCTTAGAGAACGTTTTGTTCACCGATCAATGTACGTTTTCATTGCATGGCCGTCACAATTCAATGAATGCTCGGTATTGGTCTCGAGGAAATCCTCGTCAGATTTATGTGGCTCGTGACCAGCGTCCTCGAAAAGTAAATGTTTGGGAAGGCATAATAGGGAGTCATGTCATGTCATGGATAGAACACTTTTTTGGGTATATTTCAAAATCCTTTTAAAATGTACTTTTTGTTATATCCTGTCCTATTGTACTGCAAGCTAGAAAAATACTTCTTCGCAATTTATACGTATATTCCGTTATTAGAAATTTAATGAAAAATAATTTATAATTTTCTTTTATAACTATTATTTCGTTTGACATGCTACATTTTGCTCCGCCACTGGAGGAGGTAAACAAATCGAGCTTAGAAAGGAAAGACAGATGAAACAACTTATTGCAAGTGTTTTTACACGCACACGCCAAGAACGATGAAAACGATTATAATATATGTCCCTAATACATGTCTCGAAGTAATGTAAATATGGAGTTGTGACATGTTATTCAAATCCTAGCCCAGTAACGGTATCTCTTTATGGTGTGATATATTGATATTAAATGGAGTCGTACCAATGGTTTCATTTGGTTAACTGATTAAATAGTAAAAAGAAACAATTTCTTCATGGTTACCAGCTATTGGATAATTCAGGTTGTACCAATTTTTATTATATTTTTCTTCTATCAAGACAGCGGGGAATATTTATGAACTTAAAGAAAGAAAATATAGTGAAGTGTTTTATTTTTATTTAAAAGTATAATTTCTTATTATTCTTAGTTGATAAATAACTACATTATTTTGAATGTGAACAAATTTCGAAATTTGGGGATAATACATAATTCATTTCTTAACTATTCTTAATTTAATACGATATAAAACTTTTGTTTGTCTATACGATTTTTAAATTAGTTTTGTATAAACACTCCTGATGGTAATGTAAACATAAAATAGTACTTTGATATCATTTTGGAATGACATAACTTGTAATGTTTTTTGTTCATTACTAAGAAATAATAAAGTATAGTTTTGTTGTAAACTTTTATTTTCTTTTCTCTTTCTCGTCGTCTTCGAGGTCAAACCAGGGGTGGCGTCCAACAATGAATTATAATTTCATATTATCTAATTGTGCTTGGATTTAAGGTATGATACAGTTTCTATATAATTAAAGTAACCCCGCCCAACTTTTTTCGACAATGAACGATTCTGGCCTTGAATTTAATTTGTATGCCAAATGCATGATATAAGGAAACATGGTATGCTCACGCGCATCTTTTTTGAACAGCCAATCGCGTTTACGACCAAAATCCGCCATTTTGAAGGCGGCAATTCAAATATGTACAAAATTGATACGAAATATCGTAGTGAAATTAAATAAAATAAAATTAATATTATACATTAATCCAATTAATTCATATTTAGAATGATCTGAACAGACCCTTGCTAAAATAATTTTTTAAAAATCGAAACAAAACAAAAACACATTTACTTTTAAATTCCAATACATTGCAAAGTAAGGTTAAAAATGCAAAAGTAAACAAATCAGACGTCACGCATGTAGAGGTGGTTGATCCAAGTATTTTTGTGGATCAGGTGAGGTATGCTCACTTACACTTACTATGAGTACAGTACCCGTACCATGGACGTATAAATAAAGATCTTTATTTATACGTCCATGACCTGTACTCGTTCATTAAAATATATTGGTGTTATGGATAAGTTCCACAAGTATAAATAAAATACATGTTCCAAAGTAACTGGTACGGGATCAGGTCACCATCCCTACACGCATGTGACATATTAAAAGATGGTGGATTTTGGTCGGCGCAGAAATGTGCAAAAACGAGTCCACCTAGTGAGCATACCTTGTTTCCTTATATCATGGCCAAATGCTTATTAAGCATGTATGGTATCTCGACATCTGATTGGAAAAAAGGGTGTAGTTTTTACCTGAATTATAATCAATATTGCAATTCACATATCCCTGTCATGTTCTCTGGCAATTAGTTCATCTTTTTCAAGTTTTTTATTTATTACTTCAGCTAGATTACCCTTGCGATTATTTCGCAAAGTTCCGAGACAATGGGTGTTATCCAAACGTATGTGCGCTAATTGAAGGCTTGTACACTAGTTACCAGTTACACAAATTCTACCAGACCTTATAAGATCTCGCGACAATTTTAGCGATGGTAGATGTTGCTAATTTACCATGCTTCTATTTGCCTGCATATACACTTAGGTTCAACTATAACTATTAACAGTACATAATTTATTTTAATGTCATATTTACGGTACTTTTGTAGATTATACTGATTGAAGAGTAAACGTCCCTGAAACCGTACTAGAGTTTCATTGATGCAAAATGTTTTCCCTGGTGTAAATATTTTTTGATACGATTCCTAGATAACAGACCAAGCTATGAGAAATATGGAAATACGTGCTTGGCGGAGGAAGGCGATAGATAGGGACGACTGGAATAGAATTCTTGGGAAGGCTAGGGCCCACACAGGGTTGTAAAGCCAAAATGATTGATTGATTGAAATATTTTTTGATAGTTGCTTATCAAAACGTAATAAGAAGAAAGGTTTTTCTCCGGTACGTGTCCGCAAATGCATTTTCAAATTATTTACTGTAGTAAATGTCTTAATTACAGTTGTAAGGTTTTTCCCCAGTGTGTGTTCGCAAATGCATTTTGAAGTTATCTGCGGTAGTAAATGTCTTAAAGCAAATTTTAACGTCTTAATAACGTTTTTCCTCGGTATGATTTTTTTTATGAGTTGTCAAATTGCTTTGCTGAGAAAACTGCCTGAGACAAATTTCACACTTATAAGGTTTTTCCCCAGTATGTGTACGCAAATGCCTTTTTAAATTATCAGCAACAGCAAATTGCTTAAAGCAAATTTCACACTTGTAAGGTTGTTCCCCAGTATGAATTCGCAAATGCAATTTTAAGTAATTTGCCGTAGTAAATGCCTTAAAGCAAATTTTACACTTATAACGTTTTTCCTCAGTATGAATTTTTTTATGCGTTGTTAAATTGCTTTGCTGAGAAAACTGCCTAAGACAAATTTCACACTTATAAGGTTTTTCCCCAGTATGTGTACGCAAATGCCTTTTTAAATTATCAGCAACAGCAAATTGCTTAAAGCAAATTTCACACTTGTAAGGTTGTTCCCCAGTATGTGTTGGCAAATGCAATTTTAAGTTATGTGAGGTAATAAATGTCTTAAAGCAAATTTTACACTTATAACGTTTTTCATCAGTATGCATTTTTTTATGCGTATTCAAATTGCTTTGCTGAGAAAACTGACTGAGACAAATTTCACACGTGTAAGGTTTTTCCCCAGTATGTATTCGCAAATGCAATTTTAAGTTATTTGCCGCAGTAAATGCCTTAAAGCAAATTTTACACTTATAACGTTTTTCCTCAGTATGATTTTTTTTATGCTTTGTTAAATTGCTTTGCTGAGAAAACTGCCTGAGACAAATGTCACACTTATAAGGTTTTTCCCCAGTATGTATTCGCAAATGCAATTTTAAGTTATTTGCCGTAGTAAATGTCTTAAAGCAAATTTTACACTTATAACGTTTTTCCTCAGTATGAATTTTTTTATGCGTTGTTAAATTGCTTTGCAGAGAAAACTGCCTGAGACAAATTTCACACTTATAAGGTTTTTCCCCAGTATGTGTACGCAAATGCCTTTTTAAATTATCAGCAATAGCAAATTGCTTAAAGCAAATTTCACACTTGTAAGGTTTTTCCCCGGTATGTGTTCGCAAATGCAACTTTAAGTTATTTGCCGCAGTAAATGCCTTAAAGCAAATTTTACACTTATAACGTTTTTCATCAGTATGCATTTTTTTATGCGTTTTCAAATTGCTTTGCTGAGAAAACTGCCTGAGACAAATTTCACACTTGTAAGGTTTTTCCCCAGTATGTGTACGTAAATGCCTTTTTAAATTATCAGCAACAGCAAATTGCTTAAAGCAAATTTCACACTTGTAAGGTTTTTCCCCGGTATGTGTTCGCAAATGCAATTTTAAGTTATTTGCCGCAGTAAATGCCTTAAAGCAAATTTTACACTTATAACGTTTTTCCCCAGTATGAATTTTTTTATGCGTTGTCAACTTGCTTTTCTGAGAAAACTGCCTAAGACAAATTTTACATTTGTAAAATTTTTGTTGAGCCTCCAGTTTTACACTTTTGTTTAATATGGTTTCTTCAGCATGTTGACTTATTTGTTGTTTGTGGTTTAAATGCTTAGGTGATGTTTTTTTAGTCTCCATTTTATTGCTGATTTGGGGAAAACCTAAAATATAAAACGAATTATAAAAATTTGTTTTATTTTGCTGTGAGGAAAAATGTGTGTAGAAACTCAACAGCCGGAATAAAAACATATAGGTCTAAAGAAATACTTAGAAGCGATAAATACGAGTTATTGCAGCTGATTATGAAGGGTAAAATCGAAGGAAAAAGGGGTCCTAGTAGACGACAAATATTCTGGCTGATAAACATTCGCGATTGAACGGGTTAAACACATAGACACTCTTAAGAAAAGCAAAAGATAGAGACGAATTTCCAATGGTTATAACCAAACTTCATTAGTGGAGACGGCACTAGAAGAAGAAGATGTATATACAGTGCTGAGTGTCTTACCATCCGGCTTTTTAACGTAAGAGATAGAAAACACAGTTACCTTGTGAAATAAAAAGAGATGAAACTCGTAGAGGTGGGAAATAATCGATAGAAACCTATAATTTACATTACATTACATTACACTATCGATGTCTCACACCTTTAGACGTTAGCTTCGAGCTAACTAGTATTAGAAGTGTTTAAAGTTGCTTTAAAACCGGGCAAAATAGCGGAAAGGATAGAAGACACAGTAATTTGTGAGATAGTACGAGATAAAGCTAGTTCTTAGACGTGGCTATTTGACTTCAGTCATAATTATACGGATGACTTCGAAAATATATTTTTTTAATAATTTCAGATGTTAAAATAGATGATTGAATAAATTAAGATATATTATAGTAAAAAACCTTAATTAGTAACGATTTTAAATTTTAAATCTTTAAGTTTATTTAATAATAAAATTAGAAGAAGGTATATCTTCTCAATAGAAGGTATATCTATCAATGGAGAAGTTTTGAATAACTTACGTTTTGCAGACGATACAGTAATAATTACGGATAACAACAATGATTTACAGAACCTAATGCAACGCCTTAATGAACGCTTGTCATCAGTACGGACTGAAGATAAATTTAAAGAAAAACTAAATGCATGATCATGACTAAATCTGCACATGCAAATATCCAATTGACTATTGAAGATACTGCAATTGAGAATGTTAATAACTATAAATATTTAGGAACATGGATAACATCAGATGTAGACCAAACCAAAGAAATTAAGACACGTATTGAAATAGCACGTACATCATTTATTAAACTTAAAAAGTTTCTTTGTTGTCGGGATATAAGGATAGAACTACGCCTGAGAATGCTTCGATGTTACGTGTTTTCTACTCTTCTTTATGGTCTGGAAGCTTGGACACTAAAACAAGTTCATCTGAATAAGCTGGCCGCCTTTGAATTTTGGTGTTACAGAAGAATCATACGAATATCATGGATTCAAAGAATGTCAAACATGGAAGTAACTAGAAGGATAGGAAATGAGGCGGAAATAATATTAACTATTAAAAGACGAAAACTTGAGTACTTGGGACATGTGATGAGCGGGCAAAAATACGCATTATTACAACTTATTATGCAGGGCAAAATCCGAGGAAAGCGAAATGTGGGAAGACGAAGAATATCCTGGCTTAAGAACTTAAAAAAATGGTTTGAATGCAGTAGTGCAGAACTTTTTAGAGCGGCAGTCAACAGAGTCCGCATAGCCATGATGATTTCCAACCTTCGATAGATGGAACTTAAAGAAGAAGAATAATAAAAATAACTTAACTGAAATATTTGACTAAACTAAAGGTAGGTATGTTCTATCCGAAAACAATTATTGCATGAGGAATTGGTGTAATAGTTAGAGACGTGGTCTATTGACAAGAAGATTGGGGTTCAATTCATACCAAGGATAAAATTTTTGTTTTACTCAATCAAAAAATAATAGAAAATATGATACATATTAAGTAACAAGTTTTCGAAAAAACCTATTATTTACAATTTATTCTTATTCCAATGTTATAAAATGGAAATACAAAATAATTCTGTTTATGACAAATCCATCACTAAATTCTCAGTGTTATTAATTCCTCTGTACAGGTAGGGGAGGATGGGGCATTGTGAACCATCTAAGGAAGATATGCACATACTGTTAAACCAGAAATGATTTTGTTTTGTTTAATTAATTAGGGATTTTCATTAAACATTTAACTGTCATTTAGTTGCAATTGAAACATAATTTATTTAACGTATTTTCAACAAAAAAATGACAACTGACTATATGTCAAAACTATATGACTTTCCTGGATGCGGTTCAAAATGAGGCGTTCATACAATTTATACAAATGGCATAGCAGAGATATCGGACGGTAGCTACTCGGTAGTTCAGGGTCTTTGCCAGGTTTCAGAAGGGCTATTACTTTTGATTTGCGCCACAGTTTTGGAATCTGGTAGGTAGAGCGACAGATGTTAAATAGATCGAGCACCCATTGTCCCGCTTTTTGCCAGAGATGTTTTATCTGCTCTGTTAGGATTTCGTCCAGCCCACGTGATTTTCCATTTTTCATACAGTCAATACCATTTTTGAGCTCTTCGATAGTAAATGGGTTTCATAAGAGAGTTGTTTCCTGGTCTTGAGTTCTTATAATATTTGGCGTTTTGCAATTATTGTTTGTGGTCCAAAAGAGTCAGTTTTAAAAGTTTTCAAAAAATTCCACAACTACAAAAATAACAACAAGAATTTTTGAAGGCCTTCCCAGAAAAGAAAGCAATTAGTATGTCGCAACCAGGATCAAATAGATTTTTTAAGAATACAGGGCACAAAAATAACAAATAATATTGTAAATGTGGTAGGTGATAAATTGGATACCAGTACATCTAAATTTAATATCGTTAATACATTTTCTATTATTTTATATAACATATGTTCTGTACGCAATAAAGTTGAGGAACTGAAAGTATTTCTTAGCGAAAATGATTGGCCAGATCTTGTGCTTTTAACTGAGCACTGTATCCTCTGGAATCACTTTGTATATAAACAATTACTCCATAATATCCAAATTTTGCAGATCTGAAAGCATCCATGGAGGCACATTAATTTTAATTAATACAATGTTTCAGTATAAATTCAATTTTGTTGACTACAATAAATTTAACCACCTCTGCATTGAATCTGAATTTGAATTCTCTATTACTTTCAGTAAGAAGCTTAATACTTTTCTCATTGTTGTGTACAGACCCCTAACTCTATTATTCAGTTATTCTTTCAAAGATTGGAATCCTTGCTTGAAAAAATTCCACAAAATGCTTTTATTATCTTGACAGGTGACTTTAATATTGATTATTTGGATTTATCACTCAGCCACGTTATTACTATTACAAATTTACTTAATGGTTGTATGGAATAATATTTTTTGCTCTCCTGATTTGCTTCATCAATTTCATCACACTCTTATAAAGATTTTCAATTTAGCATTTCAAAAAAGAATTCTTAAATCGAAAAGTAAGAAAACTTGAGTTACTAAAGAATTAGAATTTCCTGCAAAAACTTAAGGTCATTAAATTACATTAGAAAACTTAATATGCAATGATGAATTTTTGATATATTTCTATAAATATAGGTCCATATATAGGAAGGTTACTAAATTAGCCAAATTTATATCTTTTAAATCTAGAATGGAAAATGCCAATAATAAACAAAAGGAATCTTGGCATATAGTTAATAATCTTAGAGCTAAAGTTTGCCAAATTACTGACATACTTAGACCCTAGTGAGCTGAATAATAAATATTACTGCTCGGTAGGTCCAGAACTCGCTCAAAAAATTCATTCTTCTTCTAATCCAATATATTTTTTAAATGGAGTGAATATGACCAATTCCTTTTATTTTCGTCCCACTAACTCGGATGAAATAAAAAATATTATACAAGGCATTAAAAATCCTATGGCTGCAGGCTGGAATGATATCCTATCTAAAGATTTATCCCTGCTTCCTGATAATGTTCTGAGAATTTTATCAGAGAAAATTAACACATCTTTTTCAACGGGTCATTTTAGGAATTGTTTAAAATGTGCTAAAGTTATTCTCTCTTTGTTACCGTCGCTTTCAAAGGTTGTAGAAAAATTGGTAAAAATCCGAATGATGACTTTCTTACAAACACACAATTTACTTTCTTCCAATTCGGTTTCCAGTCATTAAAAAATACATATGATGCCATCTTAGAATTCATGGAAAAACTATACTTGGACTTAAATAACAATTATGTTGCTGCCACAGCTTTCTGTGATCTACCTAAAGCCTTTGACTATGTCAATCACAAAATACTTCTTAATAAACTATAAAGATATGGTTTCAGAGGCACTTCTCTAAAGTGGTTCAGTTCATACTTGGACGACAGATGCCAGTCTGTATCAATCAATGAGCCCTACTTTAGTAATATATTTATTAATTGTGGAGTACCTCAAGGCTCTGTCTTGGGTCCTATATTTTTGTTGATATATTTTAAATTCATATTAGTAGTGATATGCTAAAAATCTTAAAGTGGTGCAAAGCTAAGAAATCTCCTCTCAATGTTATAGTAACTATTTGAATAATATTGAGAATGGGATTCTATCTAATTCTATGTTCTATGGTGATAGTAAAAGTGATAATGCTCAAGACGTAGTTAATCTATTTGGTAAGTTTTTCTCAACTACATATTCTAATTCTAAAATTAATCAGACCCCAATTTTTAACTATCAGCAGAGTGTAAATGTGAATAATAATAGTATTGAGGTCTCTGACATAATTGATAGTGTTTTAAAGATGCTTTGGAAATTATCGCTTGGACCAGATTGTTTGCCAGCTTATGTTCTCAAGCATTGCATTTTTACTCTTGTAAAACCTATCTGCTACTTATTTTATTCCTCATTGAGTACCGGCATCTTTCCTGATCTTTGGAAGGATAGTTATTTAATACCAATTTTTAAATCTGGTAATAAAAATGATGTTGAAAATTATCGAGCGGTTTGTAACCAATCTGTATTGCCCAAACTTTTTGAGTGTCTTGTAAATAACTTTTTGACATGGAATTGTAAAGATTTAATTGATGTTGGACAACATGGCTTTTCTAAAGGTAAGTCTACATGCAAGAACTTAATATTGTATATAATCCTACAAGCGAGAGCTGGCGGGTGAGCTGCGAGAAAATAGAAAAGGAATTATTCTAAGAGAGATAGGAGAGGTACTTAATCGCGATTATAGGTATATAATATAGGTACTTAAACGGTTATACACGATGTGAACTCCTAGCCAACTGCAATAGAAATGAGCAATACCTTCTACTTTTCAATTTGTTCTACGAGCAAACCGCCAGCTCTCGCTTGTCGGGTTATACCAACTTTATAGCTAATTTAGTGGAACAGAAGGGTCAGGTTGACGCTATCTACACAGACTTCTTAAAAGCCTTCGATAGAGTTAACCATGATCCACTTATTGCTAAATTAAATGGCTATGGATTTGGAGGTAAAATAATTGAGTGGATAGGCAGTTATATATCTGGTAGATGTCAGTATGTTAAATATGGAAATTGTTTATCTCAACGAATATCTGTAACAACAGGAGTTCCTCAGGGGTCTCATATTGGACCTCTCTCATTCAATATATTTGTTAATGATATATCCTCAGTGATTAAAAACAGTAAATTTCTAATATTTGCTGATGACTTTAAAATATTTCCAATAGTTAATGACCTAGTTGATGCCTCTTTGTTACAGAATGACATTAAAAGCTTAGCTAGTTGGTGTGAGGTAAACATGCTATATTTAAATATACAAAAATGTTTTAAAATTACTTTTGGAAGAACAAGAGAGTTTATAAATTATGATTATTGTATAAATAATGTACCTTTAGATGCACATCATAATATTAAAGATTTAGATATAAATTTTGATTCTAAACTAACTTTTAAATATCACATTAACGAAACTTCAGCTGAAGCTTTAAAAATGTTGGGATTTATTCTTAGAAACTGTAATCAGTTTTCAGTACAAACTTTAAAAATGTTATAATGTAGTTTAGTTCAATCAGTTTTGGAGTATGGTTCTCTCATTTGGTCTCCTTCATATAACAGTGACATCTACAGTATCGAGAGAGTTCAAAATAATTTCTTGAGTTACAAAATTGGTTTTATTAGACATCAATACACCTATGATATACTGTCAATACTAAATATCTCATCACTACATGATAGAAGATGTCAAGCGGATTTATGTTTGTGAATGGACTACAAATGGTTTACTTTACAAATTTTTTTGCCTGGTCAAAAATATATCAATATCAGTACACACTAAATCCATCAAAGTTTTGACATTAACCCCAAAAAAATTTCACATACAAAAAACAATAAAATTAAAACTTATGCAAAACTGCAACTAGGAAAATTATGTTATCTATATTTACCATCCTATTTCTTATATTTATATGTTATATTTAGTGTCTTACCTGAATCATCTTGTGTTTCCTCTTTAACATCATTTATATCTACTTCTGTGGATAACTCACTCTGCATATATCGTACGTCTGCACTACTAAATCCAGTATACTCCTCGAGTTCTTTCTTAATTTCTACTTTAATATCCATGGTCATATACTATTTCCTATTTAAAAAAAAAAATGAGAAACGACTGAGTGAAACCAGAGAACTACAGCAAACCTTCTTATCTATGAACTACAGTTCTCTGGTGAAACTAACATAATAACAATAACAAAGAATTGAAAGAATATACTCCGATGACGATGAAGGATGAAGTTGGCTATAAATATAAACATATATATGTCATGTCAAATTTGTGTTTGCGGCCAATGACGTATAATTTGCAGCACGGTTTCTAGACTTACTACGGTTGCCTCTTCCGCCTAACCAATGAACATTAAGCCGGATTGTACTCCTGTGACGTAATTTGAATCTTAACATTCAGCCCTGTGATTGGATGGATGTATCAAAACAAAAATGTTTTATAAATAAAATAAATGTTAAATAACGTGCACGTTAACCTGCATTTACCTTAAATTCTAAAAATTGATGTGCTGTATCACGTTTGTCAAAAAAAACGTTATGTGGTAATGTTTTACGTTATCTTGCTAACATAATATATTATATTCTTTATAGTTTAGTTTGCAGATTTACTTCCAGAATTAATTTACTATGTGTTTATAATACGCAAATCTGTAGAGTAAATTATTTTACTTTCAAACTAAATTTTACTTGGCAAGTAAAATGTTTTATAATACCGCAATACCGGGCATAAATGTGGTATAAACAAACCAGACAGCTGTTGATTTGAATAGAATTATTAATTATTTTTAGTAAATTTTAGCATTATGACTACGTTAAAGTATTTTAAATCCCATCGATATTGTTTTGGTCCTCAATGCAATTCAAGATTTATAAAAGATATGTCCCTATTTCTCTTTCCTAAACTGAAAAACTTGAAGAAAAAATAATTTATTATGCAATTTTTTAAAGACAAATCATGTGCTATATTTTCTGACAGGTGATCTCAAGTTAAGGTTGATTTCATGTAATCAAATGAACTATTTTACAAAAAAGTCAAGTTAAAGTTATTTATTTATGTTAATATACAATAAAGTACTTACATATGTCAAAAAATAGTAGGTTTGTTCCTACAAAGAATCAGAAACTAGTTCAGGGCAGTTTCTGACTGCTGCACAATACGCATGTGCGAATTTAACCAGCCGCGAACTAGTTTGTGATTTTTGTTGGAACAATATCCTATCGAGCTGGCAAGTTGCCTATATTAAATAAACAAATTTTGTGTTATTTTATTCGCTGTAACAAAGTAAATTGTTTCTTCTTTAAAATGGAAAACAATGAGGAAGGTAAATCTTTATAATTATTATTATCATGCAGTTACCTATAATAAATACTAATTTGTTTTAGATATGGAAGAAATTATTATTTACCATGAAAACCATGTTGAAGATAGTAGTGTTAAAACTGTAGACTATGTGGTCTGGACCACCAATCAGTCTAAAGTATTAATAGATTTATATAAGAAATATAAACCTAAGGTTGGAACTCTCCAAATAAGAAATTTAAAAAAATTATGGGAGATTATAGCCAAGGAAATAAATAAAAATTTACATATAAATGTGTCCCCGTCGCATTGTGAAAATAAATGGCGTGTATTGGAAAGGGGATACAAAAAGTTCGTAGATAATCAGAATAAAACAGGTAGAGGACGAAAATTTTTTGAATTCAAAGATGAAATGGACAGTATATTCAAAAAAACGAAATATTCATCCCGAGATACTTCTATCTGCTACAAAAGTTATTGAAAATGTGTCGTTGACTTCAGATGTAGTTCTAAAGGAGACTGAAACTCAAGAAGTAGAGAATACTGACAGCCCAGTTCCAGTTACCCACACCGCTACATCTGCACCTAATACCAATACAAAGCATCCAATTCTAAATAGAAATAGAATATTGGAAAATATGAGAATAGAGAGAGCAGAATATTATAAGGAAAGGCTCAGTATTGAAAGGGATAAGCTAGTGGTTCATAGAGAAAAACTAGAAGAGATAAAAAGGCGAAATCTATTACTTGAGAAGCAAAACCAATTACTTGAGAAGCAGAACCAACTACTTGAAAAGCAAAACAAACTTAGGGAAAATCCATAAGATTAATTTATATGTATAGTATTGTTTTTCTGAATAAATATTTTGTTACTTTAACTGTAAAAATCATAATAATTAAAAAATAAAGTATTTTAAAATTTTTATTGTTCTAACAAATTTAAAATTTGATTTCGAACTGCAGCACCATTTCTGTCATCAGGTTCATCATCAGGATCATTATTGTCCAACTGTAAATCAGGTGCTGCTTCATTATTGCCTGCAGGATTGTTTTCATATAAAAATTCATCATTTAATGAAATATTATGCAAAACACAACTTGCTCTTATTAAATGTACACAATCAGCTATAGAGCGTAATTTAAGATGGTATAACTGCCTAAATTTTTGTTTGAGGACTCCTATGCAATGCTCTACTAAGTACCGGTTAGCACACAGTTTTGAATTATAATTTATTTGGGCCCTACTTAACTGCCCCCGGTCTCTAAAGGGTGTTAATAAATTGGGCAATACAGGATATCCACTGTCTCCTAATATATAATAATTTCCACATTTTTCTTGTAGTGTCTGAGACAATGGAGAACTGCGGAATACTCGACTATCATGTACAGAGCCCGGGTAACCAATAAATATGTCTCTGATTTGTAATTCATGGTCACATACCAATTGTAACTAAAACATAACATAGAATAAATACATTTTATTACTGTACAGTAAAGAAAATTACCTGAATCGAATAAAATCCTTTTCTATTTATGTAAGAATCTGGATCATCCTTTGGTTTGTCAATCTTGATATGTGTACCATCAATTATCCCAATTACACCTAAGAAACCATTCGTACGAAAGACATTCTCAATTTTAACTTTTTCTTCATCGGTTGGCCATTTTATTATATGACTTGAGCAGTAGCTCAAAAAGTAAGTCACTTTTCGTATCACTCTAGATAAAGAACTTATTGTAATGTTGAAGCGGTCTGCAACATCTCTAAAACTAGCCGTTTGATGGCCTATATACCATAAAAAAATTAAAACTTGTTGCATTGCTGACAATTTACCATATGGTCCTGCATGTATTTTATAGTAGTCACTATTTTGAAACTGTTCAGCTATGGACTCAGTAACATGCCGACTTATTCGAAAATGCTCCTTAAACTCTGTTTCATTGTATTGGGAAACAGTTGTTTCAAAATAGTTTCTATTTTTAGGGCGAATTCTATCTTCCAATACAATTTCTTCCAAGTCATCACTGGAGTCGCTCATAGAGGATAATGACGAATATTCAAGCTGGATTTATAGTTTGACGGACTGTAGACGCAGACGCACTGGAAAAAGATCAACATAGACTTTTGTGTACTCCTATTTATAAATGAACGTAAACGCAAGACGGGACGTAAGCGAAACGCACTGTAACGGAAGAGTTGGTCAACTTTCAACTTTTACAGTGCGTTTCTTACGTCTGACCAATCAAAAGAAAGAATGGTTTATGTTCATTGCACCAATATTGAAATATGCCAAAAATTGATCTGGATCTTCTGTCTTCATCTTTAAAAAATAATTATAAGCATTCTCTATTTTTCTATTACGGTTTATTGGTCTTGTTTTATAACGTCTTGGTCGCCTTATTATTGTCCTTCTAGTTTTTTGCGATGCTACTGCACACAGCACAGCAGCAATCCTACAGCGCCAAGGAGCATACCTTCGTATATTTCACAATCCATTCTAACACGCAAAAAGGATAAAAACAAAATATTATAATAAACAATAGTATAAACACACACCCTTTGTTTATTATGAATTCTGATTCCTATAATTGTATAATTTATAGGTTATATTGAATGTTGTGGCAAGTTGTGGGTCACCAATTCTTGTCTTTACTCATGCGCAAAAATTCCACTACGTCCATTTATAAATTGAAAAAATATTTACAGTCCGTTTCTTACGTCTCCAGTGCGTCTACGTCCACAGTACGTCAAACTATAAATCCAGCTTCACTGTCACTCATTGTTTTATAAATTATAATATCAAAAGTATAAAACACTAAAATACAATATTATGTATGTACTTAAAACAACAAAATTACCAAAACAAAGGTACCTATTTAAAATTAAAAATAAACAGTGTAGGTGTGAGTAAATCAAAATTCGACTAATTGCGCATGTCTGTGATTACCAGTTTGCAAAAAGTTCGGAAACTTTTCAAACTGTCAGGAACTAATTTCAAACTGGTTTTATATTTCATGGAACAGTGTACTTTGTTGACAAGGTATCAGAGAAAATCTTGTTGGAACGGCGAAATTATTATTGCGCATGCGTCTGACAGTCGGCGACAGTTTGAAACTTCTGTAGGAACAAACCTAGTATAAAATAAAAATTAACATATTAAAAACATAAGGTATAATAATGCATATATATGCATGGGTTCCCAGGTATACACAAAATAGGATTCATCATCATCAATACACAAGCCAGTTCGAAACATTAAAGTTAAAATTTAGGAATTCATCACTTGAAAACTGCTTCCCCTTCAACCAATGGACTCTTTGCTTCACCACAATACTCAAAGATATCATTAAGGTTAATTTCCATTATTAAATGATACAAATAACTCGTCTTAAACCAAACTAAACATGGAAAAGCAATGGTAAATATTCGAATGTTATGTTTGTTTTTGTTTATACCCACAGATTATAACACAATTTATACCATTTATATCGGCCATGACACTGCAATCGACCTGCCCTCTACATTCAGTTTCAATCGCGAATAAATGGGTTTTGTATTCTTGTGTACTCCTGTGACGTAAGTCAAGCATCCCCACCCCAGTCGGAAGAGGCAACCGTAGTAAGTCTACGAACCGTGTGTTTGCGGTATTAAATTAAATGTCATGTCCTTATTATGTATATGTCGTAGGCAAATATGAAATGCAGGCATTCTTGCAAAAGCCTAGTCATTTTCGTAATTGTATGGTGAAGTGACGTAATCGTCACTTCACCCTTTAGGCACCGAACACCGTTGTTTGGTGCTTTAGGCATTTGCGAAACTACCGGAAATGGTAATTCTATTTTGAAACAGTGTTGCAATTTAGGCACAGATCATACAATATAAAAAAAATTAGTTTAGGCTATAAAAGTTTACATTTACACAGTCTAAATATCAGAAACGATATAAGAAATGATACAAGAAAATGCATAGTGTCATACGGCCTAAACGAGTAGATATTGGTCTCTTTCGAGATTAATTGCGAACATCTGTTGTAATATAGCAACTGCTGATTTAACGATTGCCAAATCTATCCTCTAATCTACCAAAGGGTAATTGCTAAAAAAATTTTTAATAATTAACTGCAATTAATCTCCAAAGAAACAAATAAGTATTTACTCATTGTTTTATATAAATTAAAAATTGCATAATGCATAACATAATATAAACAAAATGTACTTTTCTAAAGCTTTATATTTTTATATTTGAAGCATGCAGCATCTACGTTGTTAAAACATGCCAACACTGTTAGACCGAAATTTTTTGTTCCATGTTTGACATTTGCGGCTATAATCAGCTTGTACTTTCGTTAAACTCAACCAACTTTGCGTTTACTGTTTACTTTACAACAGCAGCAGAGTACAAGCCCCATCGAGCAATACAAGCCCTCAAGTCCCATTGGAAAGATTTGGGAGAGTTTCTAGCACCAAATGCGGACGGGCCGAAACTAATTTTATTTGATGTCAAATTTAAAACGCAGGTTCTTAATTTTAGGCGGCAAATTAAAAAAATATGCTCTGTATTTTAGGTGGCAAAACTCCAAAAGTATGCTTTTAATGGAAAATAAATATAGCCATAAAATAAGAAATAAAAACTTCTATGCCAAAAATTATATACTCTCTAATAAAGAATATAGTATACACTTACGCTTTTTATACATATAAATGTATAACATAATATTTCATCGGAGAGAGTATATATTATGGTACAGGAAAGTTTTTCCATTACATTAACAAACCAAAGTCACGAAAACAACAAAATAAAACGCAGATATCCTGACACTTCTTTATTTGTATTATTTTCTTTATTAAAGTATTGGCAACAAATAGCCTCCTCCTGCTCATTCCTTAAGCCCTTGTCAGGGTATGGGTAGGGATACTCTAAATATTGTTAGCTTGCTGTCTCCGTTGGCTGGGATCCTGTACTAGATGGACAACTTCATGTAGGAATTTTGCCGCCAATCTTCATTTAAGATCTTTATCATCTTTTAAGATCTTTAAATCATCATTTAAGATCATCTTCATTTGTTTTCCTGTTTAGGCTCTTCAAAACCATTTCTCAGATTTATCTATTATTTACAATCTGGTTGATGTAAATAATTATTGAGGTATTAAAACGATCTCTATAGAACTTTATACAGCCGCAGGTTAGTATTAACTAATACTCTGAAAATTTTAAATTACTTCTTTATTTCTATGTATACAAAAATTCAATCAATTTAAATATTAATTTGTCTTACAACAATTTTATATAACATGATTCCTAATAGTGATTAATGTTTTTTAACAATTAAAGCTAAAATTTACTAAACTAAATTCTATTAACCATACTAGTTTTTCAAAGATCTATAATTGTTTTTCATTTTAAATAAAAAGGCTGTTCGGCCATATCTCGAGACCTGAATAAAACTGACCGAACTTTTTTTAAAATTTGGACAAGATTCCTTTGTTCCAAAATAGTAACAATATTTTTCAATTCTATAGTCATACCGTTTATGCATTCAATTAATTATTGTTTAACCAATTTGAATACTTTTTTTTTTTCAGTATGTGCTTTCAAATGCTGTTTCATATTACTACCAATAGTAAATTGCTTAAAACAAATTTCACACTTGCAATGCTATTCCCCACTGTATATTTTCATATGCTTTATCAAATCGCTTTTCTGAGAAAACTGATTACAACATATTTGAAACATTGTGATCCTTTTCTACATTGTGTACTCTCTCATGCATTATTAAATTGCCCTTCTGACAAAACTGCTTAAGACAAATTACACACTTGTACGGTTTTTCCCCAGTATGTACTTTTAAATGGCTTTTCATATTACCTACTACAGTAAATTGCTTACAGCAAATTTCACAGCTGTAAGGTTTTTCCCCAGTATGTGTTCGCAAGTGAATTTTCAATTTATTTGTTGAAGTAAATGTCTTAAAGCAAATTTCGCACTTGTAAGGTTTCTCTCCAGTATGTATTCGACAATGCATTTTCAATTTATCTGCTGTAGTAAATGTCTTAAAGCAAATTTCACACTTATAAGGTTTTTCCCCAGTATGTGTTCGCAAATGCTGTTTTAAGATATTTATGGTAGTAAATGACTTAAAGCAAATTTCACAGCTGTAAGGTTTTTCCCCAGTATGTGTTCGCAAGTGAATTTTCAATTTATTTGCTGTAGAAAATGTCTTAAAGCAAATGTCACACTTGTAAGGTTTCTCCCCAGTATGTGCTCGAAAATGTATTTTTAAATTATGTGCTGCAGTAAATGTCTTGAAGCAAATTTCACACTTGTAAGGTTTTTGTCCCATCTGAGCTTTTATACTTTTGTTTAATGTGGTTTCTTCAGCATGTTGACTTACATTTTGTTCTTTGTAGTATGACAGTTTAGGTGATATTTTTTCAGTTTCCATTTTACTGTTGATTTGGGGAAAACCTAAAATATAAACCAAACTAAAAAATTTGTTTCTTACTGCAAGGAATCAATAAGAAATAGCTATAGCAATAAACAATCTAAAACAAGCAAGTTTATCTTTTGGTATTTGCATTTTTATTGGGAAGAAGCTAATATTTTGTATTTTGTGAATGAGAAATAAACAATTGTTACAAATATTTATTATTTGTATAGAATAATTATTTCAACACCTTGTATTTTAGTTAATTTTTTAGTTTTATCATGTTACCCAAAATTTCCCGTTGCTACTGTTCTAAAGAGTAAGTCAGATATAATATTAAAACTTCAGAAAATAAACTGTCACCCATTAGGGAAAAATTTAAATAATTTAGCAGACAGTTTAAGAGAACAGTAAGTAATGTTAATTAAATAGATTTTTATGTTGTTAAGTTTATATATTGTAGGAATTTGAGTTATTTTTTCGCAAATAAAAACAGTTTACTACAAATCTGTCAATTGCTGGGCTTACAATAAAGATAAATTCCCAACAACAATTCTGTTAATAATAATTTGTAACTAAAGTCCAGATTATAAACATTTTTTTCTTGCAATTTGGGATTTTTATTATTAATACTTAAGTATTTTACAAAAGTTTTGTATCTGAGCAAACATTTATTGATGCTATTAGCAATGGTTATATATATTCTTTGGTATTAGTACATATTAATAATAAATCTGTCAAGTTTTGACATAAAGTCCATAAATATTCCACACACCACAGACTATTGGGATAAAACTATTCCATCAGTATGGAATAAAACTATTTCACCAGTAATCTATCACACATAGAATGTTGAGCACACAGTCAAATACATTATCACTAACTGAGGCAGAGTCCATTGATATAAATTTCAAGTTCATAAACGTCCTATTCTTACTACTTGGGTACCCATTGTACAATTAAGACTTATTCAGCCGTATTTTTTTCTAAATCCTAAAATTATATATTTGCAAAGTTTATCCAATGCATTAGTTACTTTGTCTATTTGGCTACATGCTTTCTTTTTATTGACACATTTTAAGCTTAGTAGTTAGTTAAAAAATATATTTTAGCAGGCCCTTGCATGTTGACCCAAGGTACAAACTGGTAATGTACCTTGGACCAGCATTATATTGTACCTTGGGTCAGTTATAAAAAAAAATAGAACAAATCTTGAAATGTTTTATTGAATATCTCAAAATAATCAGAACATTATGATTAACTAATGATTAATTTAGTAAATAAAAACTTATTTGACATTATATCCGCTAAATTTAACATTAAATTTCAGGTGCGCATCGTGACGTGCAGTTCCGCTTATTTTGTGCGGTTGTGGAAGTTTACGTACAATATCATTGCGTAAAAAATCATAAGTCTCGGTTGAGTCGTTTATAAACTTATTGGAATCTAGAATTCTACGTAAATATCTAAGTTCATTATTAATTCCACTGTTCAGTATCTCGGCAACATAATAAACAAAAGATTTCTTCCCTGCCACTTTCACTAAAACAAAGTCTCCTTTTTTAATCTCGTTATTTTCAGATGTCATATATTTTTTGGTCATTTAATAATTCTTCTTCTCTAGTTACCAAGTCCTCAAATGTACCTCCATCACTTGAATTTGATTCACTATCATACTTAGCAGCTCTCTTTGGCACATTTTGTATATCTTCTGTCGCTATTTGCTTTGTAACTGCCTGCACTTTCTCAAATGATACCGTCTTTCCCTTTTTAAGCGTAGCTATTTCATCTTTCTCTGGAGTGTCGGTAAGTATTCGTGACTTTCCTCTTGCTCTTCCTAACTTCGTTTTGCGAACAGGTGCCTTTGGATAGGGTCGCAACATTTCAGGTGTAATAGAACTTTCTGAAGTTCCTGCTTGACGAATATTTGAGGTAGAAGGAGTAGAGACTTCCATTTCATTAACTGTAGTTTTAGTTTTTCCCCCGTCCTGTTCAACATTGACTTGCTCGCGACTGTCAGTAAGCTGGTTTAAAGGACGATCAGTTACATACGAAGACAGAAACTCATTATCTTCAAAAATATTTTCATTGACGGGAAAGAGACCGCTCACCTCAAATCCCTTCTGGATATTAGATGTAGTAAATGCTTTTGGAAATGCCTTACCTGCAAGTTCGGCTATATCGTAAATCGTAATAGGTTGTCCAGGGTGCATAATCATCCACTCACTACAGGCGGTATTATAGTAAGTTTTCATCGGTCCAAAAACGGTTCGATCAAGCGGTTGCATTTTGTGGCTGGTGTGGGGATGAAACGTTATCGGTAGAATTCCATTCTTCTTACAGAAATTAATGACACTTACATTCACGTGGCTATCGTGATTATCCAAAAGTAATATAACTGGATTTTCAACTGTTGGTTTCACATGATTTTTAAAGTGTTGTGGGTATTCCAAATACAATATTTCGTTTGACCAGCATGACGGATTTGCACCTCCTATAGTTCCAACTGGACAACCTTTTAGCATGTGAGGCTTATATATCGGAAATATCATCATTGGCGGAATATGATTTCCGATTGCATTTATTGAGGCTATCAAGGTTACATTTTGACCTCGCTCTCCACTTGTCATTTGACCTAATTGTTCCCTTAGGTCCTACAATTTTTGGTGGTACATGGACAGTCGTTAACCCTGTCTCGTCACAATTCCAAATTTTTTCTGGGGAAAAATCTCCACGAGACAAAGCTTCTTTGTAGTTCTAAAAAAAGGAAGATATATTTGTTTTATTGAAGGATGTTGATCTGGCCAAACTTGTAGGTTCTGGTTTACGAAGTGATAAATCTTCATGTCTTCTAAGAAACTGCCTCAGCCATTCCTTGCCAGCTATCTTTTTTTGGTCCCAAGAAGGCGGATGAGACTTGTTATTTGCAGTTGCATACTGGTATGCTAAAGTACGAACTTCCATTTTCGTCAAACCATAGTGGAGGCGTGCAGCAGTGAGAAGATATATTTTTAACTCAGCTTCCTCTTCTTTATTAAAAACTTGTTTTACATTATTGGCAGCAACATAAGAAAATTCTGAAGCCCCCGACTGCCTGAAGGATTTTACGTGCCTGATCAGCGTGGTTTTTGATATGTTATAGCACTTTGCTGCTTCCCTAATTGATAATTCACCACTTATGCATTTATTTGCGGCTGCAGTTAAATCCTGGGCATTTAAATGTGGTCTTTTGATACCCACTTTACTTCTCGGCATTTTAAAATGACTATCTGAAACAATAATAAAAGGTTTTTTTGGTAACAGACACACCAATTAATTTAAATAAAAGTCAAAATAATGTTAATTCGCAATAGGATTGTACCTTGGTCCGGTCCAAGGTACACGACCTACCGGTGACCCAAGGTACACAACGTAACAATTTCAACTGTTTTTTGTTTTCTAATATTAGGTTATGCGTTTAGACAAAAAATACATTCATGATTATCAAGCGTAAATATATATTGTCCATTACAGATAATAATAAAATATATATATATATATATATATATATATATATATATATATATATATATATATATATATATATATATATATTTACATTTGAAGCGGATTTTAACAGATAACAAATAGGTAAATAATTTACTTACGATCCAACAAAACACAAAACGCTCTGCAAGTCACCACGCTGCAATTTTTTGATAAGTGTATTTAGATGCCATCTACCGCTGATATTGTTAAACCACTAATTCAACCAAATCGAAGAGAAATCTGCAGTGGGTAAGAAAGAAAGTCAACTGACCCGAGGTACAACCCGGTCCGAGGTACAACACTCTCCCCTAAAATTAAAGTCGCATTTTGTGACGAAATGATATTAAAAATGGTTAGGAAAGATGTATTTCGATTTCACTTTAGCAAGGAAATATTATGAAATGTATCTTGTCTATATTTGACGTTACATTCTCATGTTTTAGTGTCTCACCTGAAGCATCTTCTTGTGTTTCGTACATATGTTTTGTACATATGATCCTGGGATCAAATCCCCCAGAAACTCCTTATCTTATAGATAAATGTTTTTTATTTTATAGATATGCCACGTCAATACAAAAAGAGAGAACGAGCCAAGAAAAGAACACCAGTCGACAGCTAGAGGTTAAAAGATGCTGTTTTAGACGTTACTAATAACGGTACGTCTCTCAAGGGAACGGCAAGTCGTTTTCAAATAAATATTATGAAGTATGACATTAAAAATATACGTTCGCAGACAAAGATCCGAAAATGTTGAAATATTCTTCTCTTCTGATTATAAGAAGGCCCAAATATTTACAAGACCTTATCACTACGCTCTCCGGAAGCAACAGTTTCAACAGAAATAATGTATCAAAATTTTTCGGAAATTTAAGGACAGTTCTTGAAAACCATGGAATTTGACCAGAAGAAATTTGGAGCGTGGACGAAACTAAACTTTCCACTATATTTATTTATGGAGTGAAATTTAACACTTGGAATGCTATTCTCCACTGTGTACTTTCTTATGCATTTTCAAACTTCTTTGCCGCGAAAACTGTTTAAGGCAAATTTCACAGTTGTAATTCTTTTCTCCAGTGTGTACTTTAATATGATTTACCAAATGGTTTTTCTGAGAAAACTGCTGAAGACAAATTTCACAGTTATATGGTTTTTCCCCAGTATGTATTCGCAAATGCATTTTCAAAATATGTGTTGTAGCAAATGCCTTAAAGCAAATTTCACACTTGTAAGGCTTTTCCCCAGTATGTGTTCGCAAATGCATTTTCAACTTATGTGCTGTAACAAATGACTTAAAGCAAATTTCACACTTATAAGGTTTTTCCCCAGTATGTGCTCGCAAATGTACTTTCAAGCTATTTGATGTAATAAATGTCTTGGAGCAAATTTTACACTTGTAAGGTTTTTCCCCAGTATGTATTCGCGAATGTATTTTAAAATACTTTGCTGTAGCAAACGCCTTAAAGCAAATTTCACACTTGTTTGGGTTTTGTCCAATCTGAACTTTTACACTTTTGTTTAATATGGTTTTTTCAACATGTCGACTTATTTGTTGTTCCTTGTGGTATGAGCACTTAAGCGATTTTTGTTCATTTTCCAATTTATTGTTGATTTGGGGAAAACCTAAAATATAAACCAAACTATAAAAATTTGTCTGTTTACTGCAAGGAAAAATTAGTACAGAAAGAATGCCAACAGGAATAAAAGTAAAAATAAGTCTATAAAAAAAATGTAGTAATAAACAATATTCTTCTTCTTATAGTGCCGTGCACCTATAGTGCGTTTTCGAATTATCTTAAGGCTAGATGTTTGTCTTTTGCGGCATGCAAAAGATCGCCAGTGTTATTTATTGAATAAACTATCTAAAACAAGCAAATTTACCTTTTTCAATTTAATATTTTAAGTTTCAAGTAATTCTATATCCACTTAACAATATAAATAAACAATATTGTTATACTTGGTTTGTTTATCCCAGTCCTAACTGTCTACCAAATTTAGTAATTATTTTTGATATGTTGGTTGGCAAACATATTCCAAACAAAGTAAGTACTTAAAAAGATTATGTAGGACTTCAGTGCAGTTTACTGTGCTTTTTACTACAATGAAAGGTTTTCTGCGAATTCCGTTAATTGTTTAGGATGTAAGTTGGTTGAATATACTGTTGTAACCTCGGAAATATTTTTTGGGTGGTACTAGAAAGATAACCAATGGAGACACTGCGGACGGCAGCCAGATGGTTAGTGGAGAGCGAGTCGTGGGTTCGAAACTAGCTTTTGGAACCGGGAATGGATCCAACGGAAGAAATAGGTAAAGATAGGATAAGAGATATTAGAAAAGATACAGAAATAAACAAAAAGATAGATGGGTAAAATTACCAAAGATAAGAGAAGATAGAAACAGGGAGCCACTCAATTTTTGGGGTTAAGGAGAAAATTAAGAAAACCTTAGAAAAGAAAAGAGATAAGAAAAGATATTTAGGTTCAGAGATCAAACCCAAGGAAAGATACCAACAGTAAATTATCAAATAAATTTGGTCAACGCAATATATAAACAAATAATAAATAAACAATAAGTATTACGTTAAGTAAGTATTACACTTACTTACCTACGAAAATTAATCGGCCTGATCTTTCTACAGTTCAAAAGCATAGTAATATTTAAAGATAGTAATTGTTCAGAGCTATTATTTTATCAGGGAACTTGTTAGGAGCCGACAAATAAAATACATGCATAAAACAATAACAATATATTAAACACAAAATTATGATGCTGCTAAATGCAACCCAGGTAATAAAAATACACAACTATGAAATGGTGTTATATATGTATAAAATTAAGCAATAATGTAATAAGAAAATACCTTTACCAAGATATATAAGGCAATCATATACAAATATAGTTTGGCGTATCTCGAGATATCATAGGAAAGATAATGAACAAAAATTATAGGAAATACAAAAGATAGCAAAAATTACTTAACTCTAAATGTAGAAAAATACAAAAAGGTTACAGAAATAAAAACATAAACGAAACCGCACTTGGTTAAGTCAATTAACTATCTGGCACTATTATTTAATAAAAAACTGAGACTTGTATGTTCATAGGTAATATTTATAGAAATTTCTTGAATGGTTCAATTACATTCAAAAATCGGCAATCTTCAGGTGAAGATATAGATGATACGTCCAGATAATGGCAGGTAATATGGTACCATACCATGATACAAATATAAACAGATAAGATACCGCGCATGTAGGCGTGGCTTATGCATGACATTTGTGACGTCAGCTTGTGCTAAATTTCGCCATATTGTGTTTTGACGTTTATGTAAATTTACGGTTCATAGCCAATATTTAGTAAATTAATATTATAAAAGTGTTACAAGGCTTTAAATTTTTCCCGATATGAGGTGTGCAGTGTATGGTTGTGCCGTTGACAATATGTGCAAGAGTTTTGTACCCGGTACAGCATTTTATAGCTTTCCAAAAGACAAGGAAATGCAAGCTGTTTGGAAACATTTGTGTAAACGCCAGGATAATTTTAATATTAAATTTGCTCGTGTTTGCTCTAAGCACTTTGTTGAAAGTGATTATCAACGCAATTTAAAACATGAATTGCTGGGGTATATACCAGCAAAACATCGTTCTTTAAAAAAAGACGCTGTTCCGTCAATAAATTTATACAAAACAAGTAAACAGAACGAGAAGGCGAATTTTGATAGAATGAACTGACAACATAAAAGACAACAAAAAAGACTTGTGGATGATTTATTAAATAGGTATGTGATATTTATTATAGTGAAGTGGTAAATAATCATGTCTAATGATTTCATTACTAATTATTTGTTTTTGTAGAGCGGAACTTTGTAACAATAGTGGAAACACTTTTGATGATGGTGCGGAGGCTGGTACTTCTTGTTTTATCCCCGAGAATGCTGTTTTGGAAGAATTACCTACCCATCGAAGTATTGGGTTAGTTTGTAGTTAAAAATACCTAACTAATAGCACAGATTATATACTATCTTAACTAGTCTATGATTTTTTATATCTAGAATATATGGTCCTGTAATCTTTAACTCTCACTTTTTTTAAGGGTTAATACTGAAGAAGATAATCGGGACAAAATAATACTTGGTCTTTAAGAAAATATTGCAGTTTTGGAAAAGCGCCAAGAACTTATTGGAAACCTTTTTAGTGAGCAGCACCTAAAAAAATTAGAAAATTCAAAAACTCGCCTTAAATGGAAAGTTGAGGACATATCTAAAGCAATAGTTATCTATTCTGCTGGTCCAAGAGCATATTAGGTTAGTTCATTATTGAAATGCAAACAAATGACACTCATATTTTTCTTAATCTTACAGATTGCTTTTAAAAAAAGGATACCCGTTTCCTGCAGTTTCTTCTCTTCGATCTTGGCTAAAAAAAGTACAAATTGCTCCTGGCATATTAAAAAATGTGTTCAGTTTAATGAAATTCTCTGACATGAGCTCATTAGATAAGGTTGGTAGATTAATTTACATTTTTTACAAAAATTTTTCATATTTCATGTTACTTATGTTGTTTTGCTATTTATACATATGATTTTTTTGCAAATATTTAAAACATAATATTTTTAGGTGTGTGTGTTATCATTTGACGAGATGAAAATCAAAAAAGCCTACCTTTATGACAAAGCGAACGATGAAACCTTGAAGCCATATTCTTATGTACAAGTGGTAATGCTAAGAGGACTATTTAAAAGTTGGAAACAACCTGTTTTCTATGATTTCGACTTTCAGCTTTCGAAAGAAAAATTGTTTAAAATCATAGAGTTTGCTGAATCGTCAAGTAAATATTTTATGATAATTATTTTTATACCTATTCTATGATTATTATTAGTTGAACTATTTAAAATGTAAGGCTATTTGTAATTATACATATTTTATTGTTACTGAATGTGATTATTTGTCAAAACTCTCAAAACACCTAATTTTTAGGTTTTTCAGTGGTAGCTATTGTAAGTGATTTAGGTGGTGGAAACAGAGCACTTTATAAAGAGTTAAATATTAATCATACGAACACCTTCTTTAAGAATCCTGCAAATAATCACAATATCTATGTGATGGCTGATGTACCCCACCTTGTAAAATTAATTCGAAATCACTTCGTAGATCAGGGATTTATTTAAAATGGCGATTCTGAGATAAATAAAACAATTATTGAAGAGGTTATTGATGTAACTGGTACTTCAGACCTAAAAATTACACATAAAATATCAAAGGAGTCTCTTAACATTCAAGGCACTGGAAGACAAAAAGTAAAATTAGCAACTAAGCTATTTTCCCACACCATTTCCAAGGCAATTTTAAGATGTGGAACAATGGGGTTATTGAAACAAGCAAACTGGCTTGAATGTGGAAAAATTTTTAAATTAGTACGTATATATTTTTTTGTTATCTCTAAATTAAATACTTTTATGTAAATAAAACGATGGTATAAATAATAATTTTAGGTAAATGATTGGTTTGATGTTATGAATGTCAGAGAGTATTCGAGTGACTCCAGAGAGCTAACAAAAGCTTATGGATTAGCTTCAAATATCCAAGATGGTATCATTACCGAAATGCAGACACAGTGGAAAATCTCCGGGTTAAAGGAAAGAAATGCTTGCTTCCATTCCAAAAAGGTGAAATAAAAATACATTAAGATTATTTATTAATTCTCATGACACCTATGTTTATTTCAGGCATTATTATGACTATCCATTCATTAAAACTTCTATTTGAAGATATGAAAACTAGATTTTCCACCAAATATATATTGACATATAGGTTAAATTAGGATGTATTGGAAAACTTCTTTGGAGCTATAAGAGCCAAAGGAGGACTTCATGATCATCCAGATGCATTACAATTTAAATACCGTCTACGATCCTATATTCTTGGAAGAAATGAAGGTTCTCTTTCCAGCTTCGGAAATATCGAAGAAGATGAAACTCCCAACATACCTGTGGATAGTGCAAATTTATGTGGAAAATATTTTTCTTCAATTCAAAATAAGACTATTACCGATTCAGAGGCACCTACTAATATGTATGATAGTGAACTCAGTGATATCGAATATGACGGCTTAGAACATTTGGCAGGTTATATATGTCACAAGCTGAAGGATATAGATTCATCTTTAACTTTATCCAGTTCAAATGAGTTTACCTGGATTTCTCATTTAAGTGAAGGTGGTCTTTCAAAACCTACTCCTCAAATGATGGAATATCTCGAAAAACTAGAGAAAATTTTTAATTCTGTGAATAAAGATAAATTATTTATTTCTACACAATATTTAAAAAAATTATTAGATGAGAGTTCTTCAGTTTTATGCTCTAATCAGACAAAAACCCTATTTTTTAGATCCAGGATGTTTTTCGTATTAGACAATTAAATAAAGATTTACATAATTTTACTTTGTCTAGAAAAAGAAAAATGGCAAAAATTGTACATTAAAGATGTTTAAGAATTAAATTCAGTCTTTCATTTTACCCAGAACCTACCGACCTATTGATCAATATATATATATATATATATATATATATATATATATATATATATATATATATATATATATATATATATATATATAACCTTAAATTCACGTAGTAAATAAAACATATAGTAAATTATATTAGAATTTCAACAGTTCGTTTCATCCGCAAGCATGAATAAATTTTGCAAATTTAGCACAAGGTGACGTCATGCGCGTAAGTGTACGAGTTTAGTGCGTGGCAATATCATATCTGGTATCCTTATATCATGGTACCATACCATATTACTCGCCCAGATAATTGTAGATAAAGATTACTTACAGTAGATCTTGACGAAGGCAGCTTAATTCACTGAATTTAATACTTTTCTGGTACTAATCACTGAATTTAATAACCATTAAAGGTAGTGTAGAACTATATATAATTTAATATAGTCTAAGGAAAGAAAACTCAAATATAAAGTGTATACACACTTAGAAAATAATTCACAAAGACGATACGATAAGAAATAAAGTGAGCAAAGCGTAACATGAGATATTAGCCTTAACTCAACAACGGTCCACCAACAAGTCTCACGAGATATAACCTCACTCAACAACTGCCCACCAACAAGTAAATTGGTTCCACTAAAAATTTCACCAACTGTCCCTGAAAAAGGAAGAAGAAAGTATTCCCCCACTCAAGAATGATAGGACAGTTGTATGTGTTTCTCAGAAGGTAAGGCCTTAACGACTATTGGGAAGTTTGAGGTAAAATAATCGGTATTAACAATTGGACATAAGAAACAGACAATACTTGTGTGTGTGTGTCATCGAATTTCCTGACTGTGGACTTAATCCATTAGCCGAACTTATTTTTGCTCTACAGATATTTATGTCACATATTACTATTAAGATAAGATTTTGTATTTTAAAGATATACCTAGATTCTATAACAATAAATGAATAATTTAATCTTTGGTTACAATCATACAATATTACACATTGATATAGATATATCTATATCATAAAATATATTCTAGTATTATTCAACATTATTCTTTATTGTATGTTTTCTATTTTTTATTTATTTATTTTTTTTTATATAATATTTTTTTTTTTTCATTTTATTATATATATAAAAAAATTTTTTTTTTCCTTCTTTTTTTTTCTCTTTTTTTTTTGTTATTATTATTTTTTTTTTTTTAATTACATTATAAGGAATGTCAACAAGGAGTACTTCTGCTCAGGGGTCTATCAGAGCAATGCACACACACAAGACTAGACCACGGAAAGATAGGTAGACAAATGGGATAAACACAGGTATTAATAGTTCACAATTTTAATTTTATATTAAGTATGTGTTTAATTAGGATCTCATATACACGTTCGTCTAAACTAGATAATATTGTTTTTAAATTAAAAGGTCTTGTAATATTGGTTTCTCTATATACTTGATTCATGAATTGGTTTATTTCTATTATCTTTAGTCTACAGTTTAGTATCATGTGTTCTGCAGATCCTAACTCACCACATTCACAAAGATTACTATCACTAAGACCTATTTTAAATTTGTGTTCTGGAACTAGGCAGTGTCCAAATCTAAGTCTGCATATGTATGAAACAACGATTTTTTCGCCGTGGTAATGATTAAACCAGGATTTAGCTGGAATATTTAATTGTATGTTTTTGTAGAATAGCCCTTTAGTTGAGTGGTTATACCATTGCTGCCAGGTTTTGGTTTTATTGCTGGTAATATTTGCGTAAACATCATTTAATGTTAATTTATATTCACTTTCATTTTCTTGTTCGGTGGCTTTCTTAGCTAAAGTATCTACTATTTCATTGTGTTTAAGATTAGAGTGAGCTTTTACCCAACAAAATGATATTTGTTTGCCCTTAGCCTTAAGTGCGATATATGCTTTAATAATGTCAATACATATGTAGTTTGATATGTCCTTCAAACTTTCCAGTTTAAGTAAAGCACTTCTGCTGTCTGTAAGGATTAGAAATTTCTCTTCGTTATTGTTTATACTGCTTATATACTGCATTGCTCTTAGTATTGCAATAAGTTCTGCTGAAAATGTTGTAAAATTTTCATTAAGTCGTATACCCTCTTTATACTTTGTCCTAGGGTCCCACACGGCAGCGGCCACTCTCGAATTCATTTTTGAGGCATCGGTATAAATTTGGTAATGTTCCGGAAATAAAGTTTCTATATCCACATTAAACATGGCATTCCTTAAGTAAACTGGAAATTTCGAGTAATCTCTCATGTAGGTTGGTTGTATGTTTGGTAGATTGTTGAGATTTATCTGATGCATGGATGACAGAGTTGATGTGTATAGTTTATTTTTAAATTGTCTTATTCTATTGTAACTTTCGGCAAGTAGTAATGTTGGCTTTTTCCTCCAGTATTCAGTGGTTAGGTCATTTATATAAAGTTTGTGGCATTTGTTACATATTATGCTCTCTTTAGTTATCATTTTAGTTATAAATTTTTCACACATACTTTTCCTTCTTAACCATAGTGGTGGTTCATTACATTCTACGTTTAGATTTGATATTGGAGTACTCATCAAAGCTCCTATACATAATCTGAGGCATTTATTTGAAAGGATGTCTATTTTTTGAAGATGGGTTTTGGCGGCTTGATTGTAAAAGTAACATCCGTAATCTAATATTGATCTTATAATATGATCTATACATTAGTAATGCTATGTTGGGATCTGCTCCCCAGGTTGTATAGTTTACTGCTCGTAACGCATTGTACCCTTTGTCAGCTCTTGCTACGATGTACTCAATATGATCTTTCCAAATCATTTTTCTATCCAGTATAATACCCAAATATTTAACTTTGGGTTGAACTTTATACGAAACATTTTGCAACTCCACTACTTCTGGAATGTTTCGTTTTCGGGAGAATATGCAAGCTTGTGTTTTTTTGGTTGATATGTTTAATGCTATTTGATCTAGGTCTTCTTGTAGATGTTTAAATACTGTATTTATTTTTCTACCGCCTTGTTCGATTTCCAATTGATCTACATATATGCATATATCATCTGCGAATTGTAATATTTTACCTTGTTTGCTAGTTATTATGCTTTGACCTATATGAGCTGTGTAAATAGTATATAATATTGGACTTAAGATGCTTCCTTGAGGTAACCCGATATTTGAAACTCTCGGTCCTATTAGTTTGTTATTAATTTGTAGATAAAGAGTTCTATTGATGTAAAGTTGATGAAGTTTCCAGCAGAGTATATCTGGCAGTCCGATTTCTTTCATTTTGTGGTATAGAAGTTGTAGGTTCACATTGTCATATGCATTTTCTATATCTATGAATGTAGCAAATACCGACTTGTTGACGGAAAATGAGTTATATATATCCAGTATTAAGTGCGTTAAATTTTCCATCGTAGAACATGATTTTCTAAAGCCGAATTGTGTTACAGGTATTTTAGAATTTTTTTCTAACCAGAATTCTAGTCTACATTTAATCATTCTTTCCATTGTTTTTAACACACATGATGATAGTGAAATGCCTCTATACGAATCCGGACAGTTTGGTGATTTATGTGGCTTGAGAATTGGAACTATGATGTACTCTTTCCATGCACGTGGTATATCCATACTCATCCAGATATTGTTTATTACATTTAGTAGTTGAACTTTTTTATGTAAGGGTAAATTATACAACATACTATAGTGTATACCATCTAATCCTGGAGCTGAATTATTATGTCTTTTTAGGCAGTTCTTTAATTCTTCCAGGCTAAATGCTTGTGTGAGAAATATGTTGTCTTTGTTTGCTTCGTCATTGTCATGTCCATTATCCGTAGGGTTCCTGTGATTAATTTCTCCTTCTATAACCCAAGGTCTAGCAATTTTATTAAAAAATTTATCTGTCCACTCACTTACAACTATCGGATTATTGGGAGGATTATAAACGTTTTTTAATTTTCTTATTTCATTCCATATTTTGCTAATTGGTGTATTTTTATTTAAATTATTACAAAAGTTTTTCCAAGAAGCTCTTTTGCTGCTTAAAATAATTCTTTTTTTATAAGCTTCTGCTTGTTGATATTTTAAATAATTATCGTAATTAGATAGTCTTTTAAACTGCAAAAAAGCTTCTTTTTGTTGTCTTATAGCGTGCCTACAATCATCATTCCACCATGGTTTATTAAATTTTGCATTGGGCTTCCCTTTCCTCTCTGGAATAGAGTATTTACTAGCTAAATTGATAGAGTCACAAAATGTGGAATATTCTTGCTCTGAACCATCTGATATATTATTATTCTTTTCATTGTTTAAGAGATAGGTAAAGAAAGCCCAGTCTGCCTTTTTAATATTCCATGTAATTCTAGATCTAGATATATCATTAGTTTCAATGACACCATTACTATTAGTGACGTTATTATCAGTATTATGGTTAAATTCTATTACTATTGGGTAGTGATCAGAACCCAGACTCAAAGTTTCTGTGTGCCAATTAAATTTGTAATAAATATCCCTAGAGCAAATTGTTAAGTCTATCGCAGATCTATTTAGATTCATAGGTCTACGAATTAATGTTTCTGACCCATCATTTAGGAAATTAAGTCCACATTCCTCCATAGCCTCAAAAAGATAAATACCTTCTTGATCGGTGACATCACAGCCCCACATTTTATTATGGCAGTTGAAATCTCCCCCTATTAAAAAAGGTTTTTGTAAACTATTAAAAAATTTAACCCATTCATTTTTTGACACACATAATTTGGGTTTTGCATAAATGGAATATAAATTTAAGTTTTTATTATTTATTTTAATCTGTACTGCAACGCACATGACATTATTTATTTTATAAAAATTTAAATTGTTCTGAAAATTGATATTTTTTCTTAATAATATCGCTACTCCTGCATAACCATCTGATCTATCTTCACGGAATATGTTATATTGGGAGAAGCTTATCTTTGAATTCGGTTTTAACCAAGTTTCACTTAAAAGAATAGCTAAGAATTTATTTTCGAAAATGTACTTTTCAAAATGGCCTTTATTGTTCACTATTGATCGTGAATTCCATTGTAAAATCTTATTATTTACTAGGCCCATTTAAAACTTTTTCTATATTACTTTTGATGTCGTCTAAAATTTGTTTGTTTGCTATTGGAATTAAGTTTTTGTCTAAGAAATTTTTAAATATTGTTACTATATTATCAGTAATTTGTTTACTAGTTAGTGAGTTTTGTTGGACTATTTTTGTTTGATTTTGATATAATGGGTTGTTTATAATTGGTAGCGACGGGTAAGCAGAAGTGCTTGCAGTGTCCAGTATATTTTCGTGTTCTTTTGAATAAGGATAAACTGATTTATTTTGAGCTCCTTCGCTCCATTTTCTCTTGGTTGTCACTGTGTACCTATTTCCTGTGTTTGTTGAATTCAGGACTGTCCTATAGCTACTGCTGTATTTTAATTTTGCTTCTTCAAAAGGTACATTTTCATTTGCCATTATATATTTAATGCCCTTTTGTTTTTCAAACTCAGCGCACTTGTTTCGATCTAATGCTGAATGGTTTCCGAAACATAATATACAAGTGGGATCTGTTAAATCGCATACATCTGAATCATGTTCCTGTCCGCACTTGCTGCATCTTTTCTTACCTCGACATTGTGACGTAACGTGTCCGTATCTAATGCAATTAAGGCATTGTATTACTCTCGGAACGTAAGGTTCCACTTGGTATATCATTCGTTCAATGATTACTTGTTTTGGAATCATTTGGCCTCTGAAAGACACCACTATCGTACCCGTCTCCACCAGTTGATCATTTTCTTTTCGCTTTATTCTTTTAACGTTTATTACTTTAAAATTGCCGTATCTTGGAACAATAATACCTTTTAATTCGTTTTCTGAAATATTTTTGTCTACCCCTTTAATTACCCCACTCTTCTGAGTAAAAAAATTTGGAATATATAAATCGTAATTTCTTTCTATTAACTTTTTACATTCCACTAAAATATTAGCGCTTTTATATGTGTTACATTCAATTTTAATTTTATTTTTTCCTATAATATTAATATTAACAATATTATCTTTAATTGCAGGTACTGCACCTAAGATTAATCGTGCTGTCGCTATGCGATGCAATCGGCCAATGTTACCTTCCTTATTCTGCATAAAAACAAAATAAGGACCTTGGTCACCTTGACTGTATTTATTTTTCACCTCTGACATTATTGGCTGGCCTATATTAATATTTGTTTTATTGCTTACCTGATAATCTGGTAAAAAGTTTTTTGAATTTGTTATCGGTACCTGTTTTGATTGTGTATTAATATCAATATTTATAATTTCCTCAGACTGCTTTTGTTTTTCATTAACTTCATAATCCATATTACTAGCAATATCGTCAATCCTTCCTCTGTCAGGTGGATTTCCTCTACCATCTGAATTTAATTCCATTTTTTGGTAAAAAACAACAACAACTCTATTAATTAGCACTTCGATCACACAGAGAACTAGTCGCTTCCGCTGCTACAATCGAACTCGACAATACTTGGGATTAAGTTATTGTCAAAAGATATGGGCCTTCGACGAAAATTGCCAATTTATGAAAAGGAAACTGCATACCGGAAAGCATTTGTTCTTTTCATACAGAGTATTAAGACGGAAGGATTAAAAACCTTTCTTAATTAGGGAATTCCATTTTAGCTTGGTATCTACAATATTGTGTTACTATCGTAAACACGGGGATTCCTAATCATCGGCGTATCGCACGGGGGTAAAAGGAATTAAAAATAATTTAATATATTAATAATAAAAAAAAAATGTTACACTGTATATAGTATATTAAAGAAAAATGTTCATTTTCATTACTTTGAATAACCTTTGAGGGTAAAAACGTTGTTGCCTTTTAAAAATTAGTTGGTAAACTATGCTACAACCGAAAATAGTTAAAAAATAATAATTTTTAAAATAAATTCATATTATGAGTGACCGTAATTTTATACTCAGCAGTGTAGTTGTATATAGATTAGTACTTACAATAGAAAGTTTTTAATTACAATAATTAATGCATATCCACTGCCACAATGAAAGAAGTCTGTAACAGTAATTTTATTTGGGCTATTAAGAGCATAGGCGCAAAATTTCATGCCAATGCTTTTTAAACACATTCATATTTTTCGAATCCTGAGAAAACTAACAAATATTTTTGAAAAATTTAAAGGCATAATAAAAGATTACATTATTACCGAGGGCCAAAAGTCCCTTAGAATAAACAAAAAGTTTTTTGTAACTGAGATATTTGAAATTAAAATCACCAAAGCAAACTTTCCTGTGATAAAATAGGATTCTGTGGCAGCCAAAAGTTTAATTTTCTAAGTTCTATGTATATTAATTATAGACTCACGTTTTTTTCTGTAACTTCTAGCTTAATGTGTTAGAGATAATTTGATCAACTATGATGCATTGAAAGAAGGGTTTGTGACAGACTCATCATCATCAATGGTGCTACAGCCCTATGAAAGAGCCTCGACCTTCCCAAGTATATAACGCCAGGCAGTCCTATCCATTGCCGACCGTTGCCAGTTTGCTGCGCCTATCTTTCTACCATCCTCATCTACACCATCCTATCATCTGAGTTTTGGCCTATCCCTTTTTCTGCTTCCCACGGGTTGTGACATAAGGATTCTTCTAGGAGGGTTGTTCTGCTGTGATCTTGCTAGATGTCCTGCCCATCTTAATCTTCCTATTCTTATAAGATATACTACGTCTTTACCACCAAATATTTGTTTATATCTGTGGTATACCTCGTAGTTGTATCTCCTCCTCCAAACACCATTTTCACAGATGCCACCAAATATCCCTCTCAGGATCCTTCGTTCAAATATAAGCAAAAGGTCTTCTTCTGCCTATGATGGTCCATGTCTCCGATCCATATGTCAACACTGGCTGTATAAGGGTTTTGTATATAGTTATTTTTGTTTTTTGGCTTAAGTTTCTACTTCTCATATGTCTACTCAGTCCAAAATAGCATTTGTTTGCCATTACTATCCTTCGCTTGATTTCTTCCGTTATGGCATTCTCTTTGGTGATCAGGGAGCCTAAGTATGTGAATTTGTCAACCATTTCAAAGGTAGAGTTATCAACCGTGAATTGGGGACTGATGTTCCTGGCTCTATTGTTGGGTGTTGATGCCATCATCTTAGTTTTCTCCTCATTTACTTGCAGGCCCATAGATTTTGAGGCATTTGAGAAGGTGGTATACATTTCTTCTAGCTTGCGTGTTGTGCGGGCAACTAGGTCCACATCATGTGCATATGCCAAAATTTGGGATGATTTATTAAAAATATTTCCTCTGTTGATTATTCGGGCATCTCTGATCGCCTTTTCCAGTCCTATGTTGAAAAGTAGACACGCCAGCGCGTCTCCCTGTCGCAGCCCAACATGCATTCCAAATGCCTGTGATTGTTCGCCCTATATTTCGACTTTGCAAACCACATTACGCATTGTAGCCTTAACCAATCCTATCAGTTTATCGGGGATTTGGAATTCATTCATTGCTTCATACAATTTATTTCTTAGGACACTATCATAGGCAGATTTGAAGTCTACAAAACGATGGTATGTATCGATATTGAATTCATTGGTTTTTTCCAGTATTTGCCTTAGCCCAAAGATCTGATCTGTTGTTGATCGACCAGGCCTAAAGCCACTTTGATATTCCCTAAGAAGTTCCTCTGAATATGTACTTAGGCGACCATATATGATCCTCGAAAATATTTTGTATGCTGTATTAAGGAGGGTTATTCCCCTATAGTTTCTACATTCCAATTGGTCACCCTTTTTGTGTAGTGGGGAAACGATTCCAATACACCACTCTTCCGGGATTTATTCCTCATTCCAGGCTCTCAGTATTATTTTATATATTTGATTAGTCACAGAAGCACCTCCACATTTGATAAGTTCCGCGGGTATACCATCACTTCCTGGAGATGTATTGTTTTTTAGGTGTTTTATTGCATCTGGTACTTCTTGAATTGATGGAGGTTCTAATGGGGAATTGTTGTTTGCTCCTTCGGGTGGTTGATTTGGATCTGTATCTTCTACTTCTATCGTAAGTAGTTCTTTAAAGTGTTGCACCCACCTTTTCAGTACTTCTTATTTTGTATTTAGTATATGCCCCTCCTTATCCTTACATAGTCTGAGCCTTGGTTTGAATTCCTTTCTTGCATTATTCAGAGTTTTGTAGAATTTTCTTGTTTGGTTTTTCTTTTTTAATACCTCAAGTTCTTCCAACATTCTATTTTCGTGAGTTCGCTTTTTCCTTCTATGAATGCACTTCTCTTCTTTTCTGAGATCTTTATATTTTTGCTGTTTTTCTCGGGTTCTTCTTTGCTGCATCAGTTTATATGCATCGTCCTTTCTTCTTGTAATGTCCTCACACTCAGCATCAAACCAGTCATTACGTGGTGGTGGTCTTTCTGGCCCTAGAATATTATTTGCTGCCTCTTTAATATTATTTTTACACATTTCCCATTGTTCACTAATTGTTAGGTCCTCATGAATTATGTGTTTAGTTTCGAAACCTTTCTACTGTTTGCGAATTTTTGAGGATTTCAATATTGAGACTCGTTGTTTTGGTACTTCTCTCCTTCTTCGCATTTGAGATTCTAGCTCGAATTCGTGTGCCAACTAGAAAGTGATCTGAATCAATATTGGCGCCTCGATAGGTGCGGACTATAGACTATATTACATCAGTAATTTTTATTCATACAAAATGTTCAGCAGACAGCCAAATATGTTGTGCAGATTAGGTAACTGAACTTAGGTTAGATATTAGGTAACTGAAGCAGAATCCATTGACATAAATTTCAAGTTTGTAAAGGTTATTATTAAAAAATCAAATTAAACAAGAATGATGTTAGAAACACTATTGCAGGTTATGTTGTATTTATTATGTTTAAAATTACAGTCACACTTGTGATATGGACATAATTATGTCGCATAAGTCTGCAACTAGAAAAGTAACATGCTACATTGGGCTTTACATTTTCATGTTTAATTTAGTAATTTACCTGAATGATCTTGCTTTTCCTTTTTAACATCTTCAACATCTATTATATCTACTTCTGTGGATAACTCACTCTGCATATATTGTATGTCCCTACCACTAACTCCATTATCATATTCCTCAAGTTCTTTCTTAATTTCAACCTTAATATCCACTTTATTTTCACTCATTGAATTGGCTGCTATTTTTGGTTCCAAATTGTTCAGATGCAGATCATTCACAGAACTGATTGGCTTATTATCTACAATTGAAGTCTATTACCCTCTTATTACACAATCAAATTATACAAGAATGATGCTAGAAACACTATTGCAGGTTATGTTGTATTTATTATGTTTAAAATTAAAGTTACATTTTCCAATTACTCTGGTATGGATATATAGGACATAAGGAAATAAATATTAAAATTTATGCAAAACTGAACTAGGAAATGCATATTTGGCTTTATATTTTCTTGTTTAATTTAGTATCTCACCTGAATCATCCTCTTGTTTTTCCTTTTTAACATCTTTAACATCTATTATATCTACTGCTGTGGATAACTCACTCTGCATATATTGTACATCTGCACTACTAAATCCATTATCATATTCTTCAAGTTCTCTCTTAATTTCAACCTTAATATCCATTATATTTACCATTACATTTTCACTTGTTGAATTGGCTGCTACCTCTGACTCCAAATTCTTAAGATGCTTAAAATTCTTAAGTTCATTCACAGAACTGATTGGCTTTTTATCTACAATTAATGGTGATCTTTTTTGTAGATAACGCTTTTTGAAACGCTCATGTCTATTTAAAGATGCATTTTGACTCAATTTATGCTGCAACTTTGATGAAAATATTGTTGGCACATAATTAGGACTTAGCTCACTCTCACTCTTTTTATCTCCAATAAAATGAGCACTGCAGATTAAGTGAGTACGTGTAGGATTCCAATTGCAATCATATCCGCTGTAAAATTCAATTAATTAACTCACTTTAATAATTGTATATCATAATATTTTGCGATTTCATAAATGACAACCTAAACTACACTTTACCTATGGTTAATTTTAGACTAAGTGCATAACTGTATCTTTTGTCAATCCAAACCTTACAAAGAATCATGAAAAAACTAAAAAAAAGAAATATTGACCATTTATTTACCATTAAATTTGAAAAAAATAAGATTGTAAACAAACTTGAACCATGATCATTATCAGAATTTTGAGGTTAAAATGTTAAGTCAAAGTGAAATTTACCAAGCTAATTGATAGATTTCTACAATAATTTAAATAAGTGAGAGTTATACCTTATTAGTTATTTACCTAGCGAAACTGAATTATAAAATCGGACGTAAGAATGCAAAATTTAGGTTATGTTACTTACTTTTGCTTTATTATGGTATAAATCCACTCCTCTCTTTGTATTAATTTGTGCTTAGAAGTTGGAAACGAATAGAACTTGAATTGATTATTTTTTGTTGTATTTTTACAACTTATAACACAGCATTTTCGAAATCCCATTTTCTTCAATTACTGTTTTTGTACCTATGAAATGTTCTAAAATGGTTCTAAAAGGAACTAAGAATATTGCAAGATTTCGCCGCTGCACACGCACGATCGTTTCTCTTATCACATAATAATAAACAATGTTGTTTATTATTCTGTGCTCGATGCCTTCCAAGATTACGAATTTCAATTATGCTTTGTTTTTTGTTATTAAAATCTTATTTTTCTAATACGGGCTTTACACCAACAATAAATAATTCACGAAGTCATCCATGAATTTATTCATCAATTTCTGTGTCAATAAATTCGTGAATTTCTTGGACATAAAAGTTTCTTTGACTTCAAATAAATTTTTACATCAAGTGTCATTATTTTAGAAGATCTACACACCTCCAAATTGACAATTTTTCTCACGAACCGTTAGATGTAGGAAAAATCTGAGTATATCAGAAGAACGAGCGGTCTATTTAATGTAAGAAATGTCCACCCGCTTGACTCTCGGACCAAAATTGACGCCAATATAGCCGAATAACGAAATTTGAAAAAAAATCCAAGGGTACCCCTTTGACGATTTTTTCCAAATTTTTATAAAAAATTTTTTTTTTTTATATTTTGGTACATGCATTCGGTCCAGATTATTACAAAAATGTGTACTAGTCTGATCGGCTAACCCAAAATTGCCGGAAAAGAGAAAAAATCGAATTAAAAATTCTCATGTTTTTCATCAGATATACAGACCTCCAAATGAAAATTTTTTTCACGAACCGTTAGTTGTAGGAAAATTCTGAGTATGGCAGAAGAACGAGCGGTCAATTTTATGTAAGAAATGTCTACCCGCTTAACTCTCGGACGAAAATTGACGCCAATATAGCCGAATAACGAAATTTGAAATAGTTGATAGTTCTGTGACCAAACAGGACCGGTTCGGTACCGTGACTGTGACGTGACTGATGTGTGTGAATCGACCTTAAAGGTCGATTCAGACACATCAGTCACGTCTCGTCAACATCTCGTCACAGTGATTGCGCCGAATCGAACAATCCGTCATACAAAATATTCTTTAATACAAATATGGCGCCGGCATTCACACTCATCAGTTGACGAACAGTTTGCCAGCTGTCAGATAGTTGATAGTTCTGTGACCAAACAGGACCGGTTCGGTACCGTGACTGTCACGTGACTGATGTGTCTGAATTGACCTTAAGTCCTCCGGACGTATTATGGATGTCCGATTAAGGTCCAATTTGTAATAATAATACTCGGTATTTATTAAATGTTATATTTAATAAAACTATAAGATTAACAATATACACGTTACATCTTTTTATCTTAACCTAACCTAACCTCTATCTCTAACTTCATGGTGCCACGCCTCTTCTTCTTTTACATGTGGCCTATTACTACATCTCCCCCTTTTACAATTTTTTTTTTTTTTTTTTTTTTTTTTTTTTTTTTTTTTTTTTACACAATCTTTAATCATACAAAAAAAAACTATGCTAATACAAAATACAAACAGAGTAAATTATACTAATATAAAATATAATCAGAATACTTGGCAGGCTGTATGATAGTACGTGATGGTCTCAAGCTCATGTCAGTATCACACTCTGAACTGCTAGAACTCTGAGTTTTACTACAACTAGGTGTATTATCATTGTCATCACTTAAATTCTGAGTCTGCCTAATATCATGATCAACTTTTGACCTACGCAGGTGATAGCTGTTTCTACGTAAGACATTTTTACCATTATCAATTAAATAAGACCTTGGAGACTCATGTTTATTGACAATAACAGCCGGACTCCATTGATTATTATCTTTGTATACCACATTTTCACCTTGCTTATATCCGGGCCTATTTCTTGTCTGTCTATCATAATATTCCTTATAAGTATTATTTCTTTCTTCTAATTTTGACCTAACTTCTTTGATATTATCATTTTGTTTTTCAACAACTGGTAATTTAGTTTTTAGTTTTCTGCCAAATAGAAGTTGAGCTGGTGACCTCTTGAGATCAGTAACAGGAGTATTACGATAGTTCATTAGAGCAACCCACATGTCATCTGATTTTCTAATAATATTTTTAGATATCTGTACAAACCTCTCAGCTAAACCATTCGATCGAGGGTAATGGGGGCTACTAGTTTGAAATTTAAACTCAAATTTATCTGCAAACTTTTTGCATTCATATGATCCAAAAGGCATATTATCAGCTATAATTACATCTGGTATACCATGTGTTGCAAATATCTGCTTGAGTGCATTTATAACATCAGACGATTGTTTACCTCTTATAGGGATTATTTCTAGCCACTTCGTTAAATAATCAGCAACAACCAAATAAGCTTTGCCACCATGTTCCATAATATCAGCACCCAATTTTTGAAATGGCAATTCCGGGACATCATGAGATATTAATGGCTCTTTACTATTTGCATACCTATACTTTTCACAAATTTTGCAACTCTGTATCTCATTCGCAATATCCACACTCATCCCTGGCCAAAATAAGACATCTTTTGCTCGATCTCTTGAACGATTTATACCAAAATGACCTTCATGTACAATTTGAAGCATTTCTTTTCGCAAAACTTTAGGTACAACAATTCTATCATTGAAAAATAAAAGATTATCATTAACAAACAACTCATTTCTTAACTGGTGAAAAACTTTCATCTCTCCTTCATACTTTGTATTCTTCCACCCTCTCAGACAACACTCAATGACTTTGCTCAGTACATGATCTTTTACTGTTTCTGCTTTAAACTGAATCTTTCTAGTATCACTCATTCTTAAATGCTTTTCTAGTGAATGCACCATTTCATTCATATCAGCATCATTCTCTGCACTTTCATCACTTACATTTCTAGACAAATAATCAGCAATATGTAAATATTTACCAGGTACATACTGAATTTGTATATCATATTTCAGTAGCTTCAGTTTTAGCCTCTGCAACCTAGGAGAACTAATTTGACTTATTTGCTTACTCATGATACTTACATTAGGTTTATGATCTGTTATGAATTTTACAGAGCGACCATAAATATAATTGTGGAATTTTTGACATGCAAACACTACAGCTAATAACTCTTTCTCTATGACAGCATAATTTTCCTCAGTACCTGTTAAACCTCTAGAAGCATAAGCAACAGGTCTTCCACCTTGCATTAGACAACATCCTAAACCAAACTGAGACGCATCTGTTTGAATTACAATATCTTTACTAGAATCAAAATTCTTTAGAGATATATTTTTAGCAAGTTCCTGTTTTATCACATCCAGTGCTTTACTGTGAACTCCAAGCCACTGAAAAATAACATTCTTTTTCAGTAATTGATACAGTGGGCTTGCAATCTCACCCAATTTTGGAACAAATTTTCGTACATAATTTACCACACCCAGCAGTTTTTGAAGCTCTTTCTTGTTTGACGGGTTTTTTAGGTCATTTATAGCCCTCAATCTATCATTATCTATTTTCATACCATCTTCACTAAAAATGTGTCCCATGTATTTCACTGTCATTTGTCTAAACTGAAATTTTGATTTCCTAAACTTTACACCCATTTCCCTAGCTCTATTAAACACTATTTTAAGTGTCTTGTCATGCTCCTCCATGGAATCAGATGCAATTAATAGATCATCAAAATATATAATAACATTTTCAATGTCACCAAAATTTTTACAATTTAATTTCTGAAAATATTCTGGGGCCAGATTTAGACCGAATGGTAATCTGAGAAATTTGTAACACCCAAATGGAGTTGCAAATGTTGTTAAGGAACTAGATTTTTCATCTAATTTAACTTGATAAAAGCCATCTTTGAAATCTAATACTGAAAAATATTTTTTTCCTGACAGTTTCGAACTTATTTCCTCTAAACTAGGAATTTCAAAATATTCCCTGACAATACATTTATTAAGCTCTTGAGGGTCTAGACACAGACGCAGTGAACCATCTGGCTTCTCAACTATAACTATATTATTAACCCATTCACACGCTTCTGTTACTTTGGATATAATATTTCTACTTTCTAATTTACCTAATTTCTCTTTTAGCTTATTTTTTATAGTAAATGGTACTCTTCTAGCTGGTCTAGCTACTGGAACACTATCATTTTTTAATTGTATTTTACAAAAACCTGTGAATGTGCCCATTCCCTCAAATACATCTTTATATTCTAGTAATAATTGTTCCTTATTAGTAAGTTCCTCATCAACATTTACACTCTGTGTTTTTTTAATTAAGTCAAAAGAATAACATGTTTTTAAACCTAAAATTGGCTGGACTTTTAAATCTACAACTACAAATTCTAAATTATAATTCCTATCCAGCCTCTTACAATTTAAAGTAATTTTCCCTAAAGTTTTCAAACGTGTACCTCCATAAGCTTCTAATATAGTATTACACTTTTCAATTTTGTACTTACTGTTTCTGAATACGACTTTTAAAATATCACTGGGTAATATATTTACTTCTGATCCAGTGTCCATCTTGAACTGAATGTCTTCGTTGTTTATGTTGACTACCTCAATCCACTGATTACGACTTCTACTATTGATTGCCCCAACTCCTTTCACGGTATGCACATGCATGTCATCATCTGTTGAAGAGTCATCAATGTTCTCATCATGTCTTCTAATTTCTTTAACTTTTTTAACATTTTGCCTTTTATATCTTTGCTGATTGGACATTTCAGCAAAACATGCATTACTAAAGTGATTTGCTGCACCACATTTAAAGCAATTCTTTCCAAACGCTGGGCACTGGGCAGCTACATGTTTACGTTTGCACTTTCTACACAAAAATTTTAACTCACTTTGTGTATTTCTACTGTCTTGTCTATTTTTTACTGCACTTACTTCCAAACTTTCATTGTTTCTTACAGATTCTAACTGCTTTTTTGTTATTTCAGAGTTTCTGCATATCTCTATTGCTGTTTCAAGCGTTAACTTTTGAGTATTTAATAATTTTTCTTGAACTGATGGACTATTTGTTCCTAAAACTAACCTATCTGTCAGTCAATATGCTGTCTTCCTGTTTGTCATATTCACAACTTTGTATCAACTTTTTTAGATCACTAAGATAACTATCAAAAGGTTCATCTGCAGCTTGAATTCTTTTATTAAATACAAAACGTTCATATGTTTTATTTCTTCTGGGAGCACAATATTTCTTAAATTCTGATATGACACTATCAAATTTATTCGGTTCTGGTATTTTGAGAATGTTATATATATCAACTCCTTCTGGTCCAATCATATTTAAAAACAAAGCAATTTTTACTCTATCGGCTTTGTCATCTTTCTCAGTTGCAATAAGATACATTTCAAAATTTTGGTAAAACCGTCTAAAATTTTCATGAAGGTTCCCCTCGAATTTCATGGATTCTGGCACTTTTCCTTCCATTCTGGATAACTGTACTTTTGGCTCTTGTACTGACTGCGCCATGTAATAATAATACTCGGTATTTATTAAATGTTATATTTAATAAAACTATAAGATTAACAATATACACGTTACATCTTTTTATCTTAACCTAACCTAACCTCTATCTCTAACTTCATGGTGCCACGCCTCTTCTTCTTTTACATGTGGCCTATTACTACACAATTAACGTCCCGGTACGTCCAATTAACGTCCGCTCGGGACGTAAAATGGACGTCCATAGGACGTTCGGCGCAGCGACATTCTTACCAATATAGGACGTAAATAGGACCAAAGCGGACGTACTGTGGACGTCCACTGGACGTACGTGTGCTATTAGGGCCAGGAATCCGAGGGGAAAAACCATTCACATCAAGAGCGGGACGTCGTAAAGAGAAATGAAGTACTTAACAGTTTGCAATGTAATATTAAAATGGCAATAAACGTTTTTATTATTTTTATTTTTATTATAGTTACCTGGAGTTGTTAAGATATTACCGAACTGGAAACTTATCAATAAACATATTTGTATAAATTCGAACAACCCGTTTTATTTAAAAACGGTACAATATGTTTGCAGTAAATAAACTAAAAATCATTTAAGTATTAATATGTAATTTTCTGTTAAAATCATACATTTAAAATATATTTTATATTAATAAACATACATTTTGATATAAATTTATATTTAAAAATAAAATATAATTGTACAGATACTGTAAAACTGGCAACACCGATATTATCATTTTGAAGTTCTGGAATAAAGAAAGACAAACTTGAGTACACAATAACCAAATTATATTCTTTATGACATATTCTACACAATTATTTTATGATTGAATATATTTATATAAAATACATCTTAATATTATAGTTTAAAACCAAAATTTTTTAAAAATTGGATGACATTTTTTGACATGACATCTGATTGGTGACGTCTATCCTTTTGACGTTTAATATTTATGGTACACATCACTAAAGTATTAATCACCTCACTTTATAAATTCAAATTTGTAGAGTTGGAATCTACAAAGTTAGTGATAATTACAACAATTGCGACGTTTAAAAATAGTGTAAAATTTCAATGTTAGCAAACTTTTGTACATAGCTGTAACACCGATATAAAAGTGAAGTGCAAAACTCTAGTATAGTGATACAAAGCATTTATCATGGGTCTTACCATATCTGCAGTGTTCAATAGATTGTTTAGTAAAAAGCCTATGAGAATTTTAATGGTAGGATTGGACGCTGCTGGTAAAACCACAATCTTATACAAATTAAAGCTGGGTGAAATTGTAACTACTATCCCAACGATCGGCTTTAATGTAGAAACCGTCGAATACAAGAATATATCTTTCACAGTGTGGGACGTAGGTGGCCAGACAAGAATCAGAAAACTCTGGAGACACTATTTCGCCAACACTGACGGACTTATTTTTGTGGTTGATTCCAATGATCGAGATCGTATCGCGGAAGCCGAAGAAGAATTGCACAATATGTTAGGAGAGGACGATTTAAGAGACTGCATTTTGTTAATATTCGCCAACAAACAAGATTTACCAAATTCGATGTCCACTGCTGAATTGACAGACAAGCTTAAGTTGCACACTCTGAAGAACAGAAGGTGGTACATTCAAGCCACCTGTGCCACCCAAGGGAATGGTTTGTACGAAGGACTAGATTGGTTGTCAAATGAGTTGGCCAAGTGAAATAGATGTTGTGAAGAGTAGCTTTTTATATTTTTTATTGATAATGTAAAATCCTGTTTTATTTGCTCCTGTTTAGTAGGATTCATGCAATATTGTTTCTATGTTTTGTGTATTTTGACTAATTTATATATTTGTATTATTAAAATATAGATTTTTTTATCCAAATCCTAGTCAATCTGCTATCAGTTAATCTTATCTTTAACTTTTGATGTTGTTCAGGATTTGTGTATATTTTTTTTTACAGTTTTGTTAAATATTTAATTTTTCTCCCATTATGGTAATTAACGCTCAACAATTTGTTCGTTTAGGCAACCACACATTACATATGATTGAATCATACAGTTTATGCCTGCCATAGTCTAATTTCAGTGATTATTTTTTGTTTTATTGTTTGAGCATATTTTTTAAGAAATTCACTTCAATATTGTTGCCTTTCTTCTATTCATACTCCTCTATATATCGTATCAGTTGTTACATATAATTTATATTTTTTTAATTGATGCCAATTTTCTTTGTGGATTCACAATATTTTTATACCCTTTCTGAGAAATGTTTCGAATGCCTTTTACATTTCAATTATTCAATATTACACAATATGTCTGTAATCCCAGGTGTAAAATGGAACTAAATTATTTTTGTGCCATAGGTAAGGCTACAGATTCTCCAAATATAAATTATTTACATTTCAATATAATATATAAAATACATATTTTTATAATGTAAGTCAATATTTGTGTTTATTTTCGTTGTCGCCCTTTGTATTCTCATGGTGTTTGTATAAATAGATATAAACAACAGACAAAAAAACTTATTTACACAAATCCTATCACACAATAATTAAGTCTGATAGTTAATTGTTTCCAATAAATTTTGTTTTGTGATAATAAAATTTTTAACAGATCTAAGATAAATTGACAATTTGGACTAAATATGTCTTTTATAATAGGTTCAGCAGATACTATTGGCTAAAAATGATCATATTGTATTGCAATTAGAAAAAAAGCATAATTTTGGTTGAAATTAGCTATATAAGACAAATATTACAAACTAAATGCTACAAATGTTTTCTTTCATACTAAAATATATTATAGTTAAAAATGACCAGTGAACATTTATTTTTGAACTGATCTCTAAATAAACAACATTTTCATAAGTTATAGTATACAACAAAAGAATAATATTGTATGAATCTATTAGACCATATCATAAACCAACTTTTTCATGTAGTAAACATTTCTGCAAACTGTTTTTTCTGTGAATTAACTTTTTAGATTTAAATCTTTATATAATTAAGTTTCCTATTATATATTACTTTTATTGTATAAATATGTTAATAAATATAATAAAATTAGTATATTGTTTTCTAAGCATGCTTACAGGAGAATTTGTGGGTGAAGATTACTATTCCCCAAGCTAACAATAACTGATTGGAGAACTTTTTTTTGTTAAGTGTAATTTCTAATAAGTTGTTTTATACATTTCTGTCTCCACCTATGAATTAGATGGTAGAAATATGAAATATGAAGCGATCTAGTCATAACCTACCTAACTCTTTATTTTATTAAGTTCGATTAGCAACAAATGGTCAAGACAGCTAATTTATTTATGAACTTCTTCCAAACTGTGTATTCACCAAATAACAACAACCTTTATGTACCTATCCATCCATTAAATAGCAACTTTAGTTCAAACATTTGCCTTCTAAGATTACCATGACAGATATTTTTAATAGCATAAATGAGCTGCCCATTAAGCGTACTGCTGGTCCAGATGGAGTGCCTAATTTTTTATTAAAAAAGTGTGTCTGTAGCTTTGTAATACCATTTGTTATATCAGGAGCCTAGAAGAGTAAGGGCGAACCGCAAAAACCAGGTTTCAGAAAAACTGAGTTAAAGTTTACGAACATATTAAAATAGTAAGAGCGAATAATTGGTGCTACGATAGTAATGCGGTCTACCGTCGCAATTCTACTATATTATGCGGTGTATCTTTACAGTGAATAAAACGCGTAACACATAAAAATTAAGAATTATTATTTAAATTTTGCGGCTTATTCTCAATCAAAATATTAAATTGATATGACAAAGTATTAACCTGTAAAATTGAAATAATAATTCGTTTTACCTATGATTTTATTCAACTGTAAAGATGGTATTTGGGAGTGTAAACACATTCTACCGATTGATATGTCGGCCTATCACCATAATCTTTTCTGAGAAGGGTTTGAACACAATAATGAAAGGCATCGTTTGTAGGCAAAATATTTATTGCTAAGTACTAATAAACATTTTATAAACTTTATGATTATGCAAATTACACCTTAATCCCTTCCCAGGGTTTTCGAAATCCAAATCCATAATATCCTGTACCTCCAGGTAGATTAAACCATTGAGGTGGAATGCATACTCTAGTAGCACCGAACAAGTTTTATTTTATTAATAGAAAATAAAAGAGGATTTTGCAAGGATTTTATGAAATAAAATGAAAAGAGGTTTAATATTTTTTATTCTACAAATATAAACATACCCAGTTTTTTTAACAGGTTTCTGTGAGAGCTAGTGGCAGTGGAATAAGTTGCAAAATTCACAAATACAGCTTCAATTAAACTCAATTTGATTTTCATCGTCTACAGTTTCTTCGACTTCAGTTATATCAATTCCTCCACTAATAGCTTCTTGTAAAGTATGCTTATGAGGCATGGGTACATAATCAAGAAGATCTTGTAAGTCTTTTTTCTTTTCTTCTGTAAGCTTGATGGCACCCTGGTATTTGAGAGGAAGTTCTATACTATCTAAGTTAAAATTTGTTACATCGTGAAGTCTCTTTCATCTCTTTTGGAGTATGACATTTGTAGAAATATTCGTGTTGTATGCTATTTGAATTTTAAAGCCCATCTTAAAATCTGTTGAAAATTCGAATATTCTACCATCCTTGAAGTTAGCTCCCAATATTTGAGATTTAGTTGCTGCTTTTTGAAGCACGCTAAAATCCTTAACCATTTCCCTCGTGTCATTAACAACTTGGAATTTGTTCTTTTTTTTCGTGTGTTCAATGAAATGGATATAGTGTTGTTTTGAAAATACTTCACAGTCCTTGATCTTTAATTTAATTGAACCGAACTCTCGATCACAACCCATCATCGAATGCCCAGACATTAAAAAAACGTGCTTAATAAGATCAAAGCGGTTTGCATGAATGTGGCGGAGGTTAGACAAAACAACGTTTATGTTCTTATTTTGCCCGGCAAAATAATTCCATTCCATTTCATTCCATATAAGCTCCATATGCCCCAGTAATTGATGAACCCGGTGGCATATATTTTCGAAAAGGACTTTTGGCTCTGTTATAGTGACTGGAAACAGTAACAAGAGAATCAATGTGATCTCTGATCAACTGCTTTCTATATCCAACCATTTTCTTTCCTGGGCATAGCTTTCCTCTGTTGTCACTCAGCACAGTTCCTGTGGTGGTCTGTTTGTCTAAAACAACGCGAACTCTTTTTTCACTTATGCCATGGATGCTAATAAAACCCTGACGACAAACACATTTTCTTTCTCCATTTATTGAAACACTGTACTCTATGGTCCGAAGCTTTCTACTAGCTCTGTCAGTAATTAAAGACTTTTTACAATCACTGAAACTTAACACTTTTGAAAGGTATTGGTTTTGTTTTGTTGTTGTTTGTTTGTGTTTAAATGACTGCGGACACTAAATCCATTCGCCAGTATTGGTTTTGATTATCATAGTTGCCCAGTTGCCAAAAATTATTGAAAATCATATTGGTATTGTTCATGCTCAACTTTTCAAAACAAGTTTTACGACACTTAAATGGTGGTGGTCGGGTGGTCCGATTGTGCGCGCAGGCGCAGGTCTGTTTGTATTTCTCGAAATGTACGCTTCACTCCTTCACTTCACCCATGCTTCACCACAGTTTCGTTTGGTTTTACACACAGATCACCTACCTCCCTACCTAGTTATTAGTGGTCTGTGGTTTTACACACGTTAACAACCCATTGTTCCGTGTTCTTTTGCTTCCGCCTTGTCGTGTTCTCGGCGTTCAATTTGAAAATAAATCGGAAAAACAGTACAACTTTAACGCTAATGTAACCTCGGTTTTTCCTTAAAATACGAATAATAAAAACTGCAAGCATACGATCGTACAGAAAAACTCAAGAAAAACGCATACATCTGCATACAACGCAAAAATGTCTCACCAACTAAAGCTACAGAAACACCAACAGGGTTATAGAGGAGTAGGGGCGAACCTTGAACGGAGACGCAACGATAGCTTGTGGGTTCGCCTTTCCTCTTCTAGACGATTATGCAGTTCAGTTTCTGACATGAATTGGTTGCTATCTTATTTTCTACAGAATTTTGGGAGTATGAAGGGCAAAACATGGTGTTATAATGATACAGACATATTCTTTAATAGTATGTGAGCAAAATGAGACTGTTTTTAAAATGACCATTTTTCGAATTCGCCCTTACTCCTCCAAGTTCCTGATCTTGTTTAATAGATCTCTGGAAACCTCTATGTTTCCTTCTTCATGGAAAGAAAGTTGTTGTTCCTATATTTAAAAATGGTCAGAAAGACCATATTGAAAACTGCAATCTACAATCTTCAATCCCTATGCTCTTCTACAGTCTTATTTAGCAAAGCAACTTTCTTGGTTATGTAAAGACTTGATATCTTAATCACAATATGGTTTTCATAGCAAAAAATGCACTGCAACACTTGATTTGCTCTAAATCTGATATATTATCTCATATTTAAGACCGTAAACAGGTATATGCAAAATACACAGATTTTTCCAAAGCATTTGATCTTGTAAAACACTAAATACTTTTGGGGAAATTAATTAATGTAGGCTTTCATGTAATGTTTGTAGAATGGATTAAACATTCTAGATCTGGAAGAACTCAAAGCGTTAAAGTAGGTTGTTATCTGTCTGACAGTATCACAGTAACATCTGGAGTTCCTCAAGGAGGCCACACTTCTCTACTTCTTTTTAATATCTTCGTTAATGACATCACTTCCTGTTAGCTAAATAACAAATGTCTAATGTTGACAGATGAATTGATATTTTGGAAAGTTATAGATAGCTTAAAAGATCAAGCCTTGCTACAAGTAGATGAGTTAGACCGACTACAAAATTGGTGTAATCAGAACAAACTCCACTTGAATGTAAAAGAATGTTTTATAAGTTTTTCTCGTAAAATCAATAGAATTGGAACAAGCTATACTATTAAGGTTGATCTGCACCCCCCAAAAGATAAATTTCGAATTCAAAAAATTTGAGAAGGTGTATGAGATGACTAGAAGTATTTTGACAACTTTTAAGCAAACTTCATGTTTTCGTTTAAAAAAAAACTCAAAAAAGTACTTTTTTCCAAGTATAAAGCGGGAAAACCAGACATATAATTTTGTTAATTTTTTTACAGCATCAAGATATAATTATAAGAAATACTTAGGAATTTTTTGAAAATTTTTGAATTTACAGTTTTGTCCCAATAGGAAAAAATAGTATGTTTCTGCTTATAATAAAACTTCCGGTAAGAAACCAAAAAAATTTTTAATTACAACATATATATAAAACTGTAAAAGTGGAAAATATTTGCAATAAAACGTTAAATATTTTTTCCTAAACATATGAAAAATCTCGTTAAACAAGAATTATGTCTTGAACTGCCGCCATCAAATGTGTAATGTAGGGAGATGGCTTCATCTGAAACAGTGGTAGTATTTATCATCGATAGATAGCATTACGTTCGGCTTCGAAACGCTTCAAACGAAAGGACATAGTAACAAGGTTGCCATATCAATCACTTTGTACAACAATTTGGCAGAATTTAACAAAACTTAGTAGGAATGTTACGTGTTTGAATTTTGAACTGGTCATAATGAAACTTACATTGTTACAGAATAGTAGATACTGCAACTTTTATTTTGAAAGAACGATATCATAAAATTTACACTAAATTTATAAGTATTATATCTATAAAAAACTTATTTAGTTTTAAAAACCTAGTTAGGCGTTTTTAGTAAATTATTTTAGTATTTATAAACAATAGTGTTCCTTGCATAACGGCCATTAAAGGTTAAATTTGCAGATAATGATAGTCCAATATTTATGTTGCGCAATAATATGAGCTTGTTAGGAACCAAATTTTCTAGAATTCAATTGAAGGATGACTTATTAACTAAATATCAAATAAACTATTTGAATAAAGTGCGAGAGAAACTGGAAAAACCTAATCTACTTAACAAGGAACTAACAATAAAGTATATTAATAAAGTTCCAACTATTATTAGTACTAACCAACAAAATGCCGCAAAAAAACAAATAGAGTTGACAACAATAAATATTTTTTAGACTAATATTGCTTCTTTACATGCTAAGTTTTCTGACTTTTTGTTATTTACATCTTCTAATTCCCATATACAAACACCAGAAGTAGTTAGTAAAGCGAACTCTGCTTTATTATTTATCACAAAAGCTTTTCATAGAATATCTCCAGACTTGTTTTTGAAATTCTACAAAAGTTATGTCAGACCTCACCTAGAATTTGCAGTGTCAGTTTGGTCACCTCATTTGCAAAAAGACATTAATTTATTAGAAGGAGTACAACTCAGAGGGACCTAGCTACCTTTTAATTATGGAAGATTAGACTATGAAACCCGACTAAGAATAACTCTTAGACGAGAAAGATATGAGGTCATATCTTCTTCTTCTTCTTCAAGTGCCCTGTCCGTTTCGAACGTTGGCTATTAACATGGCAATTTTGATCTTGTTTGCGGCGCTTCTGAATAGTTCGACCGATGTGAGCCCGAACCACTTCCGCAGATTTTGGAGCCACGAGTGTCTTCTCCTGCCTGGCCCTCGCTTACTGTCTATTTTTCCCTGGACAATCAATTGTAGCAGACGGTACTTCCCAGACAGCACAGGACATCCCTGGGACGTCCATTTTATGTCGTTTTAAGGTCCAAACGTCCCGGGACTTCTTTTGGACGTCCGAGGGACAGGGATATTTCTAGTCGGACATAGCAGAGACGTCCCATAAGGTCGTCCAAGGGATGTATTAGGGACATTTTCTAGGTGTTAACTGTGTCATTTTTTTACTTAAGCATATTTTTTACAAAATATAATCTTCCTACTAAACTTTATTTTAAAAAGTTATATTTAGTTTTAAATACCATTAATTTATACGAAAACAGACAGAGGCTCCTTTTAGAGAAAAATCTTTATCCTATAGCAGAGCTGTATCTCTAAAATTTTGTTCTGTAGTGGAACTGAAATTTAAAAATTAGGAGATAAAAGAAGAATGTGGTTATGTTTTAACGACGCTTCTATTTATCTCGTTTAGTTTATTTCTCGAATTATAATCATTGTGGTTGTGGTTGTAATTAGAATTAGTTTATTGCTTTCGATACTAGTTTATAGTTTGGTAATTTATTATTATAGACATTAAGTAGGTATATAGGACTTTTATAGGTAATTTTTGTGGTTGTGATGTGTTGCTACATTTGTAAAGTAAGTAGAAGTTATGTGCACAATAAAATTGTGCACATAACTTGTGCACATTGTACACAATAAAAATCCCATTTATTTTTGCTTTTCATTTTATTAATTTTAAGTTCCCTTTAGGTCCTGTATACATCCTCATTTAGGTCCTATATTAGTCCATGTGGACGTACAATAGATGTCCCCAATACATCCTTCTTATGTCCTATATAAGTCCGTATTAAGTTCTGTATATGTACTATGTACGTCCCCATGAACATCCTTGGGACGTCCAGGGGACGTACTTTTTGGTAACATTTAGGTCTTATTGGACGTCCCGGGGACGTCCAAATTATGTAAACGGATGTCCGTGGGATGTCCGGACATTTAATGAGGTACATCCTTTGGACGTCCATGGGACGTACTTGTGCTGTTTGGGTTATCGTGTCTCAATATGTGGCCTAGATATTCAAGCTTTCCTTGTTTAATTGTATTCACGATTTCTTTCTCCTTTCCGATTCTTTGGAGTACCTCTATGTTGGTGACATGTTCGGTCCAGCATATACGAAGAATGCGTCGGTACACCCACATTTCGAATCCTTCTAGTTTTCTCGTTAGCGTCTCCGTCAGCGTCCAGGCCTCCACGCCATACAGCAAGATCGGAAAAATGTAGCATTTAACTATACGTAGTTTTAGGGGAAGAGACAAATCCTTGCTTATGAGGAGCTTTTTCATATTGCTAAATGCTGCTCTAGCTCGTTCTATTCTCCCCTTAATTTCTATGGTCTGTTCCCATTTTGCATTTACGTTGGTGCCAAGGTACACATAAGATTCGACATGGTCAATTAATATGTTACTTATCCGTAATTGTCGAGCAGGTTGTTGCTTTTTGCTTATCAGCATCCACTTTGTCTTCTTGAAGTTGAGGCTCAGGCCATATTCCTCACTAACTGAATAAAGTCTTTCCATTACTTGTTGTAATTCGTCTATGGTACTGGCAAGGATCACCGTATCGTCGGCGTATCTTATATTGTTCGTAGGTCATATCTACTTATAGAATTCTTAGTGGCGATTTTTGGAGGGGGGTGGTAGACTAAGAGGTCATAACTATAAATTGAAAAAGAAGTATTTTAAAACCACCTTAATGCAAAACTTTTTAGTTAACCGAGTTTTTGATAAATTAAACGGTTTAAGTGATGACATAGTAGAAGCTACTAGTTTAAATAGTTTCAAAAACAACTTTGATGAAAACGAACAAAATATTGTACCTAGTCTTATGTTAATTATATTAGTTGTATTTTTTTTCTTTTGAAAACTTATGTATACCTGGTAATATTTGTATTTTTGTAATTTGCTATTGCCAGAACTTTTTGTAAGCACTAATTCTTTTGAAAATTATTTTCATTTTTACTTTGTGAGAAAATTTGATTTATATTATATTATTTAGTTTAGTACATACAAATATTTTGTAATTTGGGCCACATAAGCTCTGCTTTTGTCTCGATATCATTATACAATAATAATAATAATACTCATAGAACCTCAACAGAAAGGATGTGCTAAGGGCTCCATGGGTGGCAAAGAACAACTTATTATCGACTCAGTCATTTCTAACCAGGCATACACCAAAAAAAGGAACCTCTTCACTGCCTTTATTGACTATAAGAAAGCCTTTGACTCAGTGCCGCAGGAATGGCCGGTAGATATATTAAGAATATATAAAGTCAATGATAATATAGTGACCTTCTTAAGACATATATAATGACAGATTGGAAGACTAAAATTCACCTCCAAGTACCTGGTCAAAACAATATCGAAACGGAAAATATCGCAATTAACCGCAGCCTATTCCAAGGAGACTCGCTGAGTCCCTTGTGGTTCTGTCTAGCGATGAACCCACTATCCCAGCTATTGAAATCCACCGACTCAGGTTTTAGCATTAAAAACAACAACACTGTAGTGGCGAAGCTTAATCATCTGTTGTATATGGATGATTTGAAACTAATGGCTTCCACTCGAAACCACTTAGATCAAATGCTAAAAACTGTAGAACATTTTTCAAATGATATAAGTATGCACTTTGGGTTAGACAAATGTCGTGTACTAAATATAGTCAAGGAAAAGGTTCAGCCCGGCGGATTCGATATGCAAAATGGCCAAAACATCGAGACTATGGGCGAAAATGACATGTATAAATATCTAGGAGTAAAGCAAGCGCGGAAAATTGACCATAAACAATAATCAGCCATAACCAATTGACCATAAACAATTGACCATAATCAGCCACTGAATTATGTTTCTTCTATTCGGGATTTGGGTGTTATTTTTGATGAGAAGTTTACTTTCTGTGATCACATAAATTCGTTATTAGGAATTCCAAGTATTTCTCCATTGATTCAACAAGGTTAGTGTATTGTTGTTTAGTTTAGAACTATTTTGGAATACTGTTAAGTTATTTGGTCACACTATTTTCAGAACAATATTGATACCATAGGAAGAGTCCACAATAAATTTTTGAGTTATTTTGCTTACCATGTCCACACTACTATTAAAAATCATGATTTTCAATATTTCAATTCAATCAACCGTCGTGATATGTCAGGAACTATTTTGATATATAAGATCTTACATGGACGTATTGATTGTCCAAACCAGTTAAGCCAGATTAACTTTAATGTTCCCCATCAAGCTCTACGTTACCACAAGGTTTTCAATATTTCTTTCCATAGAACAACCTATGAGATTCACAACCCATTGGATAGATATACATGGGGCTATTAAATGTTCGTGATTTTGGTATTTCCAATATAACTCAGTTAAAAAGATTTCTTGCTTTGTGATATGTACCTAGGTATATTGCGATTGTTGAACTTTGTTCTTTTTATATTTTGTTTGTTTTTCTAGTATGTACGATTTTTAGTCTTATTTTTATATTATATTTTATAGTATAAGTAATTTCAAGTTTTAAATCCGAACTGTTATATTTTATATTGTAATTTAAACTGTTCCTGTTCATGGGGTTATCTTGTGTATTAAATAAATAAATAAATGTTTTCTTGATAGATTTCTTCAGTTTCTATCAAAGTATTTGTGAAAATCTCCAAATGTATTGGTAATGTTTTTATTTGTGGCAGAATTTTTTACTTGCACCTATACAAATTCAATATTTTCGAGGAATAAAAAAATTCTCATCGAAAAATTAAAACATCTTTTTGTCCAGTCTGATAAGTGACTTCATATATTTTTCTGATTCTTCTCTACCATTGCGTCGTTCCGTTATGATGAATAAATCAATGTATTCTTCTACTATTAGTTTCACTAGAAGTCACTGCATTGTCCTGGATAAGCTCAGAGAGGACATTCAGAAGAAATGTGTTATATGCTTTGTCTTTCATGGTTTATAAGGCAAATAAGCAATAAGGCAAAGTCCGGTCTGTAGACTGAATAGTCCAAAGGTATAGCTTTTATAAACATTTTAATATCATATCACCCGGGGTTGTATCGCCACATGATGGTAATGATAATAAATATTTATTTCCCACACTTCTTTAAAATGCCTTCAATTCTTTTTGTTTCAAATAATTGTCCATAAGTTCAATTATTTATATTTATTCTTTCTTTTAAGTTTTTTTAACGAAGTAAGTAAAATTCGAATGTTTCAACACCTGTTGCAAATATTATTAACAACCATTTAATTTTTAAAAGGCCATTAATAAAATTTGTTAAATTTTTAGTGTAAGTAGATATGAAATAGAACTCATACTATTTACAAGGTCGTGTACACGCTTAAATGATTAAAACGTGAGGTGATAATAATTATCGGAGATTACTATTTTAAATTTGTAGATAAAAAAGTGGAAATTATTTTGTATGTGTAGGCGGCGCCATCTAGCAAAAGTAACACGAACTTAGGAAGTATTTTATTCTGGCTCCACTACAAGATGTCACTTCTAACGATGATTTTATGCTCTATTGTAATTTATTATAATATTATTAATTAATAATAATAATTATTATTATTATTCGGTGTGTATTAAAGCTTTAAAAATAAAAATTGTCACAACACTGTTAGTAGTGGCGGCTCGTGAGTCAAATTATCAGTGGGGATATAGTTTTAGTTTTGAGCGGCAAATACGAAATTATGAACAACCAAAAATGTTAGTAATTTCACAGCAAACTTACCCAACTTACCCAAAGGATTCTGGTGAATAGTCCTGGTTTATTAGTAGATATAACTTCACAATACTTTCAAGCACATCACCACTACAATATAAAAAGATTGTCTTATACCCTAAACAGTTTCTAATTAGCAGGTTTTATAATTAAGTTCAATGCATCGTGTTTTCTAGCTTGCAAAATCGTAAATGAGGAGTTTATTACATTTTTGGCAGTTGGATATTATTTGTTTTTCAATGGATAGCAATGGATAGATAACTTTTCAGAGTTAAAAAGGATCTCTCTGCTTCTACTGTTGTCGTAAGAGTTCTGCTTGCAATGTTAATTAATTTTATAGACTCTGAAAACAGAATTGTAAGATTGTTTTCAATCAAGACCTCAAGCAATGACACAAGAGCACTCGCAGTTCCAAAGTCAGTATTAGCGAATAGTAGGGGAGACCGGGGTTAGTTTTTACAATTTTTACATTTTAATTTTTTGTGCATTCGTATGTAAAATAGGCACTTCATAAACATTGGTGTAAGAAGCACAATATTAGATTTAGAAGAAATTTGTCAGTTTTAGGAAAAAATTATATATTTATTAAGTCTTGCAAATTGTATCAAATTACCCCATAATTGGATAAATTGTTACATGGCAGGAAGTGCATTCTTGACCTCACCCTAAAAACAAAAATAAGGCTCCTTAAATGTTACATATACTCAGTACTTCTGTACGGAGTAGAAACGTGGACATTGAAGGCAGAAACCCTATCAAAACTTCAGGCTTTTGAGCTATGGTTATACAAAAAGATCCTGAAGGTACCATGGACTATAGACAGACAAAGTCACCAATGAAGAAGTACTGCGAATTTGGTCGACATCGTGAAGGGCCTTAAGCTGAATTACTTGGGACATATAATGAGAAATCAAGGCAGATACGAGCTACTTCAATGCATTTTGCAAGGTAAAATTGAAGGAAAAAGGTCCCCAGGACGAAGAAGAATATCCTGTTTTGCTAATCTGAGAGCATGGTATCGAAATACCTCAACACAGCTATTTCGTATAGCAACCAACAAAGTCATTATAGCCAGAATGATCGCCAACCTTCGGACCGGACAGGTACCCTAAAAAGAAGTTACATGGCAGGGGCAAATTGTTACATTAGTAATTTTCAGTCTTTTCAAAGAATATTTTAATTTTTCTAATGGAAAAACCAACCAATGGAGCGGTTGGTGGTCCAAGGAAGGCCTCAGACTCAACGCCAACGCGGAAGATCTCCACAGCGATGGGCGGACATTACTAAAAAGCTTCTCAATAAACAGTATACTGAGGCAATACATATAGATAACTGATGACCGCGACCAGTGGAGAAATATTATCAATCAAACTGTCCGAGCTGCTGAAGCCCAATTATGAACCACAACACATCTACTAAGATGTTAATGACTGTGACGAATGGAAAAACTTTCTTCGTCTAGCCATTCACGTCCACATCAGAACATAACCCTCTTCAAGTCTTCCTTTCCATTGTTTTTTATTGTACGCTACTTGTAGCCAATTTTTCCCGGCAGTCCTTTTCAGATCATCTGTCCATCTCATAGGAGGTCTGCCTCTGGGTCTTTTGTGTTGGTATAGTCTCCAGGTTAAAATTGATCTGTGCCATTTGTTTAGATCGCTCCTAGCTACATGTCCAGCGTATTCCCATTTCAAATTTTATGATTTTTGCACCACATCGGTGACTTTGGTTTTTTGTCTCATCCATGTGTTTGTTTTCTTGTCCTTAAGTGATATATCTAGCATTGCTCTTTCCATCGCGTGTTGAGTGGCTCGAAGTATATTCATATTCTTTTTTGTGATTGTCCATGTTTGTGCCGCATAAGTTAATATCGGAATAATGCATGCATCAAAAACTTTAGATCTAAGATGTAATTGAATTTGTTGATTTCTGAGTATATAGTTCAGTTTACCGAATGCTGCCCAAGCTAACCTTCTTCTTCTTTTTATTTCTTCAGTTTGAATTTCCCTATTTACGATAACTTTTTGTTATTTTTGTCCAAATTACAGAACACATTACAGTGATTCTTTGGCAACTAAACATGTACATGTTTAGTTGCCAAAACTAGTATGCTGATATTAATGAATGTCTCTCATTTAGAGACATTCATTAATATCAGCATATTTCATAAAACTAGATAACTTAACTTGCAGTATTGAGAAACAGAAGAAGTACTGTCACATGCTAACCTACATCTGTCAAATTTACCACCAAAATCTAATAAATAAAATAAAAACTCATTGTGCCCAAGACTGAGATGTAGTGCATAAAAGTCCTTCCCCCTTTTTAAATTTAATGTTTGTTTCGTCCCTTCAAAGTGTTTTCTGTTTTAATGTGTTTAAATTGTCCTTAATTGTTTTAATTTTAATATTTTATATACTCGACTTTGCAATAATCTACCATTTTGCCAATAGAACTTTATCAAAGAAATTTGATAATTACAAGTTGAAAGAATTGCACACCCACACAATTTGTACATCTAAGCTTATTCATTGTCATAAAACTGTCACCTTCGTAAAACAAATACTCAATAAATAACACACATTTCATAAATATATCTCTCGAATAAGTATAAATAACTTTTAAATAATACAATGGTATATAAATCACTTTCATTTAACAAACAATCACACACCTATCTCTACTTCATTGGATCAAATCTATCTCCTCAAGAACTTCCCGTTTACCATCAAACAACTACAATAGCAGACTTAAGTTCTCCATTCAACAATACATGATGGTTTCAATCATGTTCTATCATCCATCAATTAATAGAGTACCGGCATGTAAGTAATGTTTTATTTATTTGCTCATTTATTAATTTATTACAATCTAATAAACTATTTTATAACAATTTGTGGGTCTTACCTTGTCTGTTTAAACTTTTTAAAACTTTTTATACCTTTTTATTCATTTTATTCATTTTGAAAAAACCACAGACATGTAATATTGGCATAATTATTATAATTTATAACATCTAATTTGTTTATCTTTATTAGACAACACCCTAATGTGGGTTTTTATCATTTCAGCATTTATTTAACTTTGTATCGAGACCTGAAGATGCTTTGCATATTGTAGAAAGCGAAAACGGTCGTCGGAATAGTTAAATTAAATTGACTGTGAGTAAGTCTTATTTATTATTTCTTTGCCTATTTGAAACGGACTCACACAAGCAACACATTCATGACTTGATTGAATAGTTTGTGTGATATAGTGTCACCCTGTCTGACTGCTCGCCGTATCTTAATAGGCTCCGTTTGTTCAACTATTTTAATGGATGTTATTGCTTGATCATACATATTGAAAATTAAGTCCGTATATCTATAGTCTATTCTCCCATTTTGTAAAGAGTTCTTTACTGCCCAATCTTACGAATGCTTTTTCAAAGTCTACAAATGCCATATACATTGGGATTTGATATTTGTTGCCCTTTTCGATTAATATTTTTATCGTAAACAGATGGTCGCTTGTACTGAATCCTTTTCTAAAACTGGCTTGCTCTCTTGACTGATAATTATCTAACTTAGTTGTTAATCTGTTTGTTACTAGTTTAGTTAACAGTTTGTACATTACATTAGCATCATGGGCCTATAGTTTTTCAGATATTTTCTATCGCCTTTCTTAAATAGTAATAGTGGTATTGCCTCGTTCCAAGTGGTGGGTATTTGTTTTGTGTTCAATATTTTATTCATTAGTAGGGGAAAGGAGGGCAAGATGACGATAGTAAGCTTAAAAAAATCCTAGAACTGATATTTTTCCTTGTATCGAATGCATGCAACTACAAGGTAATTGGCTGATAGTAGTACTTTACATATTAAAATTAGATTACGTAATGGTTAATATTTCAAATTAAAATTTTAAAATTTATCTACCTATGTCATATTCGTCATCTTACCCATCGTGGAGGGTAAGATGACTAATTGTGAAGGGTAAGATGACGAGGTATGCCTATTCTAAGAAAAAAAGTCAGTTATATATATATATATATATATATATATATATATATATATATATATATATATATATATTGTAACTAATGCAGCACTTGTAGTAGGTCCTACATTTTTAAAAGTACCAATCACACGTCCATTGTTTTACCTTTGCTTTTTGACTATCCATTCCAGTGCATTCATCGTTAGCCCATTCCCTATACCTGCTGCAGCAATACCCTAGCTCATCTTTTCCTCTTTCATTGCAGATTATGCAATCTCTTTCTTCCTCTGAATCGTTATCAGTGTCAGCATCAGTCATAGTTATTAGCAATATCATCAGTTATTTTTCTCTTAGTCTTTTTCCTTTGCCTTTATCGAGAGTGAATTTCCTATTTTTTTGCTGAAAAATAAAAGTCTTTGCTTGTATTTCTTTTCCAATTTTCTTCTGTTCTGTTATATCTCTTTTCCTCTCTTTTGCTAATTTGGAGCTTCCTTTTCTTCTAAAATCTTTACTATTGGTGTACTCAGTGTACTGGAAATAACGAGAGATGGTAATTTCTTTCTGGGTCGTTTTGCTCTCACTTCAGCAACAAGTAATTTAGGCAGACCATTATTCAATATATGATTTGATACACGAGGGGGTGTCCTATCCAGCTATTCCTGATGTAGATGAAACAGGCATATTTGGAATAGAAATATCTAAAATTTCGTCAGATATTTCAACAGATTCTTGAGGTACTGTTTCTTTTAAAACATATATCGGTGACATTCCTTAAATATCTGGCATTTTCTCTTCGACCTTTACATTTTCCAAAGCAGAGGTAGTTGCCAAACTATTGCCAAAGATGCCTCAAAATCAAGTATATTAAACACCTGGCTATCAACAGGATATATGCCAGTGGCTCTAAAACCACTAAGAGTATTTGAAACAGTTGCTGCTTTAAGTACGCTTTCCCAAATAGGGTTGTAATGTCATACAATGTTATAAGACGACCCGGACTACTGATCAAAAAATCTTCGCAAGCTCGTGAGTATGTTGCAAAAGGATTGTGCAAAGTATTTACCAACCATTTTCTTTGTAGTGTTAAATCTATCAGCAACACCACAATGAACGGCAAAGTCGAAAGCAATTTTTCTAAACTGATCCGTGGTTAATCCAAATGCCCGTTTATCTATATCTATCAGATCTAGTAGGTTCTGGAATATATGCTTTTGAGGCTGCATGGGCACTTACCTGATGAGCAGGTATTTAAGCCATTGCTCTTTTTATATTTTCTTTCGACCAAGATTGTCTGTCTGTCTTTCTTTTGTATATTTTGCCCATATTTAAATCTGAAATTGAAAGTAGGTATGACATTGTTAATTTTAGTTAATTCGGGTAAGATGACGAATAACTCGTCATCTTACCAGTGTCATCTTTCTTTTTAAAAATCGTAAAGTCAAATTTATTATTCATAACAAATATTTTCTGTAAGTAATTTATACGTAAAAGATATTAGTTTCGAACAAAAAATACAACAGTTATCCAATACTTACCAAAAACCTTTAAAACCTTATTTTCGAAAACAATAATATTGTTAGCACTAACACAATATCAGTACCAACACTTGTATCATACTAAACTCTGGCCGCTAACGTATTTGTAGTCAAAGGCGAGAAACCTTAGAATATCTGTTCGGTCCTGACTGAAGACAGTGTTGCCAGAGTTGTACGTTGGAAAAATATCGAGAATTCGTCATCTTACCCGATTCGTCATCTTACCCCACTTTACCCTACATAAAGGACTTCCACTGTAGTTTTCCCCGCATTTTTTAGCATTTCCACAGTTATTACATATTTCCCAGAAGATTTGTTATTCTTCATTTCTTTGAGTGCCTTTTTTATTTTATTTTTACTGATTTTGGTTGTAGGTCAGAATTAACGATATCGTCATAAATTTTTTTATGATTTTTTTTTGTTTCCTAGTTCTTCTTCTTCAAGTGCCCTATCCGTTGCGAACGTTGGCTATTAACATGGCAATTTTGATCTTGTTTGCGGCGCTTGTGAATAGTTCGACCGATGTGAGCCCGAACCACTTCCGCAGATTTTGGAGCCACGAGTGTCTTCTCCTGCCTGGCCCTCGCTTACTGTCTATTTTTCCCTGGACAATCAATTGTAGCAGACGGTACTTATCGTGTCTCAATATGTGGCCTAGATATTTAAGCTTTCTTTGTTTAATTGTATTCACGATTTCTTTCTCCTTTCCGATTCGTTGGAGTACCTCTATGTTGGTGACATGTTCGGTCCAGGATATACGAAGAATGCGTCGGTACACCCACATTTCGAATGCTTCTAGTTTTCTCGTTAGCGTCTCCGTCAGCGTCCAGGCTTCCACGCCATACAGCAAGATCGGAAAAATGTAGCATTTAACTATATGTAGTTTTAGGGGAAGAGACAGATCCTTGCTTATGAGGAGCTTTTTCATATTGCTAAATGCTGCTCTAGCTCGTTCTATTCTTGCCTTAATTTCTATGGTCTGTTCCCATTTTGCATTTACGTTGGTGCCAAGGTACACATAAGATTCTACATGGTCAATTAGTATGTTACTTATCCGTAATTGTCGAGCAGGTTGTTGCTTTTTGCTTATCAGCATCCACTTTGTCTTCTTGAAGTTGAGGCTCAGGCCGTATTCCTCACTAACTGAATAAAGTCTTTCCATTACTTGTTGTAATTCGTCTATGGTACTGGCAAGGATGACCGTGTCGTCGGCATATCTTATATTAACTTTGAAAATAAGGCTATTATCGAGCACAAGTTAATTAAATCTAGCCCAAGTACTTTCGCTTAAAATAGCATCTTCAGGGGCATTTCGTCAAGATGTAAACTATCCGGCAAGCGTAGAATGTGGAAACATTAAAAATAACATAAAATTGTACAACAAACTACACTAAAACGAGGACAAACAGTTTAAAATTACTTAAGGTTCTACGCTACATTCTCTGTCCGTTACATTTTGACGAAATGCCCCTGAAGATGCTATTTTAAGCGAAACTTGGGCTAGATTTAATTAATTTGTGCTCGATAATAGCCTTATTTTCAAAGTTCATTTATTCGAGCATTCAACCTCATTTCATATATCTTATATTGTTCGTTAACTCGCCGTTTATTTTTATGTCCTCTTTTGCATTTTCCATACATTTGTTAAATATTTCTTCGGAATACATATTTAATAGGAGTGGGGATAATATACACCCCTGACGGACACCCCTTTTGATCTGCACGCTTTCAGTGAGTTCGTTGCCAATTTTTGCTCTTGCTGCTTGACCCCAGTATAGGTTTGCCACAATTCGAATATCCTTGTCGTTAATACCTGTCTTTCGCAGAATACCTATCAATTGTTTATGATTGACATTATCAAATGCTTTTCTAAAATCTACAAAGCACAGATACACGTCTTTATCAACGTCTCTACACCGTTGTATAAGCACCTGGAGAGCGAAAATTGCTTCTCTAGTTCCAAGTGCTTTCCGAAAACCAAACTGCTATCAATATTTGACTCACATTTATCATATATTCTTCTGTGAATGATCTTAGTGAACGCTTTAGTGACATGATTGATCAAGCTTATAAGCCGGTAGTCATCACAAATCTGCGCATTTGGTTTCTTCGGGATTGTAATAAATGTTGACTGCAGCCAGTTCTCCGGGATGTTACCGCTATTATATATGTTGTTAAAAAGTACAACTAGATTATCAAGGAACTGTTTGTCTGATTTACATAGGATCTTTAATATTTCGCAGGGTACATTGTCCGGACCTGCTGACTTATTGTTTTTTAGTTTCCTAGTTATCGCCATAAATTGTTTGCATTTCTTAATTACATTTATATTTCTCGGTAACGAACATATCCCAAAAGTTTTCTTTGATTTTAGGTTCGTTACGACGTGTCTGAGTAATGTATAAATATAAATCATGGTGAGTGTTGCCTAAAAACTTTCCTAGTCTATAAAAACAAAAAAGCAATTATGCAAAGCAGCCGGTTGCACCGAAAGGGGAACTTTTTTATTTACGGCATCCATAATCATAATTTACACAGTTTAAAATTTGTATATCAATTCGCTCGCAGGCTGTTTGATAATGTTCATCATTCTACCAAGAAGTTTTCTACCACTCGATTAGAGTTCCTTATCTACCCACAACAATCCAGCACTCGGCACAATATTGGTTCAGCCCGAAACAAGATTACGGCCATATGGGTTTCATCGCAAAATGAACGGAATTTCCTGACCCTAAACGTACAATCTGAATGATTGATGACCGCTGCATACAATATGCAAACGTTATTGAACGTTTCTCTTTCGTTCGCATCCATATCGTGTGTGCAATAATGGAGAGGTGGCGCGTTTAGGTAACGCTTTGCTGCCGCCAGCCACTTTTTTCGGCTGCGTGCATCACTCTAACTAAATGTTACACCGAAAAATCAATCCAAATAGAATAGTTTGAAATTCCGAGAATTGTTAACTGATTAAATTTTTTTAAATGATGAATAACCATTCCAGTAAATAGGGATATTGTAGGGTACATAGGGAACGAAACATTCTTTCATTATTGAATTTTTTACATTTTTGCAACATTTCTGTAAAATACCAGAGCATAAGAATAATCTTCTTAGATTATTTTTGGATTCGTTTAGATTCCTATAAATATTAAAAATGACTTATTGTCCGTAGAGAGTCACCGTACTGTCAGATCATTTAATGTATAGTATATTTGAAAAAAAAAGCTGGAGTAAATTCTCAGAATACTAATCTTCGAACCTCGAAATACATTGGGGTGCATATCTTCTAACTAAAACAAAATCTTAAAGGAAAAGGTTGCGTTACATTTATTTGGATATTTAGAACAAAGAAATTAATCCCATCCAATACTGGTTTAAAATAAAAAGATACACATAAAATTGTGAAACATACAGTTAATATAAAATAATATATATATATATATATATATATTATATATATATATATATATATATATATTATTGTGATATTTCAAGTCTTGGTGCGCCAATCAACTAATTAGCTAATTAATTAATTGATTAATTAAAATTATTTAAATGATATGATTATGACTCTATCACACTTTTTAATTCTCTTATCTCAGGGTTAAATTCGTGCTTCAATATCTATGCTATTACATGTGAAAGGTAAGGTCCAAAGAATACCGGAATAATAAAAAACACATATGATATAACACTATATATTGAAATAAAAATAATGAAATAATATTCACACTCAAATGTTTTCGATAAACAAAATCTCATATAATGATTCTCAAAATTTTGTTCTACGTACTTGAACCTTCAAAATTAATGGTACAAACAATATTAGTTGAAATCTCAAAATCCAAGTATTATTCTAAATCTCCCAATCAAAATATTTATATCCTTTCTAAATTAAGTGTAAAAATTGTGTTATCAATGAAAGAAAAACTGCAGAAAACAAAACTATCTCTCTCTGATGATGAGTGGTCCAAATCCTTGTTATTTGTAGACTATACTATTTACTCGTGGCCGCTCCCTAAGTAATCAGCAATCTTACAATAAATTATTGCAAGTGTCTCGTCCTTAATGATCTCCTTCAAATGCACGAATCGTTAAAATTATGCTAGCTTCTTCTTCTCTCAATAAACTGAATCTCTCGTTGGCCTGAGTGAAAAATGACTCTTGGAATATCTTTTCTTTACGATAAACTGAATCTCTCGTTGGCCTGAACAGTGACTCTTGGAATATAAGTAGAAAAAAATATGACTTACAATATTTTGCTGCTTCAACCTCTGTCAGATGCACTAACTCCACAAACTCACTAACATTCAACACTACTGCTTGCTACCTCTCGGGAACCGCCAGAGAACAATCACTGTTCGTCTTACAGACTTGGAAAACCAACTGATTATCTTTTCTCTCTCCTAAATCTAGCTAAACTTTCATTCCTACATACCTATCCCACCTTTTTCAATCTCCGCCAATCAAAGCTCGTCACAATTCCCCATTTTTTCATTTCGATAACAAACAACTTTTTACCTATAATTATAAAATTTCCTAAAACTTATTTACAAATAATATTTTTCTACAATTCTTAAAAACTAACAAAAACCTCTTTCTAAAATCTCTTCTATTGTCTTTAATCACTGCAATAATGTATTTGGAAAAACCCGGTTCAATTGTCTTTGGATTTCACTTAAAATTATGCGGGTCACTCAAGTATAGTATAATAAAGGAAATAATTTATGCATAGCTTACATTTTGTTTAATACAGGTAATCCAAAAATTTAAAAACTTTCCTTCTTCGAAATGTTTGTTGGTTATTATCCTACTTATCTGAATTATTTTAATGTTTTTGAACTTTGAAATATTTTAATCAAACCAATATTTTTCTCGATTTTACATATCATAACAATATATATATATATATATATATATATATATATATATATATATATATATATATATATATAACAGCTATACAAATAACAGGGCAGGACTTATAATGGGCAATCCTCTAAGTCCATTGCTATCAGATATTTTTATGGATCATCTAAAGACAAAGATTTCAAAACATCCCGTATTTAAACAGTTTTTATATTGATGGAGATACGTAGACGACGTACTGGTATGTTTCACGGGAACTAACAGGCACCTCAACCAATTTTTATCGTATATTAATTCACTTCATAGTCATATTGAATTTACAATAAAAACAGTACAAAATCAATCCATAAATTTTTTAGATTTAAAAATTATCAGACTTAAAAACAAATATGACTCCTCCATATTTCATAAACCTACCCATACTGACACGACTATACACAATTCATCATCCCATCCAACACAACATAAACTGACAGCCTATCATACTATGTTACATAGATTAATAGAAATTCTGATGTCAAAATACAACTTTGAGACATAATTAAATATCATCAAGCAAATAGCAATAAACAACAGATACAACGAACAGACAATTAATAAAATGTTAAATCAAAAACTACACAAGAAAGCCCTGAAATTAGTATTTCTACCACCAGAGAAAAAAACCCAGTATTTTCTGCTCGATTACATATACAGGCAAAATATCAACAAAAATAGCCAAACACATAAAAAAGGAATAGCACCAGCTTTCAGAATCAATACCATCTCAAGTAAATATAATAAAAATAACAAGAGCCAAAATAAAAAACACTTACACAGTGGTGTGTACAAACTTAAATGTGACGACTGCTCAAAAACTTACATCGGCCAAACTGGTAGAAACTTTAATAAACGAATATCAGAACATAAAACTGCTTTCAATAATAGAAAAACTGATTCTACATAAGCACTTCACCTTCTAGATCACAATCATTCTTTTAATGACGAATATAAAATTCTTCACATTCAAAATAAATGCCTTAAGCTATCCTTGTTAGAATCTACGGAAATCAACAAATTAAAAAACACAGATATAATTTTGAATGACCAACTTGAGACAAATAGTTCTCCCCTCCTCAACCTATTTTATTAAAGACTATAAAGTGTAAACGCATGCCAAAAATAGATCACTTGAGAAAGGCAAATAAGCCGAAACAGCTGTAGTGATAAGAGGTTAAAATAAATTTTGTGGAAGTTTGAAAACAAAGTTTTCAGTGTTTAATTGTTCCGAATAAGAGAATAAGTAAGTTTTTTTTGTTTTTTTAATACTAATTGAATATTCGACTAAATAAAGTACACTATTTAATCACTTAAGTATGGTACACTTTGTTTAAATCAGTTAATTAAAAAACCAACTTGTTTACAATAGTAAACTCAATGATAGTAATTATATAATTCAAAATCTGAATTACAACTGTTCTATAAACTATCAACTCTATATTTATATCATGACTTCATATTTAACTCTAAGGTTTATATTTGCCATAACAGTATTTTAAAAATGGGCAGAATTTACTATTGTACAATTCAGCACATTGGACCATTTAAGTCGATACCTTAAACTGAATTTAAAACGTCGTATATTCGTGGAATGGAGTATACCAAAGATATACTAAATCTTGTAAGAAATGATAAACTAGCCCCGTACTATTTAAGTTTATCGTATCAGAGAACTTCGTCTGGTCTAGTGTCATTTAAATTCTATTTAACAGTCCCAAATTCAAATTAATTGTTGGGTCTCTAGCAGTCTTTAAAGGCCATAGAACTGTATCCTTTGAATATCCATCAGCATATCGGTTGGACCGGTAGGGAATAATTAAGTTAGTGCCTTTCACAGAAAGAGTGCCACGTTGGTCACCTTATTAGTGTTTCCTTCCTTTTGGATTTGGCCAAAGGAAAATGTAAAGGGGGAAATGACCATTCGTAATTACGTTACAAGTCACTTCAAAACGAGGTGAAGTACGCGGTAAGGGTTGAATTAGCCACGCGTAAATAATTAAAATATACGTAAGGGGTTAATGTCTTTTGGGATGTCTCACTTGTAAATAGTTGATTTTTATTTCCGACCCAGACACAAAAAACGAAATAAAAAACAATGGGCCTTTGATGTTCGATGGCGTACGTTGTTTTTTATTCGGTTTAATTACAGCGAACTCAGTTAATACGAAAAACAAACAATTTTTTTGTTACATTACATTAAATGATATATCACTCATACCAAGACCTTCTTTAGGTTGATACGTATTGTGTTTTAGGCAAGTCGAGAATTATTGCATGTACTTCTAAAACATCTGATAATTACGAGGATTTTATTCAGTCAAATGTGACAATGTTAGATAGTTATGAGGTATTTTATTGCAATTTATATAAATATTTTAATAAAAATAACTTCACGAATCTTTTGTATTTACACTTAACGATTTAGGTGTTACACAACCATCTTTATGCATAGTAACTAGCCTTACATACAGTCTGAAAAAATGAAAGATGACCCACACGTCAACGATGATATGCATACGAATAAAATCAAAACTTTCTAGTCAATACAAAGTCTAATATCTTCTTCTTCTTAGAGTGCCGTCTCCCTACGGAGGTTGGCAATCATAATGGCTAATTTTATTTTAGAACTTGCTGCTCTAAACAAATCAATCGATCTGCATTGATATCAATCACATAGATTCTTCAACCATGAATTCTGCCTTCCATCCATCCAATGGCACTACAGCCCAAGCCGGGCCTTGGCCTCCTTCATTAAACCTCTCCAAACATCTCTATTTACTGCTGTTCTTTTCCATGAACGCGTTTTTAGGAGATTTTTGGCATCCTCATCTACCTCGTCTTCCCATCTCTTTTTTGGTCTTCCAACAGGTCTTTTTCCTTGCATTCTTGCGTTTAGTAATTTTCTGGGGATTCTGTTCTCATGCATGCGGGCCACATGCCCTGCCCATCGTAATCTCTGCAGTCTAGTGTATTGTGCTAGTGTTGGTTCAGTGTATTGTTCGTATATTTCGTTATTATATCTAATTCGCCAGTTGTTATTTTCCTTTATTGGACCCAGTATTCTACGCAATATTTTTCTTTCGAACACGTCTAATGCATTGATAGATTTCTATGTTATAACCCATGTTTCACACCCATAACTTACTATGGGTCGGATTATTGTTTTATATACCCGGAGTTTTGTTTTCCGGTGTACGTCTCGCGATTTGAATATGTGGCCCATCGCGAAATAGGATTTGTTTGCCAGCATAAGCCTTCTATTTATTTCCGGTTCTTCTTCATTATTTTCGACCAGATCCATTCCTAAATACGTGAATCTATTCACGTATTCTATATCGTCTATAAATTGTTGTTGTTGCGCCTGTCTATTTGATCTGGTTTGTATGAGTAGTTTTGTTTTATTTGTATTTATTGTTAGCCCTACAACTTCTGAACTCTGTTTCAACTAAACGTAGGTTTCTTCTGCCGCAGTCTTTGTTCTGCTCATTATGTTTATGTCATCTGCGTATGCTGCTAATTGGGTAGATTTGTTTGTAAGTATGTTATTTCTGCTCACCGTCAACCGTCTAATTACATATTCAAGAACAAGATTAAAAAGTGTTGGAGCCAGTCCGTCACCTTGTTTCAATCCTTGCGTTGTCATAAACGCATCAGTGATCTGTCCTTGAATACATACATGTGCTTCTGTTTCTGTCATTGTCATTTGCACTAGTCTTATTAATTTTGATGTTATGCCAAATTCTTGTAATATATTAGGTAGTATTGTTCTATCTATTGAATCATAGGCTTGCTTGAAATCTACAAAGAGATTGTAGACGTCTATGTCATATTCCCATGCTTTGGCTAGTATTTGTTTAACTGTAAATAGTTGGTCAATAGTAGATCTATTTTGCCTGAACCCTGCTTGATATTCCCCGATAATTTTTTCAGTGAGGGGTTGAAGTCTTCGATTAAGAATGTTTGTGAGTATTTTGTATCCCGAATAAAGTAAAGAGATGCCTCTATAATTCTGGCATAACAGTTTGTCTCCTTTTTTATGAATAGGGCAGATTATACTTTTCTTCCATTGTTGTGGGATTTTTTCTTCTCTTCATATTTCTTGTATAAGCTGGTACATCTGTTCTGTCAAATTTGTTCCTCCCTGCTTGAACAGTTCTGCCGGTATCTTATCTATTCTCGGCGCTTTATGGCTTTTTTTGCATTTGGATTGCTGTTTGAACCTCCTCTAGCGTTGGAGGTCTAGCCAATTCATTATCTTCTCCATCTTCCCACAGCTCCTGTTGTTGACCTTCCTGTTCTACCTGCTGCTGCCGCTGTTGTAGTGGTGTTTGTGCCCTTTCGTTTAATAATTCCTTAAAATACATCATCCAGGTTCTCTTAATTTCGTCCATATCGCTAATTATTTCCCCATTCTTCGTTTCCTTGAACGCCCTCTCTATGTTTAGTATCCGGTTGTTTTCGTACCGTCTCTTTTTCTGTCTGCATAGTTTATCAGCTCTTCGTCTTTTATTCTCAAATTCTGTCCTTCTCTCTCTAGTTCGTCTGAGTATGAAATTCTTATGTGCTTAATTTCTTTCGTGAATAGCTTGTTTGCATTCTTCATCGAACCACTGTTCTTCTCTCCGTTGAGTGTTTGTTCCAAGAACTTCTTGTGCCGTGTTTAGTATGATAGTGCTTATGGTGTTCCAATGATTTTCTATTGTGAATTCTTCTATGTTTTCTTCTAGTAATTTTTCACTCACTGTTCTCTCAAATCTTTCTTGTAACTCAGAGACTTTTAGGTTATCTAAGTTTAGTTTTTCTTGTTTCGGATATTTTTCCTTTGCTTGTCGACTGATTTTACATCTTTTTGCTCCACGCCTACTTTTTACATCTAATATACTTGTGGCCATTCTTCTTTCAACCAGTACGTGGTCTATTTGATTGACTGTGTTTCCGTCAGGTGATATCCAAGTGCCCTTATGGATGTCCCGATGTGGGAAGCAGGTCGAACTGATAACCATATTCTTTCCAGCTGCGAAGTCTATTAGAAACTGACCATTCTCATTTGTCTCTCTATGCAGACTATGTTTCCCTATTACCCCTATGTACTCTTCTTCTTTTCCGATTTTGGCGTTTGTGTCACCTATCACCATTTTAATGTTGTTTCCTGGTATTGAGTCATAGATTCTTTCTAGATCTTGATAAAAAGCTACCTTAGTGTCTTCTTCCTGTTCATTTGTAGGGCAGTGTACATTTATAAAGGTTACATTAAAGAATTGAGTTTTTATCCTAAGCTTGCAGATTCTTTCATTGATGGCTTGAAAGTCTGTTATCAGGTGCTTCATTGTATTATCTACGATAAAGGCTACTCCGAGTTCTTTATTTCCTTCATCTTTACCGCTATACAGAATAGTATGAGTTTTAGTGTCTCGGATACCTTTTCCCAGCCATCTAGTTTCCTGTACTTCAGTGATTCCAATTTTATATCTCTTCAGTTCGTGTAGAAGAATCCTCTGTGCTCCTGGTCTATTTAGTGTTCTGACATTCCACGTTCCCAGCAAAAATTCCATATTCCGTTGCCAAAGTCGTCGTCTTGATTTCCGTCCATTCCGAGGCCCTTCTGAAGGTTTCGTAGTAGTACTTTTTTACAAGGATAGATTACTGGCCTATCGCCCAACCCCCTTTTCGGAGGGCCATTTCTCCCTTCCTCGTCAGCCCTGACCCTGCCTTCCACTGGGATTGGTTACCCAATCTCCAGCAGGGTTGCTCAGGTTCTCCGGGGTTCACCCGTGCAGCCTAAGCTGCACTTCGTGGAGGTGAGGATAGGAATTGAGTAGGAGTGGCTAGAGGTGCTATCAGGAAGCAGCACCTTGTATTGCGCGTCACTACTCATTTGAACCCCGAATTCTGCCTTCGGCTAACAGATTTTCTTCCTTACATCTTTCCCTATATTATGAGTCTCAAAATTTCATATTTTGGACCCCTCAACAAGTGGTCTGGGTATTCTAGTTTTTTGGTTTGTATAGTGGTGATTAGTTCTGTTTCTTTACCAACCCTCTCCAGTACTTCTTTATTTGTAATATCAGTTCATG